>JAGSMU010000340.1:0-38018 GCA_029286865.1 Teinopalpus imperialis
CCGCCCCCAGCAGTCCACTGACACGCTTCCGAGGCAGCCTGCCATGAGCCCACCCGGAGTGCCTCGGGCTGGCCTCAGAGCGCCTTTAGGCCGGCCATTTGGGTTCCTCTTAGCTTCACCGTGGGCACTGCCGAAAGCTACTAAGCCCCCGCTACGACAAAGGAGAACCCTTCGGGGAACCTAACCTAACCTAACCTTTTTACATGGGGAAATGTCACGCATACCCACGCCTGCGGGGCAGGGTTATGTCGGACTCGCACCGACCAAAACCCCATGGTGTTCCACCTTCGTCGCGTATGGCGGGGCCACCGGCGCTTTCGCACACCTCCGCGACCCCGCCTGCGCTGGCCGGCAAGCCAGCCTCCTTCGGGGAGGACATCCTCTCCACCCCTTCGCGCGCCGAAACGGACGCGCTCTCCATCTCGGCCTCCTCAGGTGGGGAAACGGACTCCCCGAGTCCGCCCCCCAGGAGGCCAGCGGGGGGCCAGGAAGCACCAAGCCAACCCAGCCCCTGCGGCGGGATCTGGTCTGCGGCTCCACCACGACCGATGTTCGGCCGCGGAGGACAGGAGCGGCAACGAAACACCGACACCTCTTCCCCGCGGCCCCGCACCACAGCCGCATCATGCGGCGACCCCGCTTGAGTCGCGGAGGATGTGGGAGAGCGGCAACGCAACACCGACACTTCCTCCGACTCCGCCTGGCCACTGAGGGCGGGAAGGCGGCCCGCTCCGCCACTTCCACCCCCAGCAGTCCACCGACACGCTTCCTAGAGAGCTCATTACGAGCCTCCTGAGCGGCGACTTCGGGCCGGCCACAGAGCGCCTTAGGCCGCATTTGGGTTCCTTCTTAGCCACCGTGGGTGACCAAGCCACGAGCCACAAGCCCCCGCTACGACAAAGCGAGAACCCTTCGGGGAACCTAACCTAACCTAACCTAACCTAACCTAACCTAACCTAACCTAACCTTTTTTTTTTTTTTTTTCGTGGGGAAATGCCTACGCATACCCACCCCGCGGGGACGAGGGCGGGTTGTCGGACTCGCACCGACTAAAACCCCACGGTGTTCCTTCGCCCAATTCTGGTGCTGTGCATGGGGCGTGAGCATTCTTCCGCGTGCACAGCTGTGCGCTTGCTGAACGCAGGCCCCGGCCGTTTGTGGGGTCTTTTTATGAGAGCGGAACACCGGGCGCGCTCTCACCTCACTGGACTCATATTGAACTACGGACTCCCGGGCCAATAGCCGAGTCGTATCTGGGGAAATAGTATGCTTACGCTTTTCCCCTGCGGCGGCTGTGGACTGGTCCCAGAATCTGGGATGGTTCTCCCTCCATTGCCTCAACTGACCTTTGCGGCTGGCCGGGTGCTTAGTGGCAGCGGCGGACCGTTCTTTTTCCACCTTTAGACGTGGCCTGCAGGCCTTGCCCCCATTTTGCCCGCCGGTTTGTTGGCTGCGACACAGCGTAACGCGGGTTGGCTGAACACTGAGCCGCTTTATGCCCAGGCTGGGCTTCAGCGAAAACAGAGTTCACCCCGGTCGACTGCGGCACGCATTGAGCCCTCACGTGTCCGGTTTCAAAGCACCGGAAGCACCTCAGAGGTGAGGGCTCCACCAACTTCACCGCTGCTGCTACCCACGAGACCATTAGTCGACCATTGGCGGTTCTTTGGCGGCCGCTACAGGACACCGGACCCAGGTCATCCCCACTCCTGCAGGATACCGTAAGATGTCAAAGGCACTTGACGGCATCCTGGGGCAGTCTCCGGCTTTGCCGGCCATCGCCACATCGTCCGTAGTGACCGAGTCGTCCAGACCGGACACCTTAACTTCTGCGGTCTTCGCCGGTTCTGGATACCCGCAATTCTTCCTTGCTGCTGCTGTGAGTACCCGCTCAATTTCCGGGCGAGGCTGTCCGCCTTTTCAGGGGCACCACCCGCGCCGGGATCCGGGAACACCCGAGCCCCGTGGCGTACCGGTGGAACGCAATTTGTGGTCACCGAGGGCAGAGAGGTCAATTTTACCCCTTTGCCCGGTAATTACTTCCGCATACGTGACTCCGCCGCAGCCTCCGGCTCGAGAGTCACCACCACAGCAGACGTGCGGAGATCTGATCGCCCTCGATGCGGGTTTGCTGACCATTCATCACTTTCCCACTCTGTTTTGACCCCTTCTGACCTAGTCCATGGCATCCATAGACTGCGGCGCCGCTGCTGGCAGGGTCGAGGCACCGCTTGATTTTGGGCCTCCCTTCTTGACCTGTTGCGCTTTCCTTTGGGTGTTTTGCACCTACGGAAGCCCCTGCGACAGCCGGTTTGCTGCTGGCTTTCACCGGCGCTTTAGGGACAACAGGACGGCGGTAGTCGTGGGCCGGACGTGTCCCCGGTGCGACATCCTCCTCGTGTCCGCCAGTGGAGGGCGGAGGCGCTTCTCCGGGAGGAGACGGTCTGCCGCAAATCTAGCGTTGATCATGGTCCCTGACCAATGATCATTCGCACAAGCTCCTCCTTCCTCTCCTGCGGCCTGTTGGCCGGGCCTGTCTATGCGCGACCGCATCTTCCGCCACCTTCGCAACTGCGCGATTTCGCCTTTGAGGCGGATGTTACTCGCCTGCAGCCCCGTTTATCATCTGAGGTACAGCGAGCTTGCATCTCAGTCACCTCGGTTATCGACTGCGCAGCCTCCTGGTTCGAACCCACGTGCCTTTAAGGCTTCAAAGACCCAGTGGCAACCATGTTGACAGGCCCACGCTGTCTTCGATCTTACGCAGCTCCGAAGCCCCTGGAAATCGCCGTCATCTGGATGACGATTCCGACAGGGCTGGAGCTGTTGAGACGATAAGATCTCAGCCCGCCCAATCTGCCTCTGCTCTTTTAGCGGCCACCAACGCTAGCTTTGCCTGGGTTAGCCACACTCTGTTGTTGAGGTCTTCCTCAACCTCTGGCAGATGGTTTTGCTCTACGCCTAGCCCATTTTGGGCACCAACAGCATCGTCTATGGAAGGACGTTTCCTCCCCGTACTTCTTCTCATCGAGAGACTCCACGCTCTGCATAGAGTCACCTCGTCACTATCTACTATTCGATTTTTTCATAGTTATTCCCACGAGTATTGGACGAAATAAACGGTCGATCCATCGGGTTACGCCATGCCGGGACAAGACTATATACCGTGAGGGGCGTCCGGTACCCACAGGTTTTAAGACCGCTGTCTGGTTTTATAGAGTGATCCTTCCGCGGGCCGGCCGGTTGGCAAGCCCTCCGTCTGCTGCACTTCGGGTCGTACCCCATAATCAACAACCTGGGGTCTTTGACGAAAGTAATAGGTAACGGCGCGCTGGGAGACGATTTAACCCCTGAAGACGGTTGAGTTCAGCGGCATTGTTATGCACACCGGTTCGTCCTCCACTATGAGCATTAGGCACTGGAATGATATATCGTCACCAGTTCTAATACCCACTATCATTTGTTGCCTTTCCCCGATACAGAAACCAAGGAGAAATGCAACCTCCCACAACGCTTCGATGGTTCAGTGCCCGGCGGCAGTAAAACGCCCAGCCTATCCTCACTGTAGAGCATTAGGCACCGCCAACGACGTATCGCCACCAGTTCCCAATGCACCTTTCAATTTGTTGCCTTCCCCCGGATACTTTGATCACCTCGCATTGGGCACTGAGAACGACGGCCGTCACCAGTGCCCAATGCGCATCATCGTTCGGTTGCTCTTCCTCCGGATACGGAAATCAAGAGGGAATGTATCCCCCTGCCACCTGCAGTGCCTCCGCTTATCAGGGCCACGCAGAGCAGCTATCCCCCTGTCGTGAACAAACATTCGCCACTGGTAAATCGGTATCATCACCAGTGCCCACTGGCCCGGCGTTGCCTTTCCCGACAGTATCAAAGGGAAATTCAACGACCAGGCACTCGGGAGGAGGTTTTCTGACGTGGCACCCCAACCCAACCTAACCTAACCTTTTTTTTTTCGTGGGAAATGCCTACGCATACCTGCCCCTCGCGGGGACGAGGGTGGCGTCGGACCTGCACCGACCAAAACCCCACGGTGTTCCATCGCTCCACCCAGTGCTGTGCATACGGGTACGCTATGAGCATTCTTCCGCGTGCACAGCTGGTGGCGGCCAGTTGTGTGTGGCCTCGGCATATTTGGCTTCCTGGTACCCAGAGAGCGCGCGGGGAACACCGGGCGCGCTCTCACCTTCGCTGATTCTGTGGCTGGAGCGACAGACCTCCCCGCGTCCATCGCTCGACGTAAGGGGAAATGAGTACGCCTACGCTCACCTTTCCTGCGGCGGCCAGGAGGTGGCCCAGGGGCGGATTTCCTCCTCCATCGGCTGGCTGGTCGGTTGCCGAGGTGGCAACGGGCGGACCGGCCTTTTCCGGCTTTGGAAGGCGCTTTGCAGGCCTTCCCCATCCTATGGTCCGCCGGTTTCCTAGCGGCGACGCACACGGCACAACGCGGGGTAGCGGAAGACTGTGCCGCCTTGTGGCCAGGTTGACCACAGCGGCAGCACAACTCCCCGGTCGATCGGTGCGTCGGAGTCTTCACGTAACCTGGCTTCAAAACAGCGGAACACCTAAGAGGTGGTGGCTCTACGAGCTTCCACCTCGGGCCACCACCCACGAGACATCAGACGTCCCCGGCGGCCACCTTTTGGCAGCAGCCATGGACACCGAACCCAGGTCATCCCGAGGCCCGCGGGATACCGCAGGACCTCGCTACACTTAATAGTGTCCCTGGGACAGTCGCCAGCCGTGAAACGCATCTCGGTTATCCCGAGGGCGGCGAGGTTTACTTCGCCTTCGCCTCGGTGATCACCTCATCGTAGGTGACGCCTGCTACAGCCTCCGGCTCCAGTGTCACCACCACAGCGGACGATCGTGGAGTCGCGATCTTGACCGTCCGTGCGGGTTTGCTGACCCTTCGCCGGTTTCCCACTTCTTTTGCCCTTCTTCACCACCGTCGTCCATGGTTGCTCTACGACTGCAGGCAACGGTGGCAGAGGTCGACTCAACAGTTTTTCTTTGTAGGCCCCTCAGCGGGCTTCGGTCCTCCCTTGGTGATCTTCGTGGCCCCAGAAGACCCCGCGACAGCTGGCTTAGCGCTGGGCGCCTGACAGCGGTGCCCTGCGGTAACCGGTGCCTGAGGTCGATGGCTACATGACTGGGCAACGCTTCCGATCTCTGGTCAGCCGCCAATGATGGGCGAAGACTTTCTTTCTCTCCGGAAGGAGACGGTCCTCCAGTGCGAGTGAATTTGGCGTTGATCATTGACCCCACCTGGTCAATGATCGAACGTGCTAACTCCTCTCTTCCTGCTCCCTCGGCTTGTTGGGCGGGTCGGTCAATCGCATCCGTAAGTTGGCCACCTTTTCCTCAGTTGTGATACTTCGCCCCGAGGCGAGCGTTGTCCGCCTGCAGCTTCTCGTCTCTTCCGAGGTACAGCGTTGCTGCAGAGTCTTGGCGGTCTTGGCTACGTTCTCTGCAGCCTCCTTCTTTCACTCCAGACTTTCAGGTTCTTCGACCTTGGGCCACCATGGAGATGTGACGCCGACGCTGTCCTCGGGATCTCTTTGCAGCCTGATGCCGGCTCGAAGTCGCCATCGTTCGACGACGACCTGACAGGGTTGATATCCTGCCGGCGCGGAGCTGACGAGACGATGAGGCGATCTCGCTCCGCTTCCAACCTCCTCCTCTCCCAGCTTCCACCAACGCCATTTTGGCCTGGGCAAGGCCGACGTACTCTGTGTCAGTTGGGGGTCGTCCACGACCCGTTTGGCAGAGTTGCTGCCTTTCCCCGACCACTTCCCACATCTTGGCCTATCGCCGGACCAACTCGATATCTGCGTCCTTTGAAGGATCGCTTCTTCCCCGCTATGCTTTCCTCATCGAGTGACTCCACGCTAAGCATAGACGCTCAAAGTCATCGTCACTGCTCACCTCAGTTTTTGTTTTTGTATGTCATTGTGAATCCCACGAGGTGGGACGAAAACGGTCGACCTCGGGTTACGCTCTTTCCGGGGCAAGAGACTACATACTGTGGGGGCGTCCGGTACCCACAGGTTTTAAGACTTCAAGGTCTGATTTTATAGAGATTTACTCCTCGCGGGCCGGCCAATTAAGGCAAGCCCTCCTCCGCCCGCTGCACTTCGACGTAACGGCACCGTCAGCGCTGGGTCTTGAAGAGAGTACAGCGGGTTACGGCGCGCTGGTGGAGCCGACTTGTGCTTTTGACGGTTGAATGCCCGGCAGTGTGAGTGCACACCGAGCCCGCTCTCCATCATGAGCATTAGGCACTGGAAACGATATGTCGTCACCAGTTCCCTAATACCTTACCATCATTTGTTGCCTTCCCCGGATACTTTGGATCAAGGAGAAATGCAACTTCACCCGCGCATTGGACACTGAGAACGACGTATCGTCACCAGTTCCCAATGCGCACTATCGGTCGGTTGCCTTCCTCCGGATACGGAAATCAAGAGGAAATGTACCCCGCCACTCCGCTGTGCCCTCCGCTTATCAGAGGACACGCGCAGAGCGCCATCCCCCCTGTCAGAACATTCGCCACTGGCAACAACGTATCATCACCAGTGCCCAGGGTGTATTCGGCGTTGCCTTTCCCCGGATACAATAGTATCAAAGGGAAATTCAACGACCAGGCGACTCGAGGAGGTTTTCTGACGTGGCACCCCAACCCAACCTAACCTTTTACATGGGGAAATGCCTACGATACCCACTCTGCGGGGCAAGGTGGCCATGTCGACTCGCACCGACTAAAACCCCATGGTGTTCCAATCTTCGTCGCGTATGGCGGGGCCACGGGAACGCTTTCGCACACCTCCGCGACCCCGTTTGCCAATGGCGCCGGCCCCTCCTTCGGGGAGGACATCCCTCCACCCCTCTCCTGCAAGGCGCGCCGGAACACGGATGCGCCTTCCATCTCGGCCTCGTAGGTGGGAACGGACTCCCTGCTGAGTCTGGCCTCCCAGAGGCCATGGGGCCAGGAAAGCACTGCCAACCCAGCCCCTGCGGCGGATCTGGTCTGGTGGCTCCACTGCCGACTGATGTTCGGCCGCGGAGGACAGGAGCGGCAACGAAACACCGATACCCTTCTTCCCCGCGGCCCCACCACAGCCGCATCATGCGGTGCGACTCGCTTGAGTCGCGGAGGATAGGAGAGCGGCAACGCAATACCGACACTTCTCCTCCGCGACTCCGCCTTTGGCTACTGAGGGCGGGAAGGCGCCTCGCTCCGCCACTTCCGCCCCCAGCAGTCCACTGACACGCTTCCGAGGCGAGTTTCGTTACGAGCCCACCTGAGTGGAAGCTCTCCTGGCCGGCTAATAGAGCGCCTTAGGCCGCCATTTGCCCTCTTTAGCTTCACCGTGGTGACTGCCACGGTTGGCTAAGCCCCCGCTACGACAAAGCGAGAACCCTTCGGGGAACCTAACCTAACCTTAACCTAACCTAACCTTAACCTAACTTTTACATGGGGAAATGCCTACGATACCCATCTTCTGCGGGGCAAGGATGGGTTATGTCGGACTCGCACCGACTAAAACCCCATGGTGGTCGCCACCAACGTTCTCGCGAAGGGTCGCGGGATCTCCGCAGGAACGCAACCGCAACCCCCTGCGCCTGCTGATAGCCTGGGTCCCGGGAGAAGATCGCACCCCAGAACCCTCGCGAACTATCACGACGACATCGCGGCCCACGTCGTGCTGCCGTCCTCTCGGGTCAAGTATTACTGGACGGTCGGAGCCCCCACTCCACCGTCAGCGACCCGTAGGGCCCTGCTTACGGTAGGGGATCACTGGGAGGGGCCGTGACGAGGCGCGCGAGCGCCGCGTCGGCCCTGTCTTCGAGCAGGATCGGTCCTTCCTCTCTATCCTGCTCGGCAGCCCTTTCGACCATTACGCCCCGCAGAAGGAGGCTACGGCCTCCACGCCGATTCCCCGCGCAGCATCGCCGACATCGCTGGCAGGGACAGGTTCCGTCCGATGTGACCGACTAAGACCCGCCGCTCGGCTTCCCATGCCGGGCAAGCGGCGAGCGTGCGATGCGGGGAGTCTTGGTCGCTGCCGCCACAGTGGAAGCACCCGCCGTCGTCGGTGACTGATCTTACATTGCATCACTGAAGCAACTGCCCGGTGATCACCTGCGTAAGTCTGTAGGTGAGTCTTCCTCCTCGTCGCTGCATCCAGGTTTCGAAGACCGGCAGGAATGCTCCGACGACGCGTTTGTGCGCATAGTGCTCCTCGCGAGCCTTGCGCGCCACGTCGCGAATGCGATACGTCGTTCCTGCCGTTTTACTCGCCTTCGAGCGCCTTCTTCTAGCTCGCCACCACCGTTCTGGCGCAGGACGCGAATTCGGTGATACACCTCGCGTCCAGTCCGCCAGCATATCAAGAGGGAAAGCGAGCTAGGGGATTGTCGCCGCTCAAACGATACCGTCCGGTATCCTCGTATACGACCCGTATGGCCATCCTACGCTGGACGCTGTAGATTTCTCGTCCTACAGCGCCGGATGGCCAGCCTTCGCTCAGACGGGCGCCCCAGCAGGCTACGGATCGTACCGACCGGCATAGAGGCGGCGAACTTCTCCCTCGGTCCCCGAGAGCCGGGCAGCAGTCTGTGCATAGCACCCGCTACCCTCTCGATCCGGGGACCAGGCGCTCGAAATGCTCGAAGCCCCATAGCGACTGTCCAGAGGAGACTCCAGGTAATTTCCATACCGCCCCACCTGACTTCAGACTCCACCTACTGGACGCACGAGTCGGGTGGTTCCTGCTCCGCGGCAGTTTGTGGAACCATAGCGCCTCGGTCTTGTGGAGGCGCTACCTCCAGTCCCAACTGTGGACTTTGGCGACGACGATTTCGCCCCAAGCTCGGCGAGGCCTTGGCTCCGAAGAGTCCCCACTGGCGACACTCAACGTAAGCCGTCAGCGTAACAGACGACATCGCCAGCGGGGAGCCTGACTCGCAGAATACGAAAGAGACCGCAGTAACGGCCTCAAAACCGACTCCCCGTGGAACCCCACACTGGATCTCCTCCGGATCCCCGTACCGTCTCGGTCCATGGCAGATGTACCTGTCGCGCAAGTAGGTCCGCGATCACGCCGTGCAGGTAGGGGAACACCATGGTGTACAAGTCCCCCCTTTATCGCGTCCCAGGGCAGGGAATTAAAGGCGCTGACGATATCAATATTTATCGCCAACGCCACGCGCCGCCCCGGACACAGCCTGCTCCGACAGGGAGCGGACGCGCATCACCGCGTCGATGGTGGAACGCTCCCGTCGGAAACCAAACTGGTTTTCGGCGAGATCGGGACTGAGATTATCGTGCGACAGATGCCTGTTGAGACGGGCGGCAAGAATTCTCGAATAACTTGCCAGCCTCGGGTCCAACAGGCATATGGTCGTACGAGGGAGAATCTGCGACTCTTGTCTGCCTTCTTCAAGAGGACCAGTCGGGCTCCTCCCTTTCCAGGCCCTAGGGAAACGAGACATGGAGGCAGCCGGTGAACAGCTGCCTCAGCCTGTTCCCGAGGGTAGCCAGATCAACACCCGGTGACCCGGCCGGGAATTCCGTCGGTCCCGGTGCGGTGTTCCTGCCTTCGCGGCACACGGCTCGGTCCAGTTCTGCGTCACCCCCATTTCGTCACACCAATGACACGAAGATTGGGGTAGACCGGAGTGGGACTTGATCACCGACCCTCCGAAAACCCAACCTAACCTAACCTAACCTAACCTAACCTAACCTAACCTAACCTTTTTTCGTGGGGAAATGCCTACGCATACCCGCCTCGCGGGGACGAGAGCGGGTTATGTCGGACTCGCACCGACTAAAACCCCACGGTGTTCCATCTGCCCACTTAGTGCTGTGCATACGGGGCGCGTGAGCATTCTTCCGCGTGCACAGCTGTGGCGGCTTGCTAAACGCAGGCCCCGGCCATTTTTTAACCTTATGAGAGCGCGGGAACACCGGGCGCTCTCGCCTCACTGACTCATGTTGAACTACGGACCTCCCCCGCCCATAGCTCGAGTCGAATTCGGGGAAGTAGGGTATGCTTGCGCTACGCTTTTCCCCGGCGGCGGCTGCGGACTAGTCCTGTGGTCAGCCGGGACGTTCCTCCTCCATCGCTTCAACCGTCCCTTTGCGCCGACTGGCCGGGTGCCTGAGGCAGCGGGCGGACTAACCTTTTCCTTACCTCTTGGGCGCGGCCTTGCAGGCCTTGCCCCCATCTTGTGGTCCGCCGGTTTGCTGGCTGCATTACCACACACAGCGCAACGCGGGTTGGCGGAGCACTGTAGCCGCCTTGTGGCCAGATCTCACCACAGCGGAAGCACAGCCCCACGATCGACCGCGGCGACGCACTGAGCCCTCACATGTCCAGCTTCTAAGCAGCGGAAACACCTCACAGGTGGTGTGGCCCACCAGCTTGACCACGGCTGCCACCCACGAGACCATGAGCCGCTCCGCCGGCAGCCACCTTTTGGCGGCAGCCACAGGCACTTGACCCAGGCCATTCCGGGAGTCCTGCAGGGTACGCAGAATGTCGCTGCATTCACTCGCCTCTCTTCAGTGCAGCCACCAGCTCATCACGGCCGCTACCACGTCCTCCGCTGTAGCAGAGTCGTCCAGACCGGCTACCTGACTTCCGCCGTCTTTTGCTGAACCTGATACCCGCACTTCCCGCTTGCCCGCCGCTGCAAGAACCTCGCTTAGTCTTCGAGCGAGGGCGTCCGCCTTGTCGCCGCTGTCTGCGCCTGGATTGCAAACATCCGGCGCCCGTTGCGCAGACACGGGAATTTATCTGGTTATACCGGAGGGCGGCGAGGTTGATTCGCCTTTTGCCTCGGTAATAATATCGGTATAGGTGACGCCTGCCGCACTGCCTCTTGGCTCCAGGGTCACCACCACGGCGGACGATCGCGGAGTGGCGATCGTGACTGCCCTCTTCGCGGGTTTTACGGACTATTTGCCGCCGCCTTCCCAGCTCTTCTTTTGAGTCCTTTCACCACCGTAGTCCGCGGCGTTCCATTGACTCCGGCGCCGGTATGACTCAGCTTCTCCGTTGGCCCTCTTCTGCGGTCTTGCTTTTGCTTCCCTTTGGGGCGTTTCTACCCGCGGAACCCCCAGCGACAGCCGGTGCGGCGCTAACTGCCATGACAGGCAGCCTTTGCGGAAGCTGCCGGTGCCTGGGAAGACGAGGGACCGGACAAATGAACGGTTTCCTGCTCCCCAGTCCTCTATCTGCCGCCAATGGTGGCGGAGTCGCTTTTCCGGCAGGAGGCGGCCTCTAGTGCAGCAATTCCGGCGTTGATCATTGACCCCACCTGGTCAATGATCGAACGCACGAGCTCCTGCCAGCTCCCTCAGCTTGTTGGCTTCCGGTTTGTTAATCCTGCATCCGCAGGTAGGCTACCTTCCTTCCGCAGCTGCGACACTTCGTCTTGAGGCGGGTGTTTGCAGCTGTCAGGTTCCGCGTTTCTTCAGAGGTACAGCGTTCTGCAGAGTCCGGAGTAACTCCAGTCACGCCCTGCCTCCTTAAGGCACGAACAAAGCGTTCTTTAAGTTCTTGGACTTAGTGGCAACTAAGTTGATGACGCCGACGCTGTCCTCGATCCTTCTCCAGGTCCAAGACAGCTCTGAAGTCGCCATCGTTTGATGACGACTACAAGGTCGATTTAAGCCGGTGTGCGCGGAGCTGTCGTCGCCGCAACAATCTTTTCGCCTCCAACCTCAGCCTTCCGCTTCGTGCTGACACTAACGCCATTTTGCCTGGGCAAGGCCTACGTACCCCTGTTGTTGGGGGTCGCCCTCGGCCTCTGGCAGATGTTCTGCCGTACCCAGGTTTTTTCCACTTTCTCATGGCCCGTAAGCAGGCCAGAGCCACATGATATGTCCATAGAAGGATCGTTTCCGCCCGCCACTTCGTCTACCGTCTTCAAACGACTCTACGCTCAGCATAGAGTCACTCGTCGTCACGCTGGGTTCCCGTTCAGTTTCAGTCCGTTTTGCATAATTAAGTTTTCCATTTTGATTCCCACGATAAAGGTCGGCTATAAACGGCCGATCCCCGCGACGCCTACCCGGACAGCCGCATACCGTGGGGTCGCCGGTACCTACAGGTTTTAAGACTGCTGCCGGTTTTTATAGAGTGATCCTTCTCGCGGGCCGGCCAATTAAGGCAAGTTCCCTCCGCTCCACTGCACTCCTCAACGTACCCCATGATCGTCAGCGCTGGGGTTCTTGAAGAGAGTACAGCGGGTTACGGCGCGCTGGTGGAGCCGACGTAATTCCCCAGGTTTGGACAGCAGCCCGGAGGCAGTGTTAGCGCACACCGAGCCCGTCCTCCACTATGAGCATTCAGGGCACTGAAATTATATCGTCACCAGTTCCTAATACCCACTCATCATTTGTTGCTTTTCCCCGGATACTTTGATCAAGGAGAAATGCACTTTAACCGCGCATTGGGCACTGAGAACGACGTATCGCGTCAACAGTTCCCACGCACTGTTGTTCGGTTGCCTTTCCTCCGGATTTGGAAATCAAGAGGAAATGCAACCTGCCAATTCGCTGTGCTCTCCGCTTATCAGAGGGATACGCAGAGCGATCCCCTGTCAGAACATCGCCACTGGCAACAACGTGTCAATACCAGTGCCCAGGGTGCACTGTCCTGGCGTTGCCTTTCCCGATACAATAGTATCAAAGGAAATTCAACGACCAGGCACTCGAGGAGGTTTTCTGACGCACCCCAACCTAACCTAACCTTTTTACATGGGGAAATGCCTACGTGATACCCATCTTCAGTGTAAAGGATGGGCGAAGTGTCGACTCCGCACCGACTAAAACCCCATGGTGTTCCACCTTCGTGTATGGCGGGGCCACGGGAACGCTTTCGCACACCTCCGCGACCCTCGCCTGCGCTGGCCGGTAAACTGGCCCTTTCTCTCCGGGAGGACATCTCCCTCTCCACTTTCCAGGCAGGGCGCGCCGGAACACGGACGCGCTCCTCCAACTCGGCCTCTTCTGTGGGAAGCGGACTCCCCGGGAGTCCGCCTCCCCAGAGGCCAGGAGCCAGGAAAGCACAAGCAAACCTGCAGCCCCTGGGTGGCGGATCTGCAGGGCCCGCCGCCACCAGCCGCCCGGGCCAAGTGGGAGGACAGGGAGAGTGGCAGGATCAACCAGCACTCCACTGAACCCGCGGCCCCACCACGGCCGCATCAGCGGTGCGACTTCGCTTGAGTCGCGGAGGATAGGAGATATTAATTACCTCCCTCCGCGACTCAGTCTCGGGATGCGGAGGATGGGGCGACGATGCGCGCGCGGTACCGCTGCTAACAGTCCCCGCACCGCCACCCCATTCCCCCGGACTCTGCCCTCCTGGTTTCGCGGATGGTGCGTAAGACGCCTCACCCGTCCATCCGCACCCCGCAGCCCACCGACACGCATCCAGGGCGGGCCCAGCTCCAGCCCGCCCGGAGCGGCCTCCTCGGGCCGGCTAAAGAGCGCCTTAGGCCGGCCATTTGGGTTCCTCTTAGCTCACCGTGGTTAACTCCACACCACGGTTACTAAGCCCCCGCTACGACAAAGCGGGAACCCTTCGGGGAACCTAACCTAACCTAACCTAACCTTTTTTTTGCGCGGAAATGCCTACGCATACCCTGCGGGGGCAAGGATGGGTTATGTCGGACTCGCACCGACTAAAACCCCATGGTGTTCCACATTCGTCGCGTATGACGGGGCCACGGGAACGCTTTCGCACACCTCCGCGACCCTCGTTTCCAGGCTGTCGGCAAGCCGGCCTCTTCCTTCGAGTGACATCCCTCTCCACTTCTGGGCAAGGCGCGCTGAACACGGACGCGTCACCCCGGCCTCTCTTCTGGTGGGAAGTGACTCCCGCGAGTCCGCCCCCAGAGGCCATGGGGCCAGGAAAGCCCAGCCCTGGTGGTGGCGGATCTGGTCTGCGGCTCCACCGCCGACCGATGTTCGGCCGCGGAGGACAGGAGAGCGGCAACGAAACACCGACACTCTTCCCCGCGGCCCCACCACAGCCGCATCACGCGGTGCGACTTCGCTTGAGTCGCGGAGGATAGGAGAGCGGCAACGAAACACCGACACTCTTCCTCCGCGACTCCGCCTCGGCTACTGAGGGCGGAAAAGGCGGCCTCGCTCCGCCACATCCGCCCCCAGCAGTCCACCGACACGCATCCGAGGTTAGCTCACAAAGAGCCCACCCGGAGCGGTTACCTCGGCCGGCCTCAGAGCGCCTTAGGCCGGCCATTTGGGTTCCTTCTTAGCTTCACCGTGGGTGACCAAGCCACGGTTACTAAGCCCCCGCTACGACAAAGCGAGAACCCTTCGGGGAACCTTTTTTTTTTTTTTTTTTTTTTTTTTTTCGTGGGGAAATGCCTACGCATACCTGCCCCCCCGCGGGGACGAGGTAAGCGGGTTATACCGGACTCGCACCGACTAAAACCCCACGGTGTTCCTTCGCTCCACCTAAGTACTGTGCATGCGGGTACGCTGTGAGCATTCTTCCGCGTGCACAGCGGGTGGCGGCCAGATGTGTGGCCCCGGCAGACTTGGCCCTTGCTTTGAGCGCGCGGGAACACCGGGCGCGCTCTCACCTCGCTGACTCATACGAGCGACAGACTTCCCCGAGTCCATCACTCGAGTCGTAAGGGGGGGAATCGAGTATGCCTACGCTCCCCTCTTCCCCCCCTGCGGCGGCTGTGGAGTGGTCCCGGGGTCGTGGGACGGTTCCTCCTCCATCGGCTGGCTGGTCGGTTGCCGAGGTGGCAACGGGCGGACCGGCCTTTTCCCGCTCTTTGATTGCGCAGAGCAGGCCTTCCCTCCCATCCTGTGGTCCGCTGGTTTCTTCGCGGCGACGCACACGGCACATCGCGGGTGGCGGAGCACTGCACCGCCTTGTGGCCAGGCTGACCACAGCGAAAGCAGAGCTCCCCGGTCGACTGCAGCGTCGCACTGAGCTCACACGTGGCCCGCTTCAAGACATCGGAAGCACCTCAGAGGTGAGGGCTCCACCAGCTTGACCGCGGACGCCACCCAGGATGTTCATAGCAGCCCGTCGGCTGCCACCTTTGGCGGCAGCCACGGGGCACCGGACCCAGGCTATCCCAAGGCCCAGGACACGCAGGATCTCGCTGCACTTCACAGCTTCCTTGGGACAGCCGCCAGCCTTTGTCACAGCCGCCACTACTCTGCTGTGGCTGAGTCATCCAGACCGGAGACCTTGATCTCAGCAGTCTTCGCCGGTCTGGATACCCGCACTCGCTTGCCCGCCGCTGCTAGCACTTCGCTCAGTCTTTTAGCGAGGGCGTCCGCCTTTTATCAGCAAAATTGCGCCAGGATCTCGAACATTCGAGCCCCCGTGGCGCAGATGTGGAATCGCATTCAGTTATACCGAGGGCGGCGAGGTTAATCTTCGCCTTCGCCTCGGTAATAACTGGATGTAGGTGACTCCTGCAGCCGCTGCCTCCGGCTCCAGGGTCACCACCACAGCAGAGCTTCGCGGAGTCGCGATCTTGACCGCCTTCGGCTTGCCAACACTCTTCGCTGCTTCTCCTTGCCTCTTTATGTCCCTTCCCAACTACCGTGGTCCAGGGCTCGTCCATGGACTGAGGTGCTGGCGGCAGGGGTCGGGCCTCTTCCTTCTTTGCCCCTGGTTAGCGGGCCTCGCCCTCTTTCCTTAGGGCGTTTCACGCGGGCACTCCGTAGCGACAGCCGGTTTTACACTAGCCGCCTTGACAGGCGGTTTTGCGACAACCGGTGCCTGGGCAGGTGGTGGGCAGGACGTGGACAGGGCACTGCCTATTCCTATCCGCCGCCAGTGATGGGCGAAGGCGCTTCTCGGGCAGGAGACGATCCTCCAGCGCCGCGAACCTCGCGTTGATCATTGACCCCTACCTGGTCAATGATCGAACGCACGAGCTCCTCCCCGCCCGCTCCCTCGATGTGTTGGCTTGGCGCATGTCCATTCGGTATCCGCAGGTATGCCACCTCCTTCCTCAACTCCGATATCTTTGCCTTGGAGGCGAGCGTTGTCCGCCTGCAGTTTCGTGTCTCTTCCGAGGTACAGCGTCGCTGCAGAGTCTTAGCGGTCTCGCTTACGTTCTCTGCAGCCTCCTTCAGCGCCTTCCACCCAGATGCCCTTCAGGTTTTCGACCTTTGGGCCACCATGGAGATGACGCCGACGCTGTCCTCAATCCTCTTTGCAGCTCCGATGCCGGCTCGAAATCGCCATCGTTGGACGACGACTCCGACAGGGTTGATTTGCCGGCACGGAGCTGACGAGACGATGAGGCGATCTCTGCCTCCGCCTCCAACCTCTCCTCCTCTCCTGGCTTCCACTAACGCCATTTTGCCTGGGCAAGGCCGACGTAATTCCCAGTAGTTGGGGTCGTCCTCGACCACGTTTGGCAGATGTTTTTGCCGTTCTCGACCATTTCTCCCATATCTTTGCCCATCAATGGACCAGAAGTCCGACTTGCGTCCATAGAAGGACGTTTCCTTCCCGCACCGTATCTTTCATCCAGTGACTCCACGCTTTGCATAGAGTCACTCTCCTCGTCATCACTATCCAGTGCACCGTCATTAGTATTTTGTTTTGTTTTGTATTCTCCATAACTGTTCCCACGATTGTGGACGAAATATAAGGTCGGTCCCCGGGTTACGCCATTCCGAGGGCATTACACTGTGGGGGTCGCCTGTACCCACAGGTTTTAAGACTTCGCTGTCTGATTATTTTATAGAGGTTTACTCTTCGCGGGCCGGCTAATTAAGGCAAGTTCTCGCTCCGCTGCACTTCGACGTACCCCATAATCGTCAACTCTGGGGTCTTTGACGAAAGTACAGGTTACGGCGCGCTTGGAGAGCTGACGTAACTCCCCAGTTTTGAACGGTTGAATGCCCGCGGCAGTGTGAGTGCACACCGAGCCCGTCCTCCACTATGAGCATTAGGCACTGAAACGATATATCGTCACCAGTTCCTAATACCCACCATCATTTGCTGCCTTTCCCCGGATACACAGAAATCAAGGAGAAATGCAACTCCACAACGCTTCGATTTGCCGATGCCCGGCGGCAGTAAAAGCGCACACCGAGCCCGTCCTCACACTGTGAGCATTAGGCACTGCCAACGACGTATCGCCACCAGTTCCAAATGCACACTCCGATTTTGTTGCCTTTCCCCGGATACTTTGATCAAGGAGAGCCGCACCTTCATTCGCATTGGGCACTGAGAACGACGTATCGTCACCAGTGCCCACGTGCACACTATCGTTCGGTTGCTCTTCCTCCGAATATGGAAATCAAGAGGAAATGTAACCCCCTGCCACCTCCGCTGTGCCTCCGCTTATCAGAGGGACACGCAGAGCAGCGTCCCCCTGTCGTAGAACATTCGCCACTGGCAACAACGTAATATCACCAGTGCCCAGGGTGCACTGTCCCGGCGTTGCCTTTCCCCGGATACAATAGTATCAAAGGGAAATTCAACGACCAGGCACTCGGAGGTTTTCTGACGTAGCACCCCTCGGGGAACCTAACCTAACCTAGCTAACCTTTTTGTGGGAAATGTACGCGCGCCCCACCTGCGGGGGCAAAGGGTGGGTTATGTCGGACTTACGCCGACTAAAACCCCATGGTGTTCCTACCTCCCATCGTCGCGTATGGAGGGGTCACGCGGGAACGCTTTCGCACATCACGACCCGCCTGCGCCAGCCGACCAGGCGGCTCTCCAGGGGAGGACATACCCTCTCCACCCCTCTGGAGCCAAAGGCGCGGGCTGGACGCCTTCCGGCCTCCCTCTCTGTAGGTGGGAAGCGGACTCCCGGAGTCCGCCCCGCCTGCGACCATGGGAACCAAGGAAAGCGGTAAGCCAAACCCAGCCCCTGCGGCGGATCTTGGTGTGATAGGCTCCGCTGCCGACCAATGTTCGGCCGCGGAGGACAGGGAGTGGCGGGAACAACCAACACCACTGGAACCCGCGGCCCCACCACGGCCGCATCAGCGGTGCGACTCCTCGCGTGAGTCGCGAGGATAGGGCGATACACTACCCTCCTCCGCGACTCCAGCACCCTGGATGCGGGAGGATGGGGGCGACGATGCGCGGTACCGGTCTGTGACAGTCCCCGCACCGCCACCCCATTCCCCCGACTCCGCCTCGGCTGCGGATGGTGCGTGGGACGGCCCTTGCCCGTCCATCCGCACCCCGCAGCCCACCGACACGCATCCAGGGCGGGCCCAGCTCCAGCCCGCCCGGAGCGGCCTCCTCGGGCCGGCCTTAGAGCGCCTTAGGCCGGCCATTTGGGTTCCTCTTAGCTTCACCGTGGTTAACTCCACACCACGGTTACTAAGCCCCCCCGCTACGACAAAGCGGGAACCCTTCGGGGGGGGGGTTGTAGCCTAACCTAACCTAACCTAACCTAACCTTTTTTTTTTTTTTTTTACATGGGGAAATGCCTACGCGACACCACTCTGCAAGGCAGGGTTATGTCGGACTTGCACCGACTAAAACCCCATGGTGTTCCACCTTCGTCGCGTATGGCGGGGTTACGGGAACGCTTTCGCACACCTCCGCGACTCCGCCTGCGCTGGCCGACAAGCCGGCCCTTCCTCCGGGGAGTGACAACCCTCTACACTCCTCCAGGCAGGGAGCGCCGGAACACGGACGCGCCTCCAACTCGGCCTCTCTGTAGGTGGGAAGCGGACTCCCCAGTCTGCCCCCAGAGGCCATGGGGGCCAGGAAAACCCCGGAACCCCTGCGGCGGATCTGGTGATAGGCTCCGCCGCCGACCAATGTTCGGCCGCGGAGGACAGGGAGAGCGGCAGGATCAACCACACCCACTGAACCCGCGGCCCCACCACGGCCGCATCAGCGGTGCGACCCCCGCGTGAGTCGCGGAGGATAGGGCGATACACTACCCTCCCTCCGCGACTCCGCCTCGGCTGCGGATAGTGCGTAAGGCGGCCTCACTCCGTCCATCCGCACCCCGCAGCCCACCGACACGCATCCAGGGCGGGCCCAGCTCCAGCCCGCCCGGAGCGGCCTCCTCGGGCCGGCCTTAGAGCGCCTTAGGCCGGCCATTTGGGTTCCTCTTAGCTTCACCGTGGTTAACTCCACACCACGGTTACTAAGCCCCCCCGCTACGACAAAGCGGGAACCCTTCGGGGAACCTAACCTAACCTAACCTAACCTAACCTAACCTTTTTTTTTTTTTTGTTATCGGGGAAATTCGAAAGATACCCTGCCTCCTGGGGTGAGACAGGGTTATGTGGGACTTGTAACCACTAAAACCCCCCCGGTGGTCATCCTCAGTGCATTTAGAGGGGCTCCGGGATCTCCATAGGAACGCACCGGTGCCCCTCTGCACGGTGCCTGAGCACGTCCCTGGGGAGGAAACACCTCCCCTAGCACCCTCGCGGTGCTACGGCAACTCGAGACCACTCCGCTGGCTAAGCTGTCCTTCCTGGGTCTGCTTCCCGCGGTCAGAGCCCCCACCCTGATCACCATGAACCCGAAGTCCCCTTTAGTCGCCTTGTACGACAGGCAGGGGCACCTTAGCCCTATTCTTATGCCCGGGACTAAAGGGCTGACGGGCCGGTGCGTCTGCTGCCACCGCCCCGGCAAAGTCGCCGTCTCCGAGCGGGATCGGCCCTCTCCCGATCACGCTCGGCGGTCTCCTTCTGTACCATGACGGCTTCACAGAAGGGAGACCAGCGCCTTCCACGCGCCTTTATCCGCCAGCGCAGCCGCTACTGCGACTGGCGGAGAGAGATCTTGCCCGATCCTCTGACCAGGATCCGTCGCTCGACTCCCACGCAGGGCACTCGGCGAGCGTGTGCTGTGCGGAATCCCGGTCCCCACCACAGTGGTGGCATTGCGTTGTCGATTCGCGTCCGTCTGTTCAGGTACTCACCGAAACACCCGTGCCCAGTGAGTACCTGCGTCAATCGGAAGGTGATGCGCAACTTTCCCCCCGCTCGGCCAGGCTTCGAAGCCGGCAAGAGCGCGCTGATCGTGCGCTGGCGCAGAAACGAGGCTCTGGAGCCCTTCGCCACACCCGCAGCGCCCATCTGCGCTCCTGCCTTCGCACCTCGCCCGCATCCAGGGGCTCGGCTTTCCACCTGGGGAAGACGAAGGCGGCAAACACCCGCGCATCCATCTCCGCCAGGATGTCCAGTGGTGGAAACCGAGCTAGGACAGTGGCTGCCTGAAAGATATCGTACGATATCCTCGTGCGATCCTGATGGCCATCTTTCGCTGCAGGCTATTGAGCTTAGTTTCAGAAGCGTCGGACGCCCGTGAGTCGATGTGACCATACGGGCGCGCCCGTAGAGGCCATCGATCGCACGACCCCGGTAGGGCGGCGGACTCCTTCCCTGGGGCCCCGAGATTGGGTAGCAACCGGTGCATGGCACCCACTGCCCTCTCGTCTTGGGGACCAGGCGGTCGGAGAGTGCTCTTCGAGCCCAGCGACCGTCAGGATGAGACCGAGATATTTCATCACGGTCCCACCCGGACTTACTGCACGTCACCAACGCGAACCGACAAGCTGGGTGGTTTCCCTCCCTCTGGGGGAGTTTGTGGAACCAAAGCGCCTCCGGTCTTATGAGCGCTATCCGGAGCCAGCTCGTGGATTTTATCCACGACGCATGCCACCCAAGCTCAGCAAGCCGGATGGTGCTTTCAAGCTGTCCCCGTCGGCCGTGCCAGAGTGTCATCTGCATGGCAGATGACTGCTTCTCGGCAGGAGATCGACCCGCAGGACCGCGTCGTGCGCGAGGTTCCTGATGCGGGACCCAGCACGGATCGCTGAAGTGGAACCCGCCAGTTCACCTCCCACTCAGGTGGACGGGCAGCGTCCCCGACCACGTACCGGATGCACCTGTCGGTGCAAGTACGCCCCAGCGATGCGCAGCGGGTAGGGAGGCACGCGATGAGCCTCCTAATGGTTCCCCAGGGCCCGGCAGATTAAAGGCATTGACTATGTCAGATTGACCGCCAACCACGCCCGGGTAACCGCCCGCTGCGACTGCTCTCGGCGGACGCGGATCGCGTCCACCCAGTCGATCGCAAAATGTGGAACCTTCACGATTTTGCGCGTGTCATCCCCGCTGCGCAGGGGCCATGCTAATCTTCTCTGCTTATCGTTCCAATTTGGTATATGTACTGCCGAAGCAAATTTACGGCCCTAACCCTAACTAACCTAACCTAACCTTTTTTTTTTTTTTTTTTTTTTCATTGAAATGCCTACGCATACCGCCCCCATGAGTGATGACGGAGCGGGTTATGTCGGACTCGCACCGACTAAAACCCACGGTGTTCCTTCGCTCCACCCAAGTACTGTGCATGCGGGCTGCGCTGTGAGAGCATTCTTCCGCGTGCACAGCGGGTGGCGACCAGTTGTGTGGCCCCGGCGAAGACTTTGCCCCTGTTTTGAGAGCGCGGGAACGCCGGGCGCGCTCTCACCTCGCTGACTCATACGAGCGACAGACTTCCCCAGGTCCATCACTCGAAGGTCGTAGGGGGAATCGGTATGTCGCTCTCCTCATCCCCTGCGGCGGCTGGCCAGGTGGTCCCAGGGGTCTGGGGACATGCCCTCCTCCATCGGCTGGCTGGTCGGTTGCCGAGATGGCAACGGGCGGACCGGCCTTTTCCTGGCCTTGGAAGGCGCTTTGCAGGCCTTCCCAATCTGTGGTCCGCCGGTTTCTTTGCGGCGGCGCACGGCACAACGCGGGGTTGCGGAGCACTGTTGCCTGTGGCCAGGTTGGCCACAGCGACAGCATAACTCCCCGGTCGATCGGTGCGTCGCACTGAGGCCCTCGCGATGTCCGCCTCAAAGCAGCGGAAACTCGGTGAAGTCTACAGGCTTCACCTCGGCCGCCACCCACGAACCATAAAGGCGTCCCCGGCGGCCACCTTTTTGGCGGCAGCCACGGGGCACCGGACCGAGCCATCCCAAGGCCTGCGGGAACACCGCAGGGAACTCATTGCACTTACATCCTCCTTGGGACAGCCGCCAGCCAACGAAACAGCCGCCACCACTTCCTCCACAGAGACCGAGGTCATCAAGACCGGACACTTTAATCTCGGCGGTCTTTGCCGGTCTTGATACCCGGACCGCTTTGCCCGCTGCGGTGAGCACTTCCTCAATTTCTGGGCTGGGGCGTCGCCTTTGCTCCACTTTCTGCGCCTGGGATTTCGAACATACCACGAGCCCCGTGGCGCAGATGCGGAAACATCTCAGTTATTCCGAGGGCGGCAAGATTAATTTTAGCCTTCGCCTCGGTAATGCTGCGCGACATTTATTGACGCCCGCTGCCACAGCCTCCGGCTCCAGTGTTACCACCACAGCGGACGATCGCGGAGTCGCGATCTTGACTTCTTACTCCTCGTTGCGGGTTCGCCGGGACTCTTTGCCGCCTTCCACCCTTCTTCTTGAGTCCCTTCTTTACAACCGTACTCCATGGTTGCTCCATGAACTGCTGCACCGGTGGCGAAGTTTGGGACTCAGTCGGCGTCTTTGGACCTCCCTTCGCGAGCTCTCCGCCCTCCCTTGGGATGCTTTGGGGCCTTAGAAGACCCTGCGGCAACCGGCAACGATAGTCGCGCAGCAGGCGGCCTTGCGACAACCGATGCCTTGGGTGGCGAAGGGCTGGACAGAGGACTGGGCACCACTTCCGGTCTCTTATCTGCCGCCAATGGTGGGCGGAGACGCTTTTCTGGTGAGCGGTCTTCCAGCGCAGCGAACCTGGCGTTGATCATTGACCCACCTGGTCAGTGATCGAACACCTCAACTCCTCTCTACCCTCTCCCTCGACTTGTGTGTTTGGCCGGTCGACCTGCATCCCGCCAGATGGGCCACTTCCTTCCTCAACTGCGACACTTCACCTTGGAGGCGAGCGTTTGTCCGCCTGCAGTTTTCGTGTCTCTTCGAGGGTACAGCGACGCTGCAGAGTCTTAACCGGTCTCGCTTACGTTCTCTGCAGCCTCCTTCAGCGCCTTCACCCCGGTGCCTTCAGGTTTTCGACCTTTGGGCCACCATGGAGATGACGCCGACAACATCCTCGATCCTCTTTCACAGCTCGATGCCGGCTCAGAGAAAGTCGCCATCGTTGGACGACGACTCCATTGGGTTGTTATCCTGCCGGCCCGGAGCTGACAGAGACGATGCTAACGCCTCCGCCTCTGCCCTCATCTCCGCTTCTTTAGCGGCCACCCAACGCCATTTTGGCCTGTGCAGGCCGACGTATTCCAGTTGTTGGGGTCGCCCTCGACCCCTCTTGGCAGTCGCAACCATGCCCTGCCCGATCTTTCCTCTGACCCATGGCCAGACCAGCATCAATCTCTGCGTCCTTAGAAGGACGTTTTCTTCCTGCCTCCTTCTCCCATCGAATGACTCTGCGCTGAGCATAGAGTCGCTCGTGTCGTCGTCACTGTCTACCCTCACGTTTTTGTTTTTAGATTACTCGCCAACTGTTCCCGATTGTGGACGAAATATAAGGTCGGCCCCGGTTTACGCCATTCCGAGGGCAAGGCTACATACTGTGGGGTCGCCTGGTACCCACAGGTTTTCAAGACTTCGCTGTCTGATTATTTTATAGAGGTTTACTCCTCGCGGGCCGGCCAATTAAGGCAAACCCTCCGCTCCGCTACCTTCGACGTACCCCATTATCGTCAGCACTGGGGTCTTTGACGAAAGTACAGCGGGTTACGGCGCGCTGGGAGAGCCGACGTAACTCCCCAGTTTTGAACGGTTGGATGCCGGCGGTGTGAGTGCACACCGAGCCCGTCCCTCCACTGGGCATTAGGCACTGGAAACGATATATCGTCACCGGTTCTAATACCCACCATCATTTGTTGCCTTTCCCCGGATGCAATCAGGAGAAATGCAACCTCCCACAACGCTCGACGGTTGAGTGCCCGGCGGCAGTAAGCGCCACACCGAGCCCGTCCCCACACTGTGAACATTAGGCTGCCAACGACGTATCGCCGCAGTTTGTACACACCTTCGACTGTTGCCTTTCCCCGGATGATACTTTGATCAGAATGCAACCTCCACTGCATTGGGCACTGAGAACGACGCAATATCGTCACCAGTTCTGGCTAATGCGCACCATCGTTCCGGTTGCCTTTCACTCCGGATATGGAAATCAGGAAGTGCCCTGCACTCAAGTGCCCTCCGCTTATCAGAGGGACGCAGAGCAGCTATCCCCCTGTCGGAACATTCGCCACTGGCAACAACGTGTCATCACCAGTGCGGGTGCACCGTCGGCGTATGCCCTCCGGATACAATGGTATCAAAGAGATTCAACGACCAGGCACTCGGGGAGGTTTTCTGACGTGGCACTAACCTAACCTAACCTAACCTTTTTTTTTTTTTTTTTTCGTGGGGAAATGCCTGCGCATACCCGCCCCGCGGTGAACAGGAGCGGAGTTATGTCGGACTCGCACCGACTAAAACCCACGGTGTTCCTTCGCTCCACCCAAGTACTGTGCATGCGGGTACGCTGTAAGCGATCTTCCGCGTGCACGGCGGGTGAACGGCCATTATTGGCCCCGGCAGACTTGGTTCTGTTTTGAGGCGCGGGAACACCGGGGCGCTCACCTCGCTGATACGAGCAGCAGACTTCCCGAGTCCATCCTCACTCGAGTCGTAAGGGGGAATCGAGTATGCCTATGTCTTCTCATCCCCTGCGGCGGCAATGGAGTGGTCCCAGGGTCGTGGGACGCTTCCTCCTCCATCGGCTGACTGGTCGGTTGCCGAGGTGGCAACAGGCGGACCGGCCTTTTTCCCGCTTTGGAAGGCGCTTTGCAGGCCTTCCCCATTCTATGGTCGCCGGTTTCTTTGCGGCGACGCACGGCACAACGCGGGGTAGCGGGGCATGTGTACTGCTTGTGGCCAGGTTGACCACATCGGCACAACTCCCCGGTCGATCGGTGCGTCGCGCACTGGAGCCCTCACGTGCCCCGCCTCAAACAGCGGGAAGCACCCTAAGGAGTGAGGGGCTCACGAGCTTCACCTCAGCTGCCACCCATGGGGCCATTAGGCGCCCACTGGCTACCACCTTTGGCGGCAGCCACGGGGCACCGGACCCAGGCCATCCCAAGACTGCGGGATACCGCAGGACCTCACTGCACTTACATCCTCGCTTGGGACGGCCGCCAGCCAGCAGAGAACAGCCGCCACCGCTTCCTCCACGGAGACCGAGGTCATCCAGACCGGACGCTTTAATCTCGGCGGTCTTTGGGTGCGTGCGGAACCAGCGTGAGCTTTGCTCGATTTCAGGCTGGGGCGTCCGCCTTTGTTCCACTTTCTGCGCCGGGGATTTCGAACATACGAGCCCCGTGGCGCAGATGCGGAAGCGCATCTCCAGTTATTCCGAGGGCGGCAAGATTGATTTTGCTTCGCCTCGGTAATAACTTTGCGACGTACTGATGACGCCCGCTGCCACAGCCTCCGGCTCCAGTGTCACCACCACGGCGGACGATCGCGGAGTCGCGACCCGACTGCCCTCTTCGTTTGCGGGTTCGCCGGGACTCTTTTGCGCGCTTCCACCCTTCTTTTGAGTCCCTTCTTCACCACCGTCGTCCATGGTTGCTCCACAGACTGTGGCGATGGTGGCAGAGGTCGGGACTCAGCTGTCTTCTTCTTTGGCCTCCGCGGGCTCAATCCGTCCTCCCTTGGTATGGCTGGGGAGCCCCAGAAGTACCCGCGACAGCCTTAACTCTAGGCGCGGGCGACGCCGTCCGGTGCCGAGAAGGCGATGAACTGGACGATGGACCGGGCACCGCTTCGGTCTCTTATCCGCCATAATGCGGTGGGCGGAGACGCTTCTGGTAGGAGGCGGTCTTCCAGCGCAGCGAACCTGGCGTTGATCGGTACCTGGTCAATGATCCGAACGCACTCAACTCCTCTCTACCTACTCCCTCGGTTTGTGTGTTTGGCCGGTCGGCTGCATCGCGATGGGCCACTTCCTTCTCAACTGCGACACTTCGCCCAGGCGAGCGTTGTCCGCCTGCAACTGCAAATCTCCTCAGAGGTACAGCGTTGCTGCAAGTCTTTGCCGGTCTCGCTTACGTTCTCCTGCAGCCTCCTTCCCAGCGCCTTCACCCAGATGCCTTTAGGTTTTCGACCTTGTGGCCACCATGGAGTGACGCCGACGCTGTCCTCTATCCTCTTTTACAGGTCCGATGCCGGCTCGAAGTCGCCATCGGATGACGGCTTTCAGACAGGGTTGATTTCCTGCCGGCGCGGAGCTGACGAGACGATGAGGCGATCTCTGCCTCCGCCTCAACCTCTCCTCCTCTCCTAGCCTCCACCAAAGCCATTTTGGCCTGGGCAAGCCCCACATACTCTGTAGTTGGAGGCCGCCTCGGCCTCTCTTAGCGAATGTTATTTTGGCTGCTTCCTCATTATGGCCCGTTACCGGGCCGCCACCGATGTCTGCGTCGCTTAGAAGGACGTTTTTCTTTATGAATCTTCTCTGTCAGGTGACTCTACGCTGAGCATAGAGTCGCTCGTATCGTCATCGCTGTCCATTTCCTTCATGCATGTGTTTTTGTTTCAATTTTTCCATAACTTCTTACCCGACGGGCGGCCAGTAATTAAGATTCACGAGTGACGCCTATTCCAGGGACAAGGCTAAATACTGTGGGGTCGCCTGGTACTGAGTTTAAGACTTAACTGTCGATTTTTTTATAGAGTTTGCTCCCTCGCGGGCCAGCCAATTAAAGGCCAGGCCGCTGCTCGCCGCTTCGGCGTACCCCGTTGTCATTAACACTGGGGTCGCTGTCGAAGAAGTGCAACCCCAGGTTACGGCGCGCTGGGAGAGCCGACGTAATACAGTTTGGACGGTTGAACGGCGGCAGTGTGAGTGCCTGCCGAGGCGTCCTCACTGGGCGTGGGCGCAGGCGATATATAATGCTGGTTTCTCATACCACCATCATTTGTTGCCTTTCCCCGGATAGCAGTCAGGAGAAATGCAACCTCCTAACATCGACGTTTGGGTGCCCGGCGGCGGTAAAGACGCACACCGGGCCGTCCCCACACTGTGAGCGCGGGGCACTGCCAACGACGTATCGCCACCAGTTCCCAATGCACACCTCATTTTGTTGCCTTTCCCGGGATACTTTGATCAAGGAAATCTGTGGCCTCGCGTGGGCACTGAGCGACGATATCGTCACCGGTGCCCAATGCGCACCATCGTTCGGTTGTGCTTTCACTCCGGATATGGAAATCAAGGAGAATGCAACCCTCCGCTGTGCCCTCCGTATCAGGGGACGCGCCAGGCAATATCCCCTGTCAGAACATTCGCCACTGGCAACAACGTGTCATCACCAGTGCCAGGGTGCACAATTCGGCGTTGCCTTCCCGGATACAATGGTAACAAGGGAAATTCAGCGACCAGGCACTCCGAGGAGTTTTCTGACGTGGCACCCCAATAACCTAACCTTTTTTTTTTTTTTTCGTGGGGAAATGCCTACGCATACCCGCCCCGCGGGACAGGCAGGTTATGTCGGACTCGCACCGACTAAACCCCACGGTGTTCATCGCTCACCCAGTACTGTTGCGTATTGCGGAAGATACCCCTTTGTGAGCATTCTTCCGCGTGCACAGCGGGTGGCGGCCAGTTATTGTGGCCCCGGCAGACTTTGCCTTGTTTTGAGAGCGCGGGAACGCCGGGCGCTCTCCCACCCTCACTGGCTCATGTTGAGCGACAGACCTCCCCGTGTCCATCGCTCGAGTTGTAAGGGGAAATGAAGTACGCCTACGCTCTCACCTTTCCCCCTGCGGCGGCACAATGGAGTGAATAACAGGGTCGTGGGATATCGGCTGGCTGGTCGATTACCGAGGTGGCAACGGGCGGACCGGCCTTTTTCCCGGCTTTGGAAGGGCGCTTTGACCCTTCCCATTCTGTGGTCCGCCGGTTTCTTTGCGGCGACGCACGGCGCAACGCGGGGTGGCGGAGCATATTTGCCGCCTTGTGGCAGGTTGACCGCATCGGCAGCAGCGCAACTCCCCCGGTCGATCGGTGCGTCACCGCAGGCCCTCACGTGCCCCGCCTCGAAACAGCGGAAGCACCCTAAGGGTGAGGGGCTCCACGAGCTTTACCTCAGCCGCCACCCACGAGACCATAAAGGCGCCCGCTGGCTGCCACCTTTTGGCGGCAGCCACGGGGCACCGGACAGGCCATCCCAGGGCCTGCCGGGATACCACCAGGACCTCACTGCACTTCACACACTTACGGGACAGCCGCCAGCCAACGCTACAGCCGCCACCACTTCCTCCCACAGACACCGAGTCGTCAAGACCTGACCTTTAATCTCGGCGGTCTTTGCTGGTCTTGAGACGGACCGCTTTGCCCGCTGCGGTGAGAACTTCCCTCGGTTTCTGGGCTGGGGCGTCACTTTGTAGCTTCGCTTTCGGCGCCAGGATCTCGAACATACAGGCCCCGTGGCGCAGATGCGGAAGCGCATCTCAGTTATTCCGGGGCGGCAAGTTGATTTAGCCTTCGCCTCGGTAATAGCTGCGACGTACGTGACGCCCGCTGCCACAGCCTCCGGCTCTAGTGTCACCACCACAGCGGACGAACGCGGAGTTGCGATCTTCACTGCCCTCTTCGTTGCAGTCTCGCCGGGACTCTTTGTCGCCTTCCACCCTTCTTCTTGAGTCCTTCTTTAACACCGTAGTCCAGGGTTGGTCCGTAGACTCAGGTGCTGATGGCGAGCCGGGACTCAGCTGCCGTCTTGGCCCCCGAAGACTCGCTCCGTCCTCCTTGGGGTGTTTTGCAGAGACCTGAAGACCCGCGACATTCGGCTTAACGCGGACGCCCCTTAACAGGCGGCCTGCGCCTGCCGATGCCTGGGAGGGCGAAGGCCTGCGGAAGGATCGGGCACCGCTTCTGGCCTCTTATCCGCCATCAATGGTGGGCGGAACGCTTTTTCTGGCAGGAGGCGGTCACTCCAACGCCGGCGAATCTGGCGTTGATCATTGACCCACCTGGTCAATGATCAGGCCGCACCAGCTCCTCCCTGCCTGCTCCCTCGGCTTGTTGGTTTTGGCCGGTCAATCTGCATTCGCAGTCGTACCTCCCTTCCTTAACTTCTTGAGCCGCTTCGCTGCCCCAGAAGGCGAAGTGTTGTCCGCCACAGTTCCTCGTCTCCTCCGAGGTACAGCGTCCTTTCTGGGGATCTTAGCGGTCTCGCTTACGACCTCTGCAGCCTCCTTCAATACCCTTCCTGCCAGATGCCCTTTAAGGTTTCGACCTTGTGGCCACCATGGAGATGACGCCGACGCTGTCCTCTATCCTCTTTTGGGTCGATGCCGGCTCGAAGTCATATCGTTGGATGACGACTCAGACGGGGTTGATTTCCTGCCGGCGCAGACTGACGAGACGATGAGCGATCTCTGCCTCCGCCTCCAGCCTCTCCTCCTCTCTCTAGCCTCCACCAAAGCCATTTTGGCTGGGCAAATTACATACAACCTAACCTTTTTTTTTTTGCGTGGGAAATGCCACGCATACCGCCCTCGCGGGGACGAGCAGGTTATGTCGGACTCGCGCACCGGCTTCGCAAACCCCCACAGTGTTCCTTCATGCCCTTGGTGCATGCATACGGAGCGCGCGTGAGCGTATCGCGATGCAGCTGTGGCGGCTTGCTAAAAACGCAGGCCCCGGCCGACAACCTTTTTATGAGGCGCGCGGGTTACCGGGCGCGCTCTCCTATCACTGACTCATGTGGAACTGCAGATTTTCCCCGGGCCCGCTGGCTCGAGTCGAATTCGGGGGAAGTAGGGTATGCCGCGCGCCCCCGGCGTAACTGCGGACTGATCCCGTGGTCACGGGACGGTTCATCGTCCATCGCTTCAACCGTCCCTTGCGGACTGTTGTGGCGGATGCCTGGAGTGGCGGCGAAGGCGGACAGACCTTTCCGCTCTTGGGCGCGGCCTTGCAGGCCTTGCCCCCATTTTATTAGTCCGCCGGTTGCTGGCTGCGACGCACACAGCGCAACGCGGGTTGGCGGAGCACTGTACCGCCAGATTCACCACAGCAGGCACAGCTCCCACGATCGACTGTGGCGACGCACTGGAGCCCTCACATGGCTACGGTTTCGAAGGCACCGGAAACACCTCAGAGGTGGGGCTCCACCAACTTTCGACCGGCTGCCACCCACGGACCATATAAGTCGCCCGTTGGCGGCTGCCTTCTCGGCAGCTGCCACGGACCACCGGACCCAGGCCATCCAAAGGCCTGCGGGATGTCTCACCACGACCTCACTGCATTTCACAGCCTCCTTAGGACAGCCACCGCCTTCGTCACGGCCGTCACCACGTCCTCCACTGTGGCCAAGTCGTCAGACGGACACCTTGACCTCTGCAGTGTTCGCCCGGTCACGGACACCCTTTACCGCTTTCCGCCGCGGCGAAACCTCCACCAGTTTTGAGCGAGGGCGTCCGCCTTATCACCGCTGTCCCGCCGGGAATCCTCCAGCAGCCCAGGCCCTGGCAAGCGTGACCATTATCTCCGGTTATGCCGGGGAGGCGGGTTTATCTTCGCCTTCGCCTCGGTATGACGTCAATGTAGGTGACTCCTGCAGCCACGGCCTCCGGCTCCAGGAGTCCACCACCACAGCTGTGGACGTCGCGGAGTCACAACTTTGACCGCCTTTTTGCCGGAATTTGCTGGGACTTTAACCGCCTTTTTCCTCCCTTTTTCTTCAGCCTTTTGACAACCGTATTCCGCCGTTTCATCTATGGCCTGGCGTGTCGGTGGTTGTGATTGGGACTTACTGCTGTCTTCTTGGTCTCCTTTGTGGATTCGCTCACTTTCGCTGGAAGCTTCAGAGTTTAGAACCCCCCTGCGGCAATCGCTTTTGGCCGGCGGCCTCGTGACAGCCGGGACCTGGGAAGGCGATGGGCTGGGCGAGGTGCCGAGCACTGAAACCTCCCTCGTATCTGCCGCCAGTGGAGGGCGGAGGCGCTTCTCTGGAAGAGGAGGCGATCACTCCAACGCCGCAAATCTCGCGTTGATCATTGATTTACCTGGTCAATGATCGAACGAAGCTCATCTTTGCCCTCTGCCGGGACTGGGCCGGGTTTGCTGGCCTGATCACTTGCATCCGCAGGTGGGCCACCTCCTTCCGCAGCTGCGAGACTTCGCGGAGGCGAGTGTTGTCAGCTGCAGCTTCCGCGTTCGTCGATTTTTAGCGTACGAGACTGAGAGTTACCTCCGTCACGGTCTCCGCAGCCTCTTTAAGCGCACGAACAAGTTGCGCTGGGTTCTTTGACCTGGTGGCAACCATGTTGATGACGCCAACGTTGTCCTCGACCATCTTCTCTAGGTCTGTTACCGCCTCGAAGTCGCCATCGTTCGATGACGACTCCAGAAAGAATAGATTTGCCGGTGCGGAGCTTTCGAGTCGCCGCAACCAATCTTCTTTATCCGCCTCCACCCTCCAGTTCCGCTTCTCGTGCTGACACCAACGCCATTTTTGCTAGGCAAGGCCTGCGTATTACTCCCCGCGGTTGTTGGGGTCGCCCTCGACCTCTTTTGGCAGATGTCCTTTGCCATTTTGGCTTCACCTGTCATGGCCGTAATCGGACCAGAGCTAAATGCGTCCATAGAGGACGTTTTCTCCCACTCCCTTCGATCTACCATCTTCAAGTGACTCCACCTTATCATAGAATCACTGTCATCATCACTATCCATGTCGTTATGCATTTTGTTTGTTTTGTATATTCCATTTTTATTCCCACGATTAAGGTCGATATAAACGGTCGATCGGGTGACCTATTCGGAGACAAGGCTGCATGCTGTGGGGGTCGCCCTGGTTACCCACAGGTTTTTAAGACTTCGCTGTCTGGTTTTATAGGTGATCCTTCTCGCGGGCCGGCCAGATGAGCAAGCCCTCCCGCTCCACGCCTCAACGTACCCATGATCGTCAACTCTGGGGTCTTTGACGAAAGTACAGCAGATTGCAGCGCTGAGAGAGCCGACGTAACTCTCCCCAGTTTTGGACGGTTGAGGTGCCCGGCGGCAGTGTGAATACGCACCGAGCCCGTCCCTCCACCTATGAGCATTACTGGAAACGATATATCGTCACCAGTTCCTATACCCACCAGCCATTTGTTGCTTTGCTTTCCCCGGATACGGAAATCCGGAAATGCAGCCTCCCCACAACGTTCGACGGTTGGTGACCGGCATAGTAAGACGCACCGAGCCCGTCCCACACGCATGCGCATTAGGCACTGTCAGCGACATTATCGCCACCAGTTCCCAATGCACACCTTCATTTTGTTGCCTTTCCCCGGATGCCGTCAAGATGCAGCCTCCCGCCCACGCGTGGGCACTGAGGAACACGACCATCCTCGTCACCAGTTCCCAATGCGCGCCATTCGTTGCGCTTTCGCCGGATGCAAATCAAATGCAACCACCTGCTCAAAGTGCCCTCCGCTTATCAGGAGGGACGCAGAGCAACCGTCCCCCTGTCAGAACATTCGCCACTGGCAATAACGTGTCATCACCGGTGCCCAGGGTGCACAAACCGACGTTGCCTTTCACGATTTAATAGTATCGAAGTGGCGACCGACAAGGAGGTTTTCTGACGTGGCACCCCATACAACCTTTTTTTTTTTTTTTTTCGTGGGGAAATGCCTGCATACCCACCCCGCGAGGACGAGGGGCGGGTTATGTCGGACTCGCACCGACTAAAACCCACGGTGTTCCTTTGGCTCATCCAGATGCTGTGCATGCGGGTACGCTGTGGGCATGCCGCGTGCTGGCGGGTGGCAGCCAGTTATTTGCGGCAGACCAGCCCTGTTTTGAGGAAGCGCGGGAACACCGGGCGCGCTCTCACCTCGCTGACTCATTCCGGCGACAGACTTCCCCGGAGTCCATCACTCGAGTGTAGGGGAATCAGGTAATACCTACGCTCTCCTCATCCCCTGCGGCGGCTGTGGAGTGGTCAGGGTCGTGGGTTCGGTTCATCCTCCATCGGCTGGCTGGTCGGTTGCCGGTGGCAACGGGCGGACCGGCCTTTCCGCTCTTTGGTTTAGCAGAGCAGGCCTTCCCTCACCATCCTGTGGTCGCTGGTTGTAGCGTATGCGGCACAACGCGGGTGGCGAGACACTGCCGCGCCCACTTTAATGGCCAGGCTGACCACAGCGAAAGCAGAAGCTCCCCGGTCGACTGTGGCGTGCTTTCGACCCTCCCGTGGCCCGCTTCCAAGAGACATCGACACCTCAGAGGTGAGGGGCTCCACCAGCTTGACCACGGACGCCACCCAGGATACCATAAGGCGCCCGTCGGCTGTCACCTTTTGGCGGCGGCAGCCACGGGGCACCGGACCCAGGCCATCCCAAGGCCTGCGGGATACCACGGGATCTCGCTGCACTTCCACAGCTTCCTTGGGACAGCCGCCAGCCTTTGTCACAGCGCCGCTGCTTCCTCTGCAGCAGAGTCATCAGACAGGGGCATGATCTCAGCAGTCTTCGCCGGTCTGGATACCCACTACGCTTGCCGCCGCTGCTAGCACTTCGCTCAGTTTTTTAGCGAGGGCGTCCGCCTTTTGTCGCTGTCTGCGCCAGGATCTCAGACGATTTCGGCCTGGCGGCGCAGATGCGGAATCATCTCAATGATTATACCGAGGGGGCGGCAGAGATTAATCTTCGCCTTCGCCTCGGTAATAACCTTCGATGTAGAGTGACTCCCTGCGGCGCTTTGCCTCCGGCTCCAGGGTCGCACCCACAGCAAACTTCGCTTGAGTCATGATCTTGACCGCCTTCGGCCTTAACACCTCTTCGTTGCCTTACTCCCGCTTGCCTTTATGTCCTTCCCAGCTACAGCGGTCCAGGGCTCGTCCATGGACTAGCAGGGTGCTGGCAGCAAGTGGGGCCTCTTCCTTATTCCTCTTGCCTGGTTAGCGGGCTCATACTTTCCCTTAGGCGTTTTGGGGCCTTGGCACCTGCAGGCCAGCCGGTTTACACTAGCCGCCTTGACGGGCGGTTTGCGACAACCGGTGCCTGGGCAGGTGCAGGGCAGGACGTGGGACTGGGCACTGCCTCTGGTCTCCTGTCCCGCCGCCAGTGGAGGGCAGAAGGCGCTTCTCGGGCAGACGATCCTCCAGCGCCGCGAACCTAGCGTTGATCGATGACCCTACCTGGTCAATGATCGAACACCTGGCTCCTCGCCATCCCTCTGTGTATTGTTGGCTCGGGCGCGTATCACACCTGCATCCGCAGGTATGCCACCTCCTTTGCCTCAATTCCGGACACTTGCGGAGGCGGCGTTGTCCACCTGCCTTCGTCGTCTCCTCTGAGGTACAGCGGCGCTGCAGAGTCTTGGTGGTCTCACTAGTCTCTGCAGCCTCCTTCAACGCCTTCGCAGATGCCCTTCAGGTTCTTAGACCTTATTGGCCACCATGGAATGGCGCCGACGCTGTCCTCAATCCTCTTTTTGTGGCTCCGATGCGGCTCCGAAGTCGCCATCGTTCGATGAAAGACTCCGACAGGTTGATATCCTGCCGGCACGGAGCTGACGAGACGACGCAGCCGATGTCCGCCTCCGCCTCCAACCTCTCCTCCTCCCTCCTGGCTGCAACGCCATTTTAGCCTGGGCAAGACCGACGTGCTCCCAGTCGTTTGGGGGTCGTCCACGACCTCGTTTGGCAGATGTTATTGCAGCTTTCCCCGACCACTTCCCACATCTTGGCCCATCGGACCAACACCAATCTCTGCGTCTTTTGAAGGACGTTTCCTTCCCATATGCTCCTTCTCTCATCGAGTGACTCCACGCCAGCATAGAGTCCGGCTCCGTGTCGTCATCACTATCCGCCCTCGGGACGACACCAGTTTACTCATATCTGTTCCGGTTTTGGACGAAATAAAGGTCGGCCCCCGGGTTACCGCCATTCGAGGCAGGCTACATACTGTGGGGTCACCTGGGTACTTACGGAGTTTTCAAGACTTCGCTGTCTGATTATTTTTATAGAGGTTTACTCCTCGCGGGCCGGCCAATTAAGGCAAGCCTTCGCTCCGCTGCACTTCTGACGTACCCCATTATCGTCAACACTGGGGTCTTTGACGAAGATACAGCGGGTTACGGCGCGGGAGAGCCGACAATAACTCCCCAGTTTTGAACGGTTGAATGCCCGGCGGCAGTGTGAGTGCACACCGAGCCGTCCCTCCACTATGAGCATTAGGCACTGGAAACAATATATCGTCACCAGTTCCTAATACCCACCATCATTTGTTTGCTCCCCGGATGCTGATCAGGAAAGTACAGCCTCCTGGCCTCTGACGTTGTGAGTGCCCGGCAGCGATAAAGCGCACCGAGCCCGTCCCCACACCTGTGAACATTAGGCACTGCCAACGACGTATCGCCACCAGTTCCCAATGCACCCTCATTTTGTTGCCTTTCCCCGAATGCTTTGATCAGGGAGAAATGCAGCCTCCCACCCGCATTGGGCACTGAGAACGACGTATCGTCACCAGTGTCAATGCGCACCATCGTTCGGTGCCTTTCACTTTCCGGACGGAAATCAGAAATGCAGCCCCTCACCCTCCACTGTGCCTCCAGCATCAGAGGGACGCAGGCAACTATCCCCTGTCAGAACATTCGCCGCACTGGCAACGTGTCATTACCAGTGCCCAGGGTGCACCGTCCCGGCGTTGCCTTTCCACGGATGCAGTAATTATCAAGGAAATTCAACGACCAGGCACTCCGGAGGTTTTCTGACGTGGCACCCACCCACATACAACCTAACCTAACTTTTTTCGTGGGAAGAAGCTACGCATACCCGCCCCGCAATCGCCGAGGGCGGGTTATGTCGGACTCGCCGACTAAAACCCGGTGTTTCATCGCTCCACCCAGTGCTGTGCATGCGGTGCTGTGAGAGCAGTTCTTCCGCGTGCACAGCTGGTGGCGGCCGGTTATTAATGGCCTCGGCTGATTTGACCCTGTGTTGAGAGCGCGCGGGAACACCGGGCGCGCTCTCCCCTCCTTGACTCATACGAGCAACCAGCAGACTTTGGTCCATCACTCGAGTCGTAAAGGAGATCGGTATGCCTGCATACTCCTCATCCCCTGCGGCGGCGCAATGGAGTGGTCAGGTCTCAGGACACTTCACTCTCCATCGGCTGGCTGGTCGGTTGCCGAGGTGGCAACGGACCGGCCTTTTCCCTGGCAGCCCGGAAGGCGCTTTTGCAGGCCTTCCCCATCCTATGGTCCGCCGGTTTCTTTGCGGCAACGCACGGCACAACGCGGGGGTGGCGGGCGTATTTGCCGCCTTGTGGCCAGGTTGACCATCGGCAGCACAACTCCCCGGTCGATCCGGTTGCGTCACTGAGCCTCGTGCCCGCCTCGAAACAGCGGAAGCACCTAAGAGGTGAGGGGCTCCACGGGCTTCACCTCGCTGCCACCCATGAGACATAAGGCGTCTGGCGGCCCACCTTTTTGGCGGCATACGGGGCACCAGGACCAGGCCATCCCAGTACCGCGGAGTACCGCAGGACCTCGCTGCGTCCTTGGGACAGCCGCCAGCCTTTATCACCGCCGCTACTACATCCTCTGCTGTGGTGGAGTCGTTAGACCGGACACCTTGGCTTCAGCAGTCTTTGTCGGTCTGGATACTCGGACTCCTTTGCCCGCTGCTTCAAACACCTCGCTCGAATTTTGAGCGGGGAATCCTGCTTGCTCCGCTGTCTGCGCCGGGGAGTTTCGAACATCCGAGCCCCCGTGGCGCAGATGCAGGCGCATCTCAGTTATACCGAGGAGGCTAGGTTAATTTTCGCCTTCGCGCTCGGTAATTACGTCGATGTAGGTGACGCCCTTTGCGCCGCAACCCTCAGGCTCTAAGCGTCACCACCACAGCAGAGGATCGCGGAGTCGCAATCTTGACCGCCCTTGGACTTGCCAACATTTCTTGTCACTTTGCCTTCCTTGGTTTTGAGCCCCTTCCTAAGCACTGTAGTCCATGGTTGGTCCATAGATTCAGGTGCAGGTGGCGAGGTCGTATCGAAGGTGGCCAGCTTCCGTCACAAAGCCTTCTTCCCGGACGCGTCAGAAGCCTTCAGCGTAATTAAAACCTGGAGATGGACGCTCTGTCTGTGCAGGTGTTCACGGGCCACGGCGGTTTCTCCGAATACTTGAACCGCTTCAGGTGTAAAGAGCCCGTCGTGTGTCTGTGACGGCACCATCAGGAGGATATCTTGCACCTCATAACGGAGTGTCCTGTCAACGGGAGGCTCAATGTTGAGGCTACACAGGTTTAAAAGTAACAATAAATAACTTGCCAGTCCTTATCAGTAGCAGAGATTTTAGCCAAATTCCGCATTTCTGGAAGCGTGTGGCGATGAAGCTAATACGACAAATAAAACAAAATGAATGTATGAGGATGTTGGTATGTGTGTGAATGTTGGTTATGTATGCACATGGTAACTGGAATTTAGAACTATATATATATTAAGTTTGACTGGAAGAAATATATATATAAGAATAGAATGCGATGTATACGGAGATAAGACTCGACTAAAATAGTGTAAGTGGATAATGTTAGAAAGAACAAAAAGTCCTGAGTTATCATGTCCGGGGTAATACATCACCAAGGGGGCCCCAGAAATGAGGGTCTAAAAACCTAACCTAACCTAGCCTAACCTAACCTAACCTGGCTAAACCTAACTAACCTAACCTAACCTAGCCTAACCTAGCCTAACCTAACCTAGCCTAGCCCACAACACAATCGCCTAATACAACTAACCTAACTAACCTAACCTAACCTTTTTTTTTTTTCGTGGGAAATGCCTGCGCATGCCCGCCCTCGCGGGGACGAGGCGGGTTATGTCGGACTCGCGCCGACTAAAACCCACGGTGTTCCATCTGCCCACTTGAATTGCTTTTATTGCATACGGGGGCGCGTGAGCAATTCTTCCGCGTGCACAGCTGTGGCAACTTGTAAACGCAGGCCCCGCCAGCTTCCGTC
>JAGSMU010000341.1:0-47908 GCA_029286865.1 Teinopalpus imperialis
ACAAAGCCTTCTTCCCGGACGCGTCAGAAGCCTTCAGCGTAATTAAAACCTGGAGATGGACGCTCTGTCTGTGCAGGTGTTCACGGGCCACGGCGGTTTCTCCGAATACTTGAACCGCTTCAGGTGTAAAGAGCCCGTCGTGTGTCTGTGACGGCACCATCAGGAGGATATCTTGCACCTCATAACGGAGTGTCCTGTCAACGGGAGGCTCAATGTTGAGGCTACACAGGTTTAAAAGTAACAATAAATAACTTGCCAGTCCTTATCAGTAGCAGAGATTTTAGCCAAATTCCGCATTTCTGGAAGCGTGTGGCGATGAAGCTAATACGACAAATAAAACAAAATGAATGTATGAGGATGTTGGTATGTGTGTGAATGTTGGTTATGTATGCACATGGTAACTGGAATTTAGAACTATATATATATTAAGTTTGACTGGAAGAAATATATATATAAGAATAGAATGCGATGTATACGGAGATAAGACTCGACTAAAATAGTGTAAGTGGATAATGTTAGAAAGAACAAAAAGTCCTGAGTTATCATGTCCGGGGTAATACATCACCAAGGGGGCCCCAGAAATGAGGGTCTAAAAACCTAACCTAACCTAGCCTAACCTAACCTAACCTGGCTAAACCTAACTAACCTAACCTAACCTAGCCTAACCTAGCCTAACCTAACCTAGCCTAGCCCACAACACAATCGCCTAATACAACTAACCTAACTAACCTAACCTAACCTTTTTTTTTTTTCGTGGGAAATGCCTGCGCATGCCCGCCCTCGCGGGGACGAGGCGGGTTATGTCGGACTCGCGCCGACTAAAACCCACGGTGTTCCATCTGCCCACTTGAATTGCTTTTATTGCATACGGGGGCGCGTGAGCAATTCTTCCGCGTGCACAGCTGTGGCAACTTGTAAACGCAGGCCCCGGCCATTTTAACCTTTTTATGAGGCGCGCGGGAACACCGGTGCGCTCTCTCCCCTCACTGACTCATGTTGGACTACGGACCTCCCCGGGCCCATAGCTCGAGTCGAATTCGGAAATTAGGGTATGCTTTGCGCTTACCTTTTCCCCGGCGGCGGCTGCGGACTAGTCCCGTGGTCACGGGACAGTTCCTCCTCCATCCTTCAACCGTCCTTGCGGCTGACTGGCCGGGTGCCTGGGTGGCAGCGGGCGGACCAGCCTTTTTCCCCGCTCTTGGGCGCGGCCTTGCAGGCCTTGCCCCCATCTTAATGGTCCGCCGGTTTGCTGGCTGCGGCACACAGCGCAACGCGGGTTGGCGGGCACTGTCGCCTGCCAGATTCACCTGGCAGAGCACAGCTCCCGATCGACTGCGGCGACGCGCAAGGCCCTCACATGTCCAGCTTCTGGCTTGGCGGAAACACCTCACGGGTGAGGGCTCCACCAGCTTGACCACGGCTGCCATGCCACGGGACCATGAGTCGCCCGCCGGCGTACCTTTTTGGCGGCAGCCACAGGGCATGACCCGGAGCCATTCCGAGTCCTGCGGGGTAATGTCAGAATATCGCTACGCCAACGGCCTCTTCAGTGCAGCCACCAGCCTTCGTCACGGCCGCTACCACGTCCTCCGCTGCCAGAGTCGTCCAGACCGGTCTGCTTGACCTCCGCCGTCTTCGCCGGTCTGGATGCCCGCACTCGCTTGCCCGCTGCTGCAAGCACCTCGCTTAATCTTTTAGCGAGGGGCGTCCGCCTTGTCGCCATGTCTGCGCCGAGTTTCAAACATTCGAGGCTCCCACGTTGCGCAGACGCGGAATCCCATCTCGGTATACCGAGGGAGGCGGAGTTGATCTTCGCCTTTGCCTCGGTAATAACGTCAGTATAGGTGACGCCTGCTGCCACTGCCTCCAGCTCAGGAGTCCTAACCACGGCGGACGATCGCGGGTGGCGATCATTGACTGCCCTCTTTGCGGTTTTGCGGGACTCTTTACCACCGCCTTCCCAGTCTTCTTTTTGATTCCCTTCTTCACCACCGTAGTCCACGGATTTGCTCCGTTGACTTCGGTATTTGCCAGTCGGGACTCAGCTTCCCTCGTTTGGCTCTCTTTCGCGGGCTCGCTCCGCTTTCGCTGGAAGTTTCCGGGGCCACGGAACCCCAGCGGCAACTGGTGCAGCACTAACTGCCTTGACAGGCAGCTTTGCAGCTTCTGGGTGCCTGGGAAGGCGGGGACCGGACAAAGGAACGGGTTCCGCTACCAGTCCTCTATCTGCCGCCGGTGGTGGGCGGAGGCGCTTTTCGGCAGCAGGCGGTCCTCTGGTGCGGCGAATCTGGCGTTGATCTGACCCCACCTGGTCAATGATCCGAACACCTGGCGCTCCTCCTTACCAGCTCCCTCAGCTTGTTGGCTCGGCCGGTTTTACCTGCATACGCAAATGAGCCACCTCAACTGCGGCTGCGATACTTCGTCGAGGCGAGTGTTTGCAACCACCACCGGAGTTCCGCGTTTCATCAGAGGTACAGCGTCTGCAGAGTCAGGTTACCTCAGTCACGGTCTCCGCTGCCTCCTTAAGCGCACGAACAAAGGAATTGCCCTTTAAGTTCTTGGACTTGAGTGGCAACCAAGTTGATTACGCGCCGACGCTGTCCTCAGTCCTCTTCTCAGGTCCGCCGCTGCTCGAAAGTCGCCATCGTTTGATGACGGCTCAGACAAAGGGAGTTGACTTGCCAGTGCGGAGCTGTCGAGTTGCGCAACAATCTTCGCCTCCGCCTCCACCCTCAGTTCCGCTTCTCGTGCTGGCCTGCCTCATTTTTGCCTGGGCAGAACCGCATTACTCCTGTTGTTGGGGTCGCCCTCGGCCTCTCTTGGCAGATGTTCTTGCCGTACCCAGGCTGTTTCCACCGTCATGGCGTAAGCAGACCAGAGCCACATGATGCGTCCACAGAAGGACGTTTCCTCCACCCTTCGTCTACCGTCTTCAAACGACTCTACGCTCAGCATAGAGTCACTGTCGTCATCAACTGTCTCGTTCGGTTTCAGTCCGTTGTGCATAATTAAGTTTTCCATTTTGATTCCCACGATAAGGTCGATATAAACGGTCGATCCCAGGTGACGCCTATTCCAGAACAAAGGCTGCATACTGTGAGGTCACCTGGTACCCACAGGTTTTAAGACTTCGCTGTCTGGTTTTATAGAGTGATCCTTCTCGCGGGCCGGCCAATTAAAGACAGCCCTCCGCTCCTGCACCTCAGCGTACCCCATGATCGTCAGCGCTGGGGTCTTTGAAGAAATTACAACGGTTACGGCGCGCGGCACAGATTGGAGCCGACGTAACTCCCCAGTTTTGGACGGTTGTGCCCGGGGGCAGTGTTAGTGCACACCGAGCCCGTCCCTCCACTATGAGCATTAGGCACTGGAAACGATATATCGTCGCCAGTTCCCAATACCCACCATCAGTTGTTGCCTTTCCCCGGATACTTTGATCGGAGAAATGCAACCTCCCTCTCGCATTGGGCACGAAGACGACGTATCGTCACCCGGTGCCAATGCCTAACATCGTTCGGTTGCCTTTCCTCCGGATATGGAAATCAAAAGGAAATGCAACCCCCTGCCTCCACTGTGCCCTCCGCTTATCAGAGGGACACGCAAGAGCAGCTATCCCCCTGTCAGAACATTCGCCACTGGCAACAGCGTGTCATCACCCAGTGCGGGTGCAAATCCCGGCGTTGCCTTTCCCCGGATACAATAGTATCAAAGGGAAATTCAACGACCAGGCACTCGAGGAGGTTTTCTGACGTGGCACCCCAACTAACTAACTTCTCCTAACCTAGCCTAGCCCTGTAACCTAACCTAACCCTAGCAACCTAACCTGGCCTAACCTAGCCTAACCTAACCTAACCTAACCTTTTTTTTTTTTTTTTTTTTTTTACATGAGGGAAATGCCTGCATACCCACCCTGCGGGGCAAGGGTGGAGTTATGTCGGACCTCGCACCGACTAAAACCCCATGGTGTTTCACCTTCGTCGCGTATGGCGGGGCCACGGAACCTTTCGCACCACCTCCGCGACCCCGCCTGCGCTGGCCGGCAAACCGGCCCCTTCTCCGGGGAGGACATCTCCCTCTCCCGCCTCCCAGGCGGGCGCGCCGGAACACGGACGCGCGCCCGCCAACTCGGCCTCTCTGGCAGGTTGGGAAGCGGACTCCCCGAGTCCCGCCCCAAGGCCATAGGAGCCAGGAAGCAATAGAAAGCAAGCCCAGCTCCTGCGGCCCGGATCTGGTGTTAGAGGCTCCGCCGCCGCCGACCAATGTTCGGCCGCGGAGGGACAGGGAAGCGGCAGGATCCAGCCAGCACTCACTGAACCCGCGGCCCCACCACGGCCGCATCGATTTTGACCCCCGCTTGAGTCGCGGAGGATAGGGAGATAAACTACCCTCCTCCCACTGACTCCGCCTCGGCTGCGGATGGTGCGTATGTCGGCCTCACTCCCGTCCATCCGCACCCGCAGCCTACGGCCGCATCCAGGGTGGGCCCCAGCTCAGCCCGCCCGGGCTTGGCCTCCTCGAGCCGGCCTTAGAGCGCCGGCCGGCCATTTGGGTTCTCTTAGCTTCACCGTGGTTAACTCCACACCACGGTTACTAAGCCCCGCACGACAAAGCGGGAACCCTTCGGGGAACCTAACCTAACCTAACCTAGCCTAACTAACTAACCTAGCCTAACCTAGCCTTTTTTTTTTTTTTTTGCATGGGGAAATGCCTGCACGCATACCCACCCTGCGAAGGGGCAAGGGTGGGTTATGTCGAAGAGACTCGCACCGACTAAAACCCCATGGTGTTCCACCTTCGTCGCGTATGGCGGGAATTGCGGGAACGCTTTCGCACCTCCGCGACCCCGCCTGCGCTGGCCGGCAAGCCGGCCCCTCCTTCGGTACATCCCCTCTCCCACCCTCTCCTGCAAGGCGCGCCGGAACACGGACGCGCCTTCCATCGGCCTCACCTCTGGCAGGTGGAAACGGACTCCCCGAGTCCGCCTCCCAGAAGGCCATGGGGGCCAGGAAGCGCTAAGCCAGCCCAGCCCCTGCGGCTGGATCTGGTCTGCAGCTCCACCGCCGACCGATGTTCGGCCGCGGAGGAGGATAGGGAGCGGCAGCGAAACACCGACACTCCGCCGCGGCCCCACCACAGCCGCATCATGCGGTGCGGCCCCGCTTGAGTCGCGGAGGATAGGGAGAGCGGCAGCCGCAATACCGACCTCCTCTACCGCGACCACCTCGGCTACTGAGGGCGGGAGGCAGCCTCGCTCGCCGCTTCCGCCCCAGCGAGGGTCCCCACCGGCCACCTTCCGAGGCGAGCTCGTTACAGAGCCCACCCGGAGCGGCCTCCTCAGGCCAGCCACAGAGCGCCTTAGGCCGGCCATTTGGAGATTCTTCTTAGCTTCACCGTGGGTGACCAAGCCACGGTTACTTCGCCCGCTACGATAAAGCGAGAACCGCTTCGAGGGGAACCCTGGCTAACCTAACCTAACCCTAACTGTAAGCCTAACCTAACCCACAGCCTAACTGGCCTTCAACGGTCGCGTGCCGACGTCCGACCCGTGCGCATCGTTTCGGAGGCGCTCCGTGATCTAAAATCTAATGGAATGGTCAAAGTGTTCAAAATATAGTTGTGTTATGTATATCAAAGACACGGAAAATTACGCTGAACAGTGTAGTTCTTTGAAGAGTCTGGTGGGCACTGCTCCTTTCAGCCAAAGAATCCAGTTTTTCCTGAAAGGTGGATTACTTTACTTTACTTTTGCTGAAGACTTTTAAACGAAAACAGGTTATGTTCCAGTTCTTTATCCGGTGCTGTGCGGGTGTTTTCTTTATTTGTGCTGATAGACCATCACCCCGGCTCTAATTAGACCCATCAACATCCACCCGGACACAAAAACTGCGGATTTGGCAACGGTTATAAGGACTCAAAATGATCGGAATACACGCACTAACGAAAAGACAAACAAAACCGTACGTGAGAGGACCTTCCGAATGCACAACACCTGGATGCGCGAACGAAGACCTACAGACAAAATGTCAAACGTTCTAGAGGTGGATGTTGTTCCCGATCAGCACTCCTGTGGTCTCTCTATGAAGGAGCAGCACAGGTACTGCCCTCCGACGCAGACGATGACTTCACGGCCCGCACTTAGTGATGTTTCTCTGGACGAAGACCCTAAACTCTCAGAATCTAGTACATTGACGGTTCGCCAGAAACAGAGGATAGCACCTTCCCAGGAAGCAAGGCCCGCAAACTATCAGCGGAGGGCACAGAAACCACAGGCAGCTAAATTATGCGGACCGTTTAACAGAGCACGGGCCTGCCTCCATAAGGCCAAGCTGAACTTGAACAACTCTAGAAACCTGAGGACAGACATAAAATGGAAGTCACTCAGGCTATGAGAGAGCTCTATCAGCTGGTCAAGGGGAGGCAGAAAGATAGGAATACAGGGACAGAGATAATGAATGGGAGAAGAAGGCGATAGAACCGGAACAGGGACACGAGACAAGAGAAAGTAGAAAGCACATTTTAAAGAAAGTTAGAGAGGAACACGAGGAAGCTTCTAGAAGAAAACAAAAGGAAATGGAAAACTAACGGAAGAGTTAAAAGACAAGAATTAGGGGAAGAGAAAAAAGATCGTACTTAAGTGTAGCGTAAACCACAGACGAGAGATACTTCCAGAGAATACGGCAGTACACTCTGTGGTGATCACCTCCAACGATGATGAAAGAGCGGGAGACTCAGGTGATGGATAAAATAGAAAGATTGGTTAATGCCAAAGAAGAGGAGTTAAAGATAGACAAAATTAGGAAAGCAAAGAGATAGAAAAGTAATATTGGGTTGCAATGCTCAAGAAGACGAAATTAAGAAAATAAAAGAAAAATACAAAGGCAGGAACAAGCTTAAAAGTCGAGGGAAATCAAAAATAAAGATCCATTAATCATATTACGTGACGTGATGCAATACAACAGTGATGAAATTATAAGGAGGCGTTAAAGGAGTTAAAACAGGCATCTCTTGAAAGATATATAGGAAAAGACAATGACAGGATGGAAGTCAAATACAGGAAAGAGGACTAGGAATCCGCTCACATCTTTTGCCGTCTTAGAGGTTTCTCCGCCGATATGGACCAGTCTTACTCAAGTGGGTGTGTACATGTAGATCTCCAGAGTAAGAGTGGAGGATCAATCACCGCTCATACAGTGCTCACGTGCCTGGGGTATGGACACAGCAAGCGGGTATGCACGGAACGACAGATGTGTGCAGTCACTGCGGAGGTCCACACCTCAGAGCAGAAGTGCACTGAAATGCTCTCTGGAGAGAGATACCATCGTGCTGTAACTGCTCGAAGGCAGGACTGGACAGGAGAAACCACAATGCATTCCGGTTCGGACTGCCCTGTCCAGAGAATGGGAGACACTAGCGAGGTCCACCTGGCCTGCTAAGGAGCGTCCCTACTATGCAGCGATCATGGCACCAATATCGCGTCATTCAGAGTCAACGTGCAGAGGCAGAAACTGCGACAGCAGAGCTCATGACAAGGCGGTCGCAAGTTGACCTTGGCAATAGTGCAAGCCTTATATCGGGAGGATAGGGAGATGAAGGCAATATCGAGGTACGGACAATACAATGCGCGGAGCCTAACTCCGAGCGGGTTATCAAAAGCCGCCATTGTAGTGTTCGATGGAGCTATCAGATCGCAGTGTCCCGGCTGACAGCTGGTATCGCAGTTGCCAAGTTGAGATTGGGGTCTGGGAGTCAGGGTAGTCTCCATTATACCTTGAGGGTGATAAGCCTATCGCCCCTATCTGCTTTGACATCGGCCGCGGTAGTAGGTATGGGCACCAGAGACGTGATATTGGGTGGGGATGTGAACGCATGGAACTCTTGGTGGGGAAGTCGAAAGACGGACAAAGAGGAACAGAGGTGGCTTTAATGCTCGACGAGCTTGATCCACCACTCAGCAGGGGAACCAGGCCACTTTCGGCACATCCCAGGGGTGGCAGAAGATTTACCAGCTGGACGTGACGGCTTGCTCGAAACCCTTCTAGGGAGGATCGATGGCTGGCGCCTGGAAGATGAAGTGACAAACTCCACAGGGCCATCCTGGCCCAGAAATTAATATACACAACAATAGAACCATAGAATTAAAGAACACGACAAGAAAATACAATGCCAGAAGAAGCAAACTGGAGCAGGTTCCATGAACTCATGTAATTAATGACAAGAACAACGAAATAAATGCCAAAATAGAAAATTAAAAATACAGAAGATTTGGAACAAATAAAGTAACAAAACTAACAAGCACCATGCAGGAAGCGTGTGAAAAACACTTAAAAAGTCAGCAGTAAAGCAATTTATGGGATTGCCCTGGTGGACGGTGGAACTCACTAACCTCAAAAGGGTCCTGCGGAAAAAGCGCAGAATCTCTTGCGCTGCACCGATCCGCCGAGTGGGTTGTCGAGAGCTGTGCAGCGGTAAGGAAAACTATTTCCTTGAAGTAAAGCCTGGAAACCGCCAGCTGGAAGGCAACTACTGCGGCCAGCAAGATAGAGGGAGTCGATGTGGGACGGTATATGCAGGTGATTAAGGCAATACCTTGGTGAGACAAGAGGACGTTCCTCTGGTACGAAATGGAAGTAGTACTGGGAGGGCAGGAGTCAGCCAAATTGCTGGCGGATACGTTCACTATCCAGAGGATAATCCCGCCAACGACGACGTGGAACACAAGTAAGAGAGAAATTGCAGATACAATAAATGAGGGGCTGCGTGATGACTCATGCAACCCACCATTCACCAGAGCAGACTGCTGTGGGCGCGTCGTCATTCATCAAAGGCGCCTGGAATGGACGGCCTTACCTCCGACATCTGCTGTACGGCAATCACACTGGACCCTGACCTGTTTCCTCGCACTTATGAACAAGTGCACCTAAGTCTTTCTTACTTCCCTGCAAGGTGGAAGGAAGCTGTGGTAGTAGTCATACGGAAGCCGGGAAAGGACACATACGCGGACCCTAAGTCCACCAGAACCCTTAGGTCTCTTGCCGGTACTGGGTAAGATCTTGCGAAAGATGGTTGTCCAGAAGTCAGGTGGCACGCGGGTGCTGAATCAGTGACAGCCAGTACGGCCTCATGCCGCAACTTGTAGTACCGAAGACTCCCTCTGTGCCATGATGGGACACCTAAATGATCGGCTTCGTGAGAAAAAGCTCATTGTTTTGGTGTCGCTGGACATAGAGGAGCATTCGACAATGCGTGGTGGCCCGCGATCAGACCAGACTGGCGGGGCCCGGATGCCCAGTGGACCTGAGGCGCCTGGTGACAGCTATCTTAGCGATCGATCAGTGCGCGTCAGGTTTATGGTGCGAAATGGAGTCAAGCGTACGACAAAGAGGTGCGTGCAAGGATCCATTAAGGGGTCGCTGTGGAACCTGCTGCTTAATCCTCTTCTGGAAGAATTGGGGGCGAAGGGGGTACCTGTCGGAAGCGCTGCTGATGACGTGGTTTTGATTATCTCGAGGGACAATGCACTAGAAGTGCAGCGGAAACCGAACCGGTACTCGATTATGTTCGAGGGGCGGGGGTCAAAATAAGCTAAACTTCGCAGCACACAAAACTAAGGCTATGGTAGTGACGAGGAAGCTGAAGTTCACCACTCTGACCATGGGCGGTGTGAGGATCAGCTCTCCAGAACATCAAGATACTCGGCCTCACAGTGGACGGCGGACTCACGTTCAACGCACATTGCAAATGTGTCAGGCGAAGTCCTTCAACTAACCGAGAACCGCTAAGGTCAATGGGGATTGAACCCCGAGGTGGTTAGAACCATTTATACGGCGGTGGTGGAATGACGATCATGTACTGCGGGCGCATGGGCGTCGGCGACACTAAAGTCTGCCAGAGAAAGCAGCTGGACTCCGTGCAGAGAGGTTTGTCCAGAAGATTGTGAAATCGTATAGGACCGTCTCCCTGCATTCCAGCCCTGCTGCTAGCCGGACCAGCCACCTGGATATAAGGATCCAGAAGCAGCCTCTCTTGCAAATAAAGGCATATCGCAACGAAAGTGGTAGAGGACAGGGATATGGAGACCAGGACTCCCTACGCCGAGATGCCACATCCTGCCGAAGGCTGGAGCTGGACTTCTTCACCACCATGGGGGACGGTGTGGATTTGCTACATAGAGACGGGCTACCGTCCGAATTTGCACCGACGGTAGTGGAATCGAGGGGAAAGTCAGACGGCACTATCCATTTGGATAGAGGCGCGGCCGAAGAAGAGTACCCGAAAACTCAAGCTGGGTGATTACTGCACCGTCTACCAGGCGGAATTGCTGGCAATCAGTGAAGCCACCAGTGGGCACTACGGCACTCTACACGGAACTTCAGGGTCATGCGACTCAGGTCCGCCCTCAAACCAGTTGTGCTTGGATTCCCGCCATCCCTCGCGGTGAAAGCACGACAAAACATCCTGTACATTGCGGGGACGTGGGAAGAACATCTCTAACATGGGTGTACGCAGGTTTGGAGGAACGAGAGGGCGGACGAACTTGCAAAGGAGGCTGCAATTAAGGTCGAGACCCCGACTGCGATCGATGCCCTGTCTCGTTCGTCCAAGCGACAAATCCGTTTAAGGTCGGTTGATAGATGGAACAGGAGGGTATCGAGAGTGACTTACAACTTCAAGTCACCAAAACCTTCTTCCGGACGCGTCAAAGCCTTCCAGCGTAATTAAAACCTGGAGATGGACGCTCTGCCTGTGCAGGTGTTCACGGGCCACGGCGGTTTCTCGAATACTTGAACCGCTGGCGGGTGTAAGAAGGAGCCCGTCGTGTGTCTGTGACGACACCATCAGGAGGATATCTTGCACCTCAGCAGGTGTCCTGTCAACGCAGGGAGAGGCTCAATGTTGGGGAGCTACACGGGTTTAAAAGTAGTAACAATAAATAACTTGCAGTCCTTATCGGTAGCAGAGATTTTTAGCCAGAAATTCCTGCATTTCTGCAAGCGATATTGGCGATGAAAGCTATACGACAAAATAAAACAAAATGAATGTATGAGAATGTTAGTATGTGTGTGAATATTTAGTTATATATACTACATAGTAACTAAATTGGAACTATATATATATTAAGTTTGACTAGAAGAAATATATATAAGAATAGGAATACGATGTATGCAGAGATAAGACTCGACTAAAAATGAGTGTAAGTGGATAATGTTGAAAGAACAAAAAGTCCTGAGGTTATCATGTCGGGGGTATGCATGCAAAGGGGCCCCAGAATGAGGTCTAAAAACCTAACCTAACCTAACCTAACCTAACCGATAATTGTATAAGACACTGCCATCAAAAATGCGGACAGGCGATGATAGGCAATTAACTCAGAGGGCAGGCCCCTCGATGAGAATGACACAAAGGGCGAGTAGTGAGGGGAAAGAGTGTAGAAACATAGAGAGCCTAGGGCAAATCAAAATTGACAGAAATCTCCCGTGGAAATCGGAATTTCACTGGGAAAAACAGGACAACATTCCAAGCAAACCCTAGGGATATGGAACGGATGGCGGAGAAGATGTAGGAAATAGAAGGCAATTGGCAAACTCAGAACATACGTACAACGATTAAGATTGTGTGGTGCAAGAGAACGCAAATATGCTCTATAAAATAATTAAGCAAATGAATAGAGACAATCACAGACAAAGATAAAGAAATAAAGAATATAGAAAATGGCTTACGTGAAAGGGGAGAATGAAATTCAAAATGGAATTGAGAAAGAGTCAAAGAGTAAGACAAGATGAATTACTGAAAGAAATGAGAGAACTGAAGCGGACTTTAAAGGAAGATAGACAAACACTGATAGAGATTAGAGGCCAAAACATATGCTGGAAATAACCTTTATTCCTAATGGAATAATGGGGATTGAAAATCTTGGGGCTGGCTACAAAGGCTTCAAAGTGAGCCAATGCATACTGTAGTAGTATCGGCAGAGAATGGAGAGAAGACACCAGTGATCTAATTGTGTGGAAAAGGATTAGAGAAAAGCAGTGAAGGCCAAAGAAACAGGAATAAGAATAGAAAAATTGAAAAGCTAGAAACCAAAAGTAGTGCTAAGCTGTGGAACTAAGGAATAGAGATAGAAAAAGTAATGAAAAGAATAGAGGAACAGGATAAAGGGACTAAGGTGGGAAGAAAGAGAAGGAATATAAGGACCACTAGTGATGTTGAGAAATGTGCTAGTGATAAATAGTGATGATGATATTATTGGAGCATTGAAGAAACAAAATTCTCATGTAGTCCGGTGGTATCTCAGAAACTGATTATAGGTAATCTGTAAAATATAGGAAAAAAGGCACGCAATCCTTTGGGTGTCACGTCATTACTGCAGGTTTCCCCGAAAATGTGGATGAGCAGCCAGACATGAGGAAGGATTCATGTGGATCTGAAGGGATAAAAGTGGTTGATCCAAGCACCACTTGTTCAATACTCTCGATGTCTGTCCTTTGGGCACGAGGAGAAAAACTATGTACTGAAGGTACGGATTTATGTGGCCATTGCGCAGGACACTGTTTACGGTCGGATTGTCCCATGTGGAAAGCAGGTGAGGCAGCCGCGCCAGGAGTGTGCGCAAGCAAATTAGAGAGCAGTGACGCTTTCTCCCGGATACCTGCCCAATAAGGAAAAAGTGGGATAGATTAGCCAGAGCTAAAGTAGCATACTGCTAAAGTAAAATATAGTGTAGAAAGAGTAAAAAGAAAGGGTAGGGAAGAGGAATCGAGCATCGAGGTGCGGCGGATTCGTCCAGGGCAATCAACGAAAACTACTGGCCTTCCAAGAACAATTCTTGAAACCCGTAAAGAAAAATTACTGTAGCCATGGTACAGAGGCCATGTGGGAAAATCAGGAGAGGTGACAGAGGCCAGGTATAGAGAGGTCGTTCAGTGTATAGGGTCGCGAACTAAACCGGTCAAAGCAGCAGTATTAATTATGGACAGGGATATTGATATTATCCCTTGTCCAGAATTACCTGAAGGTATAGCATGCGCCATATTAAAGACCGATGCATGAGAGATTGACAGTGGTTTCGGTGTATTTCGAGGAAATCTACCTATAGGACCTTATCTAAATCAACTGAGGATAATTAAAGTAAAAAGTTGGGAAAAACACTCATTGTGGAGGAGATTTCAATACCTGGAGCCCATTAGTGGGAGTAGTGCAAGAGGAGATAGGCAGGGAGAATTAACGTATACAGCAATATTAGAATGGACCATCTGCTGAACGAAGGAACCATTAACTTTCTATACCATCCGTAATGAGAAAGAATATTCCAGAGTATGGTAGATCTTACAGTGTGCACAGAACCTGATAGGAGCTATAGATGGTGGAGAGTTGATACCAGCTTAACGACCTCGGACCATATGCCATAATTTTTGATGTGAAAAGGTGTAAACAAAAGTAAAACGAATTAACACGGCTTGCACGAGAAAATATAATACTAAAAAGGTAAACTGGAGGAATTTAAAAGAAAAATTACACGACCAAATGGAACTGGAGGTATCACGATAAACACAATAGAAGATAACAGACAAACATAAATTAAGAGGATTGTACATAAATGCAATAAATAATAGAAAAAACCTGCGAAGAAACTATACCTAAAATAAAAAGAAAAATAGATACTTACACCGTGATTGGACAGAGGATCTTCAAAACTTAAAAGAGGAAGTCAACAGAGGAAAAAAAAAAAGTTAGAAATGCAGCACAAAGACAGAAGACAGGGTGTGGTTCGAGAATATCTTGAGAGGCAAAGGAAGATATGAAGAGGCTACGAGACAGCAAGATTACCCAGAGTTAGAAATTATTTTGCACTAGACAGGATCGAGAAAGTCTCTGGGACAAGGAATATACCGGGTGTTGAGAGGAACTTTGCCAAACCATACGAAGATCAGCTTTTAATTCAGGATGGGAGAGTACTAAACCCTGAGGAATCTGTAAATTTACTGGCGGAATGTTTATCTGAACGATGACAAAGATGAGAAAGAGAGTGCCATAAAGCTATGGGAGGAGGCTGAAAGCTCCTACGGAACCACAAATATAGCAGAAACGACCCCACCATTTACTGCACTGCGGAACTAAAGGAATCAACAAACAGTTTCCATCCCAAAAGGCACCAGGCCAGGACGGCCTTACGGCAGACATCTGTGCCCACGCTCTGGCGCAAAAGGAAGTCCAAACTATTTCTTGCCTGGTTAATAAATGCCTTGAATTGGCATGCTTTCCGGCTTAATATGGAAGGAGGCCACCGTGGTCGTGCTGAGAAAACCGGGCAGGATGACTGCTCTGGCCAAAATCGTATAGGTAATAGGGCTTCTCCCGGTATTGGGTAAGATTTTTAGAAGATGCTGGTGAAAAGGATCAGATGGCACCTGTATGAACACCTGAACACGAGACAATATGGCTTTGTACACAAAAAAGCACGGAAGACGCCCTCTGCATGATCTAGTTCAACATCTAAGAGCGTAACAAAAATAAAGAAAAATCCAATTATTTGTTTGTCGCACTAGACATAGGAGCGCATTCGATATGCTTGGTGGCCAACAATCCGATGTCAGCTGAGGAAGAAAAATGTCCCCAAAACCTGAACGCGTTGGTCGACGACTACCTGACCAGCAGGAGGCCAAGGTGGTTTACGCAAGGAGCAGTGGCGTCGAGAGACGCAACCAGGATGTGTGCAGGATCAATTGAGTGGCCTATATATTTGGAACCTTATATTGGACCCACTATTGAATAAGTTGGGAGAACTTGGCACATACGCACAGGCGTTTACAGATGATATCGTCTTGAGTGTTCTCTGTGGTCATACATCAGGGGAGCTGAATGAGGAAATCCAGAAGGTGTCTAGCACATGTGAGTGAATGGGGACACACCAAAACAAACTGAAGTTTGCGGCACACAAATCTCAGGCCATGATCATCACTAACAAAATTAAGTTTTGATACTGAACATACACATGGGCGGGACAAGGATTGAAATAAAAAGTAAACCAAATAAAAATACTTGGACTTACTATAGATGAAAAATTGACTTTCAACCAACATGTTGCGGATATCTGTAGAAAAGCAGCAGAATAAGCAACCAAGTATCTAGGGCAGCAAAATTAAGAATTCGAGGATTGAGTCAGAATCATCAGGTTGATGTACATTGCGGTAGTAGAGGCCTATCATGTTGTATGCGAGCGGCGCATGGGCTCTACGCTGTCGACAAAATTAGCATCCAAAACAACTATACACTATCAAGGGTTTTGCTCAAAAATTTCAAGGTCTTATCGGACAGTGTCTTCAACTCCGCCATTCACATTATCGAGGCTCATACTCGATCTCAGGATCGAGAGAGCAGCTGAACTGTATATGATTAAAAGAGGGGAAGCCAATGCAGAGGAGTTAGGAGATAGAAATCGAAAGAAGTTTCTTTTCTCAAAGTATCTCATCCTGCGGAGGCGATTGGCGGCGATACCGCCACCTGCCAGAGTGATGAAATTCGAAGGTAATGGCAGTCAAATATTCACTATTAGTAAAATGAATGGGAGTATCGGCGCCGCCTATACATGCACTGGAGGTGGGAGAGAGAGGGACAAAGAAGATGCGCCTTGACGGCGGCTGCTCATCTTCCAAGCTGAGCTTTATGCTCTTAAGTCAAAAGCAACAGAGCTTGTATATAAAGTACTATCCGGACGAGACGGTAGCAGTTGTGAGTGACTCTGGGTCAGCACTGGACCTGATCAAGTCCGGGATCTTTGCACCCCTTGTGTTTCAGATCGAGAAAAGCATTACAATGCTTGCAAGCAAGGCAAAAACATAAAGCTCTGCTGGGTGAGAAAGCCCACGCTGAATCGCAGGTAACAGAGGCTGATGATTTGGCAAAGGCAGCGGCAAAAATGATAAGTGGCATCCGATATGATAAAACTCCAGCCAACGCGAGTGAAAAGATTATTAAGAGAGAAGTAGAAATCTGGGATAACAGATATAGAAAACAAACAGTAGGAACGGTTACAAAAAGTTTCTTCCAAATGTAAATGACGCGTATAAAATACTAAAAGAGATTAACGCAACAAGTGATACACTTACCCAGGCGTTGACCGGACCATGGGGATTTGCGGCATGCAGCTTCACCGCTTTAAGATAAAGATAGCCCAATCTGTTCTTGTGGTGATGAATTAGAGGAAACAGTGTTGCATCTGGTGCTGGAATGCCAAGTTTTACTCTTCGAGAAACGACCTGGAAACTAGTGTAATATAAAAATTAAATTAGAACTTACATGAAGTGGTTCTCAGGAAAGGTACCAGACCATGACTGGGAGTATATAAAAACAATAGTTAAATGTAGCAACAATAGAAACAAAACTTAAATAAATTAATAAAAGAAAATAGTAAGAAATCATGTATATAACAATTTATATGTGGTACATATAAATGAATATATATATAAACATACAGAAGTATCGCTACGTGTAAGGAAAGTATTAAAATAAATAAAAAAAAATAATAACAAACAAAAATGTCAAAATATAACTTACAGGAGTAAGTGGTAGGGTAAGTGGACAATCGGTGGTATAATAAATTAAAAATTATATAATCTACTATATATATATGGGAAGACAGTGAATATAAACCAGGATAACACAATATAAAATGAAAAACTAAGGGCACCGATTATGTTGGTGGAATAAAAAGTATAAAAATAAAAAAAAAAAACCCACAACGCACAGTAGTAGTAATAAGAAAGCCGGATAAGGAAAATTATGCCACACCAAGTCCTATAGACCCGGTGGCCTCCTCGGTGATGGGAAAACTACTCGAGAGGATGATTGTTGGCCGCCTCAGGTGGCATCCTGGTCCCAGACTGAGCTCACGACAGTATGGCTTCGTACCACAGAGTACGGAGACTCCTCTATGATCTGATGGAACACGTACGCGATAAGCTGAAACAAAACTAATTGTCACCATTGTTTCATTAGACATAGAGGAGCAGCACAACAACGCAGCGGTGGCCGCCATCAGAATGAGATTAGCGAAGGAGAAAGTGCCCTATTAACATCCGGAGAATACTGGACAGTTACCTGACAGACAGAAAGGTCAGAGTGAGGTATGCGGGAAGGGGGAACGGCTAAAGTACTAGCCAGGGGTGCGTACAGGGTTCGATAGGGGACCCATTTTATGGAACCTCCTGATTGACCCCTTATTAAAGATCTGGAGCAGAGGGGCACCACGCACAGGCATTGCCGACGACGTCGTGCTCGTATTTAGCGGGGACGTCGGGCATTAACACCAGTGCTAGGGAGGCGCCAGTTATGTTCAGGCGTGGGGTGTCAAAACAAACTCCAAGTTTGCACCACATAAAACAAAGCTTAATGGTCATAACAAACAGGTTAAAATATGACATCCCGCCTGAGCATGGGAGGGATCCCAATCGACATGGACAGAAATCAAACTGCTGGGCTTAAACATTGACAGAAAACTATTTCAACAAACATCGCCCTCACATGCAGAAAAGCACTCAACATACACAAACATCTAGCCAGAGCGGCCAAAATAACGTGCAGGGCTAAACCCCGGAAATAGTAAAATAATATACGCGGCAGTAGTGGAACCGATCATTACGTATGCGGCTGGAGCCTGGGGGAAATCTGCAGCAAAGTTAGTTTGTAGAAAACAGCTCAATGCCGTGCAAAGAGGTTTCGCCCAGAAAATATGCGAGCATACAGAACGGTTTCGCTTAACTCCGCACTCACTGTCAGGAATACTGCCTCTCGACCTTCGTATCAAAGAGGCTGCCACAATCTTGTGAGATACGAAAAGGAAAAAGGAGCATGCATACGGAGATAGGGAGGTCGGAAAGAATATATTATACACCAAATCACCGCCTGGCAACATCTAGAGTACAAACACCTCGAAACCAGGAGCAGATCAACACCCTGGCGAACTCGGAATATAAAATATGCGGACGGCAGCGGGCTTGAGGGCAAGGTCGGGGCCGCGTTTTCCGTATGGAAAAACGGCCTCGAAATAAGTCAAAAAGTTTAAGCTGTCGTCCCATTGCACAGTATACCAAGCCGAGCTTCTGGCTCTCCAAAATGCAACAGTGGAGGCCCTGGAAGAGCTGGATATTCATTTGGAATATTCAGTGATTCTAGAACCGCCCTAGACTACTATGCAACAGTGAGACAAGGCACCCTTTAGCAATTCCAGGCACAAAACAACATAAACCAGGCAATACTAAAGGAAAAACCATCTCCTGTACTGGGTGAAGGCCCATGTGGGATAGCGGGAAATGAGAGAGCGGATGAGCTCGCCAAACGCAGCGCTATACACAAAGACAAAACCTGTCTACGACCAATGCCCGGTTTCATTCATGAAGAGACAAATCCGAGGACACTCTTCATGAATGGGTGAAGACCCCTGGAGAGGAAGCCACGGCATCTGGCACGAAGATATTTTGCCCAACATCTATATAGCCCAGAGATTCATAAAATCGGTAACCACAAAGCCTTGCACCTCACGCAACTACTCACTGGGCACGGCGGGTTCTCCGGAGTACCTGAATCGATTCGGAGTGCAAAGAAAGGCGACCAAGTACCTTGCGACCCGGATGTTCCAGAAGCAGTTATCCACCTAATCACAGGGTACCCAGTGCATTGTAGGGATCGACTGGATGTAAGTTAAAACCGGAATTAAAATAGAAGCCACAAAATTAAGTCAACTAATTTGTCAAAGGAAACTAAACATGATTTTATAGAATACTGTATTAAAATAATAAGAAAAGTAAATCTAAGAAATAAATAAATCGTATATAATAGTATATTTTGGAAAATGAAATGAAATGAAATGAAATGAAATGAAATGAAATGAAATGAAATGAAATGAAATGAAATGAAATGAAATGAAATGAAATGAAATGAAATGAAATGAAATGAAATGAAATGAAATGAAATGAAATGAAATGAAATGAAATGAAATGAAATGAAATGAAATGAAATGAAATGAAATGAAATGAAATGAAATGAAATGAAATGAAATGAAATGAAATGAAATGAAATGAAATGAAATGAAATGAAATGAAATGAAATGAAATGAAATGAAATGAAATGAAATGAAATGAAATGAAATGAAATGAAATGAAATGAAATGAAATGAAATGAAATGAAATGAAATGAAATGAAATGAAATGAAATGAAATGAAATGAAATGAAATGAAATGAAATGAAATGAAATGAAATGAAATGAAATGAAATGAAATGAAATGAAATGAAATGAAATGAAATGAAATGAAATGAAATGAAATGAAATGAAATGAAATGAAATGAAATGAAATGAAATGAAATGAAATGAAATGAAATGAAATGAAATGAAATGAAATGAAATGAAATGAAATGAAATGAAATGAAATGAAATGAAATGAAATGAAATGAAATGAAATGAAATGAAATGAAATGAAATGAAATGAAATGAAATGAAATGAAATGAAATGAAATGAAATGAAATGAAATGAAATGAAATGAAATGAAATGAAATGAAATGAAATGAAATGAAATGAAATGAAATGAAATGAAATGAAATGAAATGAAATGAAATGAAATGAAATGAAATGAAATGACTCGTCGGGGGAGACATGATATTCAAAACTGCCTAACCTAACCTAACCTTTTTTTTATCAGAGAAATGCCTACGCATACCCTGCGGGGCAAGGGTGGAATTATGTCCAGTTTCCCTCGCACCGACTAAAACCCCATGGTGTTCCTCCATCGTCGCGTATGGCGGGTTGCAGGAACGCTTTCGCACACCTCCGCGACCCGCCTGCGCTGGCCCCGCCGAGGCCGGCCCCCTCCTTCGGGGGAGGACATCCCCTCTCACCTCTCCTGCAAGGCGCGCCGGAACACGGACGCCTTCCATCGGCCTCCTCTGTAGGTGGGAAACGGACTCCCCGAGTCCGCCCCCAGAAGGCCATGGGGACAGAAGTCCCAGCCCCTGCGGCGGATCTGGTGTTAGGCTCCGCCGCCAGCCAATGTTCGGCCGCGGAGGACGGGAGAGCGGCAGGATCAGCCGACCTCCACTGAACCCGCGGCCCCACCACGGCTGCACATCAGCGGTACACGACCCCGCTTGAGTCGCGGAGGATAGGGAGATACACTACCCTCCCTCCGCGACTCCGTCTCGGATGCGGAGGGTGGGGGCGACGATGCGCGGTACCGCTGCTAACAGTCCCGCACGCCGCCCCATTCCCCGACTCCGCCTCGGCTGCGGATGGTGCGTAAGACGGCCTCGCTCGTCCATCACGCCCCGCAGCCTGGCTGCATCCAGGGCGGGCCCAGCTCGGCCCGCCGGGCAGCCTCCTCGAGCCGGCAGAACTGGGCAAAACCCCATTGCGTCTCGCCAGCTTCACCGTGGTTAAACTCCCACACCACGGTTCGCCCAGCGACAAAGCGGGAACCCTTCGAGGGCCTAGCCTAACCTAACCTAACCTAACCTAACCTAACCTAACCTAGCCTAACCTAACCTAACCTAACCTAACCTAGCCTAGCCACAACCTAGCCTAACCTAACCTAGCCTAACCTAACCTAACCTAACCTAACCTAACCACCTATATCTTTGTGTATTAGAGTCTAAAGCATTCCAAATTGGTTTTTTGTTGTAGCATTTGTTCAGTGTAATCGTTAGACAGTCATCCTGCGCCGCATTTAGGCCATTTCTAGTCTAGTTGTAATCAGTTATTTTTAGTTTTATAATTACGTAATTTTATTCCATTTAAAATTTTTGTTTCTTCTATATCGTGCTGTTTTTGCTCTCGGCCGGTCGGTCGGTCCACAACCACCAAATCAGGCGAAACCCTGTAAGAAAACACACAGAACTAGGAAAAAATCCGCTTTTTCTTTGAAACCGAGGTATAGTGGTGAGGCCCTGTTTTATAGGAATTCGCCTATATCTTCGCGTTATTCAGTCCATAGCATGTCAAAATTGTTTTTTCTTGTAGTACTAGTGTAGTCTAATCATTAGACACCGTTCTTGTGCCGCATTCAGGCCATTTATAGTTATTATCACTTACCTTTAAATTTTATACTTACGTAATTCTAATCTAAATTTAAAAATTTTTGTTTCTTCCTATATCGTGCTGTTTTTGCTCTCGGCCGGTCAGTCCCGGTCCACAACCACCAAATCAGGCGAAACCCTGTAAGAAAACACACAGAACTAGGAAAAAATCGCCCGCCCACCCTCCCAGTTCTCATTGCTAAGGTGGATTTTGTGTACCACTATTTTGTATAAATAAACTAATTTTGTTTTTCTTAACTTAAAACTCACCATCTACATAAATATGGCCGCACCGACCTCGAACCAGTCTCCCCTCCTGCCTCTGCCGAAGAGGTGGTCGACATCGACTCATTCTCGAGTCGTGAGCAAACTCACCGCGCGCATTAACTCAGCCTAAATGAAGGCAGAAGTGTGACTGTCGCTAGCAAGCGTATCATCAGCAACGCAACAGAGGAGATCGGAGAGCCACTAGGGCGCTATCCACGGTGGTTTCTGCCCCCACTACGACCCCTCTAGGAGACATAAAGAGAAATCACCCTCTGTATGCGTGAAGAGATAGCCGAAATCAAAAGATGGTTACGAACACTATCTCGTCTTCGCAAACGCGTACCTCCTATGCCCAAGCGACAGCCACTGTCAGCGGCCAGGGTCTCCCAATACATACGAATAGGCAATCCGCTGCTTCTCCTCGCCCTGTGACTAAACCTGCTATTATATTTAGCACAACGGCTGGAAGTAAAGACCAAGCAAGAAGTAGTTGATGTTTTCAAGAAAAGCATTAATTATAGAGGCTCTAAATACGCACCGGCACGGATTCAGCCCGTGTCAAATAATAAACTTAGGATCGGGTGACTGCGAGAAGACATGAAGGATACACTCACGCGACTCCAAGACAGACCAGAAGTAAGGGCTGAGCCTGTCCGCAGGCTTCAACCCATGTTCATCCTCAAGGGCATCTCCGCCGATACTCCTGTTGAGGATCTGGTAGACATCATCAAGACACAAAATGCAGAGATGTCGGATATGATCGTTAAACAAGACGACCTCAAGTTCTGCTTTAAGCGGAACAATAGGAACAAGCCTATACAATGCCGTATTCCGTGCCATTCCCACCGTCTGGCGTAAAATGGTCAGCATGAGCAGAGTATATGTAGAATACCAACGCATCCACGTAGAAGAATTCTCACCCTTCATACAATGTCACCGATGCTTACAGATTTGGTCACACTAAAACAGATGCCCATCCGAAAACCACCCATGCGCCCACTGCGCTGACAACACGCACCAACTGGATACCTGCCCAAACAAGACGACACCTGACGCCGCTCGATGCATTAACTGCCTTGCGCACAATCATAAATTTAACTCCCAACTTGACACTAAACATAAAGCCACCTCCATCACCTGTCGAGACTGCGAGCCATGAAAGAAAAATCATCAACAGAATCGATTATGGATCTACACAATAAATTAAAGTTAATACAGTGCAACATCGATAAGTCAAAACAATGTCTTCATGAATTTATTCTCTCATTTATGGCTGGCCAGTATCAAATCGCGTTAGTATCAGAACCGTACGTAGGCTCGAGCAACGTTTTGAGACCAATCCAGGAATTGACGTTTACCAATTTTCCAACGGTAACAGGGTGAAAGCTTGCATTCTGGTTAAACCCAAGTGCGGATCTGTACTGGGCTTATCCCAGTATTCAGATAACAATCTGTGCGCGGTGCAATTGAGCATCGGAGGACAAAAGGTCTACATTGCATCCGTCTATGTGGAACCAAACAACGATCCCGATAACACATTGCAAAATTGGAAACCTTCTTGAAGATGACCAGTAATTCCCACCAGTTGGTGAGTGGCGACTTCAACGGATGGCACCCTATATGGGGAAGCGACAGGGCCAACGCGGTAACAGTGTAGTCAATATGGCGTACGGGAATGATATGTTCTTCTGCAACGAAGGGTAACACCGACCTTCGTAACGACCTCGCACGGACAACTGCGTCACTCACTTATCGACCTCACTTTCGCCTCCTCCTCCATATACGACAGGGTGACGGATTGGAGAGTCAATCTAGACATATGCCCGTCTTCTCAGCACAGAGCGATTACATTTAGCATCGCAACTGACGGCAATATGAGTACGAAGAAGAGCAACTACTACCTTCAAGTATAACACCCAAAGAGTTAAATGGGACGAGATAAGGGCTTCGTTCGAGTCTATGATAGGGAGCGAATGCCAAAGATATTCCCCAATAGAGATGCAAGAATGTGAATTAGAAGATTTAGTCACCCATGTCACCTCGACGATACAATCTGTGTGCGACAAGCTAATCCCAAAATCCCGCGGTCGAAAATACAAGTGCCCATGGTGGACTGAGGAACTAGAAGGCTTAAAAGGGAGGTAATCCGTAATCATCACAAACTCCAAAACTGTGTCGACAGAAAAACCGCTAGACGAAGCGCTTCGAAGGAAACAACGCCTCAAAGAAGCGTACTCCAAGGCATTTAGGGAGACATCCACAAAGAACTTCCGGGAATTTTGTGGAAAGCAAGGCAAAGAAGACGTGTGGTCTGTAACAAATAGAATCATTAAACTAAGACCACCCGCGCAACCTCCGGCAACAATAAAAAGGACGACGGCTCATTTACAACCTCCAACTCAGAAACAGCGCAAACTCTTCTTGATCAATTTTATCCAAACGATGATTTCAACGACACCCTAATCAAACCACTGCTAGATCTTTCTCCACGTTTGCACCAAATACGCCATGCGAACCACCTTTCACCTTTGATGAAATCGTAACCTGCCTCAAATGTATGAATCCCAACAAAGCACCCGGTACTGACCACCTGACGTCGGATGTTGTCTGCTATTCGCCGAATGCTTTCCCGATCTCATCACCTCTATCATGAATAGATGTTTAGAGCTCGGCTACTTCCCTAAAATATGGAAGCGAGCACTAATCAAAATTCTTCCCAAGCCGAATAAAGATGAGCAAACAAATACATCCTCCTTTCGTCCCAGCAGGCTTAATTAACATCTTTGGAAAACTACTGGAAAAACTCATCATACGTAGACTCACATTCTTCACGCACAAAAATAACCTGTCCAATCCCAATCAATACGGCTTCGGAACAAACCTCAACCATCCACGCTCTCTCGAACTTCATAAACAACACAACCCAAGCCAAAGCTGATCACGAACACGTAATTGCCGTCTCCTTAGATATAAAGGCGGCATTCGATTACGCTTGGTGGCCGGCTATATATCGTAGATTACACAGAATAAAATGCCCGCAATATATATAATATTTTGAACAGTTACTTACAGCATCGCATCGCGGTACTGAACTTTGGCGACAACTCGGCCAACAAAACGTTGACAAGAGGATGCGTGCAGGGCTCTGTCTGTGGTCCATTCCTTTGGAATTTGTTGGTAGACAGGCTCCTCGACACAGATATGCCTTCAGGATGTACAGTCAAGCTTTCGCCGACGACATCCTGCTTTTGAATCCACCATAAAGATATAAAGGGAATTGCAACATAACGCCAACCGCGCCCTTAATATCATTGCCGAATGGGGCATGAGACAAAGCTCTCATTTAGCGTAGCCAAAACTCAGGCCATAGCGTTCACCAACAAGGCCGCCACATGTAAGCTGCGTATGTCAGGCCAAGATATATATTTTTCCAATCAAATTAAACTGCTAGGTCTCATAATAGATAAAAAACTTAAGTTCATAAAACACGTTGAGTATATTATAAATAAAGCCCGCAAACTATATAGTCGTCTTATAACATTTGTTAAGCCCACTTGGGGCATACATCAGAGAACATTTCTATTATCTATAAACACGTCATAGAACCGATAGTCTGCTACGCAGCTTCAGTCTGGGGTGGCGCTATCGAATATCGCTGCGTTATTGATAATCTTCTCTCCATGCAGCGTTGTTTCGCATTGAGAATGATTGGAGGGTTCAGAACGGTGAGCACTGTCGCTTCTATATCTCTAGCCCAACTAAGCCCACTGCCTGCAAAATTAAGAGCAAGCAAACAACGAACACACTCGAATTACTGGAAAAACTAACTTTCTACCCGGGGACATCATCTTGGATGCACCTGCAAAACCTAGAGATCTACTACATCCATCGTTACGGAAACCTATTGAACACAGAGAGGAATTGACCCTACCGACATCAGTGAACCTAATTCATACCTCATTTTACGGACGGGAGTAAATATGACTCGAAAGTTGGCGCAGCAGTGGTCATCCACAAACCAGGAGGCACCAAATTAACCACCAAATATAAACTCCATAACTCATGCTCAGTTTTCAAGCCGAACTGCTGGCAGTCTCTAAGGTGGGTAGTGGAGAACAATGCCACACCCATATATATTCTCAGACAGCAAATCCGGACTACAGGAAATCGCGAACCCCGACAGTCACAACTCCTAGTGGCATCAATACATAAAATGTTACAATACTGCCGTGATACCAACTTGACCATAAACTTTCTCTGGATAAAGGCCATTCTGGTATCCTTGGAAACAGGAAGCTGACGTGGCGGCGAAGGTGCAGCTGCTTCCCATCGTAGTTTTGAGTTCTCCAGATTTCCAATGAGTTATATCAAATACCTTAACCGACAATGCACAATAAATGAAATGAAGTCCTTTTACGCCCAAGACAATAAATGCCTATACACCAAAACCATAATTCCCACATTTGAAGATATCAACCCAATTATAAACGCCTTGAAACCTAACTTTGCCATCACACAATTCCTTACCAATCACGGTTACCATAAAGAATATCTTCATAGATTCAAAATCACTGACAATGACAAATGTCCATGCGACAACTCAAGCGTTCAATCCATGGCACACCTCATCCAAACATGCCCTATATTCAATAGAACCAGATTAAACCATGAAATGATATGCACAACACCTAAAAGATCACTTTTATATGCATTACCGGAAGTCATAACAAAGAAAGTAGTACAGAGACCTTCAGAACACACATCAATTCATTGTTAGCAGGCTAAAGGAGATCAACAAAATCACAATACTTAATATAATAATTTAAACATAATCTATTGTATTTTAATTCTTTTATAATAATTTAAACATAATCTATTGTATTTTGTTTCTTTTTAAGTTCTTTTCGTAGTAATAAGTAAAATAACAAAACGACATCGGGCTTATCATCGCATAAATGTGCTATTAAATAAAAACGTAATGAACAATCACATTATTCCAATGAAGACACTAATTAATTGATTAACAAATTTTATCAAAATAACGATGATAAGCACATGCAAACTTCCGAGTAAGCCAAATTCGATTAAAAGAATAAATAACAAATATCCATCGCCAAGAGAAATTGTATGCAGGCCTTTTACGGTAAGGCCTCAGTCCAAAAAAAGCCACAACCTAACCTAACCTAGCCTAACCTAACCTAACCTAACCTAACCTAACCTAACCTAACCTTTTTTTTGGCGTGGAAATGCCTACGCATACCCGCCCCCGCGGACGAGGGCCGGGTTATGTCGGACTCGCACCGACTAAAACCCCACGGTGGTCGCACCAACATCTCGCGAGGGGTCGCGGGATCTCCGTTAAGACAGCCGCAACCCCTGCGCTTCGCTGGGATAGCCCGTCCGGGGACGTGCGTGAAGATCGCACCCCAGAACCCTCACGGAACTATCACGACGACACGGTACCGTCGTGCCGTCGTCCTCGGGGTCGCTCATACTGGACGGTCGGGCCCCACTCCGATCGTCAGCGACCCGTAGGGCCCCCGTTTACGGTAAGGGGATCACCGAAACCTAACCTAACCTAACCTAACCTAACCTAACCTAACCTAACCTAACCTAACCTAACCTAACTCTAACCTAACCTAACCTTTTTTTTTTTTTTTTTTTTATGGGGGAAATGCCTACGCATGCAGGAGCAAGGATGGGTTATGTGGACTCACACCGAGCTGAACCCCATGGTGTTCCACCTTCGTCGCGTGTGGCGGGGCCACGGAACCTTTCTTTTCCGCGACCCCGCCTGCTGACCAACAAACCCATGACTGTCTCGGGGGAGGACATCTCCCTCTCCACCCTCTCAGGAGGCAAGGCGCGCCAGGTGCGGACGCCACCCATCGGCCTCCTCTGTGGGTGGGAGCGGATACACGAGTCCGCCCCCCAGAGGCCATGGGGGCCAGGGAAGCTGCTAAACCCCAGCCCCCTGCAGTGGATCTGGTCTGCAGCTCCTGCCGACCGATGAACAACCTAACCTAACCTAACCTAACCTAGCCTAACCTAACCTAACCTAACCTAACCTAACCTAACCTAACCTAACCTAACCTAACCTAACTCTAACCTAACCTAACCTAACCTAACCTAACCTAACCTAACCTAACCTAACCTAGCCTAACCAGACTGATTAAAGGGATGGAAGAATACGACAGATTGGTTAGAAAACAATGAAAGATGGAAGAGTTAAAGGAAATGCTGGTGGAACATGGAAATCACTGAGAGGAAACATACGCGAGCGTAGCGGCGGGCCTCAATAAAGGGAAACACCCAAAGGGAAACGTTCCCGCTCGGTTGTAGTCACCTCAGCGACGAACAGAGTCAGGGGAAGGGGTTTCTAAAATGAGATAGGGGAAGTTACTCCAGTACTAGAGAGGAGGAGTGAAGATAGATAGAGTTCGGAAAGCCAGGGACAGGAAAGTAATTATAGGATGAAATTGAAGCGGACAGGAATAAAGTAAAAGATAAACTGGACAAAGCGGGAAACTACATGCAGAAGAAATTAAAATAAGGACGCTGAGACACATGTTGAAGGATGTCCTTTCTTACAATACGGAAGAAGAGGTGATGGGGCACTGAGGAAGCGGGGCCTCCCGAAGTCTCTAGAGGGCTGACAGGAGATGAGGACAGGATGGAGATAAAATATAAAAGGAAATCGAGAAACGCTATCACGAATCATATAGTCCTAGAGAGTCTCCATGAGGCTGTGGAATAGACTGGTGGAGAGGGCGTCCAGATCGATATGCGAGGGATTTGTATCGGACCAATCTCCGCACGGTCAATGCTCAGTATGCAAAGGTATGGCCACACCAAACGCCTCTGCAAGAAGAGGGGGCATGCAGTCATTGCGCAGGCCCACATGAAAGAGACCAGTGCCGAGGTGGGGCGCCGGTGCAGCCCATCATGCAGAAGTGCGCATCCGCCAAGCTGGGAATGCCGAGCATAACGCATTCAGTGCCGAGTGCGGTGCGACGGAAATTGGGATGCGCTAGCCAGGGCTGCAACGGCGTATTGCCAAGAGCCACAGTGGACAACATGGCACACTATCCACAGCCGAACCCAGAAACAGAGACCAAAACATACAAATTGGCCCAAGTCAGCCTGCAACGCAAGAACTTGCAAACGAGTAATACTAGAAGCCAATATTAAAGGAAATACGATTTCGTGTTAACCAGAACCATGCGTGGGTGGCAAAGTGGTAAAAATTACCGGGGTGTGAGAGTCTTCCGGGGAAATGGCAAAGACAAAGTAGTAAGTCGGCGATAATAATTTCGACAGACATAGACATAGAGCCACTAAGTACACCACAAATAACATCGCCGTGGTGGAAGTCGGTAAGGACTGGAAAACCACACTCATATCCGTGTACTTTGAACCAGACCAACCGGTTGACGATTGCCTCTACCACCTGAGTCGCGCAATCCAGGAGCGGGGCCAAATCCACAATTATCAAGGTGAGGAGGGCGAGCCGCCATGCAAAGAAATTATCTGGAATTTGGGAATTGCGCGAAACCACAGACAGTAGAGGAGAAATACGCTGAGCCGCAAATCCAGCACCTGAGTTGGGAGATACTGGAATGCGGCGGTGTACCAACGTTCCAGACTGTGAGAGGAAACAGAGTGTTTAGCAGTGTGGTCGACGTCACCTTCTGCTCCCCGACATGCTAACTGGGTTGGGGGAGTGGAGAAAGATGATCGAACATCGATCAGCTCCGAATCACAAGCACCAAGCCATCGCACTGTTTACTCTAAGGAAGGAGGGGTTAGAAGCGAGCCAAAGGCGAGTACGAAAACAGAAAATACAACACCAGGAATGCGAATTGGCAATCTTTTATTGAAAAGGTATCTCAATTCAAGAGGGACAAAATCTTGACACCCAAAGATTAAAAGGACAAACACAAAGGAAGAATTAGAGAACACCATAGAAACGAGTATGATGCAGTTGTGATCGAAGCATGTGAGGAGGTGCTCCCAAAATAAGGTCTGGAAAACCAAACCCAAGATTCCCTGGTGGACCAAGGAGTTGGAGGATAAGAAGAAGAAAACACTTACAGCAAAGCGCCGAATCCGCTGCGCCAACTTTCCTGCAGGAGAAACATCGTCGTAGCCAGGTATCTGAAACAAAAAAGAGAGTATGAGAATGAGGTGAGGAGTGCCAAGACAGTAGTTGGAAGGAGTTCTGTGGAAGGCAAAGAAAAGGAAGGGATGTGGGATGGGATATACAGGATCTTAAGGAAGGCGACTAGGAGGCAGGAGGATGAATTGATGGTGAAAGGCGATAAAGTGCTGTCTCCAAAGAATCGGTGGTAGAGATCATGGACACATTCTTCCCAAACGACGACCGCCAAACCGATTTAGAACATCATCGGGATATCAGAAGAGCCGTGGAACAAATAAACGGTCATGATCAGGAAGAGGAACAGGACCTCCTTTTTAGTAAGGAAGAGCTGCTTAATGCCGCGAGCCTTGAGCACCTGGGGGGATGGAGTGACCGCGGATATTGTTCGGGCGCTGGTCGAAGGTGACACGGACTTCCCACTTGATGATGGCCAACAGATGCCTAGAACTAAGTCTTTCCCCACCATCTGGAAGGAGGCCACAGTAGTGGCCAATAAGAAAGCCCCGATAAGAGGAAACTTATACCACACCAAAGTCCTATAGACCATTGGCCTCCTCCCGGTGATGGGAAAACTACTCGGATATTGATTGTTGGCCGCCTCCAAGTCGGCATCTGATCCCCAGACTGAGCTCGCGACAGTATGGCTTCGTACCACAGAAGAGTACGGGAGACTCCTCTATGATCTGATGGAACACGTACGCGATAAGCTGAAACAAAACTAATTGTCACCATTGTTTCATTAGACATAGAGGAGCCTTGACAGCGCATGGTGGCCGCCATCAGAATGAGATTAGCGAAGGAGAAGTGCCTATTAACATCCGGAGAATACTGGACAGTTACCTGACAGACAGAAAGGTCAGAGTGAGGTATGCGGGAGAGGAGTTATTAAAAGCACTAGCCAGGGGTGCGTACAGGGTTCGATAGGGGGACCCATTTATGGAACCTCCTGATTGACCCCTTATTAAAGATCTGGAGCAGAGGGGCACCACGCTCAGGCATTTGCCGACGACGTCGTGCTCGTATTTAGCGGGGAGACGTCGGGCATTAACACCAGTGCTAGGGGGCACTCGATTATGTTCAGGCGTGGGGTGTCAAAACAAACTCAAGTTTGCACCACATAAAACAAAAGCAATGGTCATAACAAACAGGTTAAAATATGACATCCACGCCTGAGCATGGGAGGATCCCAATCGACATGGACCAAGAAATCAAACTGCTGGGCTTAAACATTGACAGAAAACTAACCTTCAACAAACACATCACCCTCACATGCAGAAAATCACTCGACATATACAAACATTTAACCAGAGCGGCCAAAATAACATGGGGCTAAACCTTGAAATAGTAAAAATCATATACACGGCGGCAGTGGAACCGATCATTACGTATGCGGCTGGAGCCTGGGGGAAATCTGCAGCAAAGCTAGTTTCTAGAAAACAGCTCAATGCCGTGCAAAGAAGGTTTCGCCAGAAAATATGCCGAGCATACAGAACGGTTTCGCTTAACTCCGCACTCGCACTGTCAGGAATACTGCCTCTCGACCTTCGTATCAAAGAGGCTGCCACAATCTTTGAGATAAGAAAGGAAAAAGGCATGCATACGGAGATAGGGAGGTCGAGAAGGAAGTATACAAATCCACACACCCTGCATGTAAGCATCTAGAGTACAAACTCAGGGCCGAGTGCAGATCGGCGCACCGAACCAGGTCTCGGAAAATATACACGGACGGCAGCGGGCTTGAGGGCAAGGTCGGGGCCGCGTCCGTATGGAAAAACGGCCTCGAAACCAAGTCCAAAAGTTTAAGCTGTCGTCCCATTCCCCTGATATACCAAGCCGAGCTTCTGGCTCTCCAAAATCACAACGGTGGAGGCCCTGGAAAGAGCTGGATATTCATTTGGAATGACCAGTGATTCTAAGACCGCCCTAAACACTTTATGCAACAGTGAGACAAGGCACTTGCCCCAGCAATTCAGGCACAAAACAACATAAGCCAGGCAATACTAAAGGGAAAAACCATCTCCTGTACTGGGTGAAGGCCCGCATGTGGGGATAGCGGGAAATGAGAGAGCGGATGAGCTCGCCAAACCTGGCGCTTTATACACAAAGACAAAACCTGTCTACGACCAATGCCCGGTTTCATTCATGAAGAGACAAATCCGAGAGGACACTCTTCATGAATGGAGCCGAAGGCTACAGAGGAAGCCACGGCATCTGGCACGAAGATATTTTGCTTAACATCTATATAGCCCAGGAATTCATAAAGTGTTCTAAACAGCCTGCACCTCACGCAACTACTCACTGGGCACGGCGGGTTCTCAGGTACCTGAATCGATTCGGGTGCAAGAGAGCCAGTCGATATATTGCAACTTTCGGATGTTCCGGAAACAGTTATCCACCTAATCACAGAGTGCCCAGTGCATTGTAGGGATCGACTGGATGTAGAGTTAAAACCGGAATTAAAATAGAAGCCACAAAATTAAGTCAACTAATTTGTCAAAAGAAACTAAACATGATTTTATAGAATACTGTATTAAAATAATAAGAAAAGTAAATCTAAGAAATAAATAAATCGAATATAATGGTATATTTTGGATAATGAAATGAAAGAGATAGAATGTTAAAGAACAAGTGTAAATGTAAAATAAAAAGAAAGACAACAAAGAACTGAAATAGAATAACAAAGAAGTTAAATGTAAACCTATAATATTGGGAATTGTAAAATATAAAAGTAACAAACAAAAGCCTGAAAAATATCCTGACAATGACTCGTCAGGGGAACGCGCAATATTCAAAAACCTAACCTAACCTAACCTAACCTTTTTACATGAGGAAATGCCTGCGCGTATACCCACCCCTGCGGGGCAAGAGATTGGTTATGTCCGGACTCGCACCATTAAAACCCCGTGGTGTTCCTCCATCGTCGCGTATGGCGGGGTTGCAGGGAACGCTTTCGCACACCTCCCGCGACCCGCCTGCGCTGGCCGGCAAACCGGCCCCTCAGCTGGGGAGGACGTCCCCCTCACCCCTCTCCTGCAAGGCGCGCCGGAACACGGACGCGCCTTCCATCCTCGGCCTCTGTAGGTGGGAAACGGACTCCCCGAGTCCGCCCCAAGGCCATAAGAACCAGAAGTCCCAGCCCCTGCGGCTGGATCTGGTGTTAGGCTCCGCCGCCAGCAATGTTCGGCCGCGGAGGACGGGGAGAGCAGCAGGATCAGCCGACGCCACTCGAACCCGCGGCCCCACCACGGCCATCGGCGGTCCGGCCCCGCTTAGTCAGGATACAGGAGATACACTACCCTCCCTCCCGCGACTCCGTCTCAGATGCGGAGGTGGGGGCGACGATGCGCAGTACCGCTGCTAACAGTCCCCGCACCGCCACCCCATTCCCCGACTCCGCCTCAAGCTGCGGATGGTGCATCCGACAGCCTCACTCCGTCATCCACCCGCAGCCCGCGGCTACGCATCCAGGCGGGCCCAGCTCCAGCCCGGGCAGCCTCAGGCCGGCCTTAGAACGCCTTAAGGCCGGCCATTTGGGCTCCTCTTAGCTTCACCGTGGTTAACTCCACACCACGGTTACTAAACCCCGCACGACAAGCGGGAACCCTTCGGGGAACCTAACCTAACCTAACCTAACCTAACCTAACCTAACCTAACCTAACCTAACCTAACCTAACCTAACCTAGCCTAACCTAACCTAGCCTAAACTAACCTAACCTAGCCTAACCTAACCTAGCCTAACCTAACCCTAACCACCTATATCTTTGTGTATTAGAGTCTAAAGCATTCCAAATTGGTTTTTGTTGTAGCATTTGTTTAGTGTAATCATTAGACACCGTTCTTGTGCCGCATTCAGGCCATTTATAGTTATTATCCTTACCTTTAGATTTTATGCTTACGTGATTCTAATCTGATTTAAAATTTTTGTTTCTTCACTATATCCGTGCTGTTTTTGCTCTCGGCCGGTCGGTCGGTCCACAACCACCAAATCGGAAGGCCTGGCAGAAAACACACAGAACTAGGAAAAATCCGCTTTTTCTTTGAAACCGAGGTATAGTGGTGAGGGCCCTGTTTTATAGAGTCGCCTATATCTTCGCGTTATTCAGTCCATAGCATGTCAAAATTGTTTTCTTGTGAGCTAGTGTAGTCTAATCATTAGACACCGTTCTTGTGCCGCATTCAGGCCATTTATAGTTATTATCTTACCTTTAATTTTATACTTACGTAATTCTAATCTAAATTTAAAATTTTTGTTTCTTCCTATATCGTGCTGTTTTTGCTCTCGGCCGGTCAGTCCCGGTCCACAACCACCAAATCCAGGCGAAACCACAAGAAAACACAGAACTAGGAAAAATCGCCCGCCCACCTCCAGTTCTCATTGCTAAGGTGGATTTTGTGTACCACTATTTTGTATAAATAAACTAATTTTGTTTTCTTAACTAAAACTCACCATCTACATAAATATAGCCGCACCGACCTCCGAACCGGTCTCCCTCCCTGCCTCTGCCGAGGTGGTCGACATCGACTCATTCTCCGAGTCGTGAGGCAAACTCACCGCGCGCATTAACTCAGCCCTAAATGAAGGCAGAAGTGTGACTGTCATGCTAGCAAGCGTATCATCAACAACAACAGAGGAGATCCGAGCCACTAGGGCGCTATCCACGGTGGTTTCTGCCCACTACGACCCTCTAGGAGACATAAAGAGAGAAATCGCCCTCTGTATGCGTGAAGAGATAATGAGACAAAGATGGTTACGAACACCTCTCGTCTTCGCAAACGCGTACCTCTATGCCAAGCGACAGCCACTGTCAGCGGCCAGGGTCTCCCAATACATACGAATAGGCGAATCCGCTTTGCTTCTCCTCGCCCTGTGACTAAACCTGCTATTATAGCCCCAGCACAACGGCTGAAGTAAAGACCAAGCAGAAGTAGTTGATGTTTTCAAGAAAAGCATTAATTATAGAGGCTCTAAATACCACGCACCGGCACGGATTCAGCCCGTGTCAAATGTATAAACTTAGGATCAGATTTGACTGCGAGAAAGACATGAAGGATACACTCACGCGACTCCAAGACAGACCAGGAAGTAGGGCTGAGCCTGTCCGCAGGCTAATATGTTCATCCTCAGGGCATCTCCGCCGATACTCCTGTTGAGGATCTGGTAGACATCATCAAGGCTGAAAATAGAGATGTCGGATGTGATCGTTAACAAGACGACCTCAAGTTCTGCTTTCGCCGGAACAATAGGAACAAGCCTATACAATGCCGTATTCCGTGCCATTCCCACCGTCTGGCGTAAAATGGTCAGCATGAGCAGAGTATGTAAGAATACCACCAGCATCCGTAGAAGAATTCTCACCCTTCATGCAATGTCACCGATGCTGAATTTGGTCACACTAAAGTAGATGCCCATCCGAAAACCACCCATGCGCCCTGCGCTGACAACACACACCAACTGGATGCCCAAACAAGAGACTGACACCTGACGCCGCTCGATGCATTAACTGCCTTGCGCACAATCATAAATTGCTCCAACTTGACACTAAACATAAGGTACCGCCATCACCTGTCCGGGACTGCGAGCCATGAAAGAAAAAATCATCAACAGAGATCGATTATGGATCTACACAATGAAGTGGGTGCTTTGAGTGCAGCATCCAAGTCAAGAACAATGTCTTCATAGTTATTCTCTCATTTATGGCTGGCCAGTATCAAATCGCGTTGAATATCAGAACCGTACGTAGGCTCGAGCAACGTTTTGAGACCAATCAGGAATTGACGTTTACCAGTTTTTCCAACAGTAACAGGGTGGCTGCATTCTGGTTAAACCCCAGGAGTGCGGATCTGTACTGGGCTTATCCCGGTATTCAGATAACAATCTGTGCGCAGTGCAATTGAACATCGGAGGACAAAAGGTCTACATTGCCATCCGTCTATGTGGAACCAAACAACGATCCCGATAACTTTTGTGCAAGAGTGGAAACCTTCTTGAAGATGACCAGTAATTCCCACCAGTTGGTGAGTAACAGATGGCACCCTATATGGGAAGCTGACGAGACCAACGCGAGGTAACAGTGTAGTCAATGTAGTGCGGGAATGATATGTTGCTGTGCAACGAAGGAGGTAACACCACCGACCTTCCTAACGGCCTCCTTTTGAATAGCTTCGTCACTCCTTATCGGCCTCACTTTCCTCCTCCTCCATATACGGCAAGGGTGACCCAGTTGGAGAGTCAATCTAGACATATGCCCGTCTTCTCAGCACCAGAGCAGGTGCATTTAGCATCACCAGCGGCGGCAATATGAGTACGAAGAGAGCAGCTACCTTCAAGTATAACACCAAGAAGTTAAATGGGACGAGATAAGGGCTTCGTTCCGAGTCTATGATAGGGAGCGAATGCCAAAGATATTCCCAATAGAATGCAAGAATGTCTTGAATTAGAATTTTAGTCACCCATGTCACCTCGACGATACAATCTGTGCGACAAGCTAATCCCAAAATCCGCGGTCGAAAATACAAGTGCCGCACTTAATTGGACTGAGGAACTAGAAGGCTTAAAAGGAGGTAATCCGTAATCATCACAAACTCAAAACTGTGTCGACAAGAAAAAACCGTAGACGAAGCACTTCGAGGAAACAACGCCTCAAAGCGTGCTCCAAGGCATTGGGAGACATCCACAAGAACTTCCGTTTTGGTGAAGTAGGAGCAAAGAAGACGTGTGGTCTGTAACCAAATAGAATCATTAAACTAAGACCACCGCGCAACCTCCGGCAACAATAAAAGGACGACGGCTCATTTACGGCTTATCCAGCTCAGAAACAGCGCAAACTCTTGATCAGTTTTATCCAAACTGATGGTTCAACGACACCTAATCAAACCACTGCTAGATCTTTCTCCACGTTTGCACCAAATACGCCATGCGAACCACCTTTCACCTTTGATGAAATGTTAACCTGCCCCTCAAATGTATGAGATCCCAACAAAGCACCCGGTACTGACCACCTGACGTCCGGATGTTGTCTGCTTTATTCGCCGAATGCTTTCCCGATCTCATCACCTCTATCGCTGGATAGATGTTTAGAGCTCGGCTGCTTCCCTAAAATATGGAAGCGAGCACTAATCAAGGGTCTTCCCAAGCCGAATAAAGATGAACTGGCCAGCCATCACTCCTTTGTCCATAGGCTTAATTAACATCTTTGGAAGCTACTGGAAAAACTCATCATACGTAGACTCATTCTTCACGCACAAAATAACCTGTCAATCCCAATCAATACGGCTTCGGAACAAACCTCAACCATCCACGCTCTCTCGAACTTCATAAACAACTTCAACCCAAGCCAAAGCTGATCACGAATACATGAAATTGCCGTCTCCTTAGATATAAAGGCGGCATTCGGTGCAACAGTGGCCGGCTATATATCGTAGATTACACAGAATAAAATGCCCACATATTATATATAATATTTTAGACAGTTACTTACAGCATCGCATCATGATACTGAACTTTGGCGACAACTCGGCCAGCAAAATTGACAAGAGGATGCGTGCAGGGGGCTCTGTCTGTGGTCCATTCCTTTGGAGATTTGTTGGTAGACGAAACTCCTCGACACAGATATGCCTTCAGGATGTACGGTCAAGCTTAAAAGCCGACTGACATCCTGCTTTTGAATCCACCATAAAGATATAAAGGGAATTGCAACATAACGCCAGCCGCCCTTAATATCATTTGCCGAATGGGGGCATGAGACAAACTCTCATTTAGCGTAGCCAAACTCAGGCCATAGCGTTCACCAACAAGGCCGCCACATGTAGCTGTATGTCAGGCCAAGATGTATATTTTCAATCAAATTAAACTGCTAAGGTCTCGCAATAGATAAAAACTTAGGATTCATAAAACACGTTGAGTATATTATAAATAAAGCCATAGAACTATATAGTCGTCTTATAGCATTTGTTAAGCCCAGCAGGGGCATACATCAGAGAACATTTCTATTATCTATAAACACGTCATAGAACCGATAGTCTGCTACGCAGCTTCAGTCTGGGGAATTGGCGCTATCGAATATCACGTTATTTGATAATCTTCTCCGCTTTGGTGTTTCGCATTGAGGGGCGATTGGAGGAGTTCAGAACGGTGAGCACTGTCGCTTCTATATCTCTAGCCCAGCAAGCCCGCATATACCAAAGAGTGCGAGAGCAGGCAAACAACGAACACACTCGAATTACTGGAAAAACTAACTTTCTGCCGGGGACATCATCTTGGATGCACCTGCAAAACCTAGAGATCTACTACATCCATCGTTGCGACCTATTGAACACGGGAGGTTATTTCGACATCAGTGAACCTGAATTCATACCTCATTTTACGGACGGGAGTAAATATGACTCGAAGTTGGCGCAGCAGTGGTCATCCACAAACCAGGAGGCACCAAATTAACCGCAAATATAAACTCCATAACTCATGCTCAGTTTTCCAGAAGCCGAACTGCTGGCAGTCTCTAAGACCTGTCAGTGGGTAGTGAGAACAATGCACGCCCACATATATGCTCCAGACAACAAATCCGGACTACAGGAAATCATGAACCCGACAGTCACAACTCCTGAGTAGCATCAATACATAAAATGTTACAATACTGCCGTGATACCAACTTGACCATAAACTTTCTGGATAAAGGCCATTCTGGTATCCTTGGAGCAAAGGAAGCTGACGTGGCAGCGAAAGAGTTAAAGCTGCTTCCCATCGTAGTTTTGAGTTCTCCAGATTTCAATAAAGTTATATCAAATACCTTAACCGACAATGCACAATAAATGAAATGAAGTCCTTTTACGCCCAAGACAATAAATGCCTATACACCAAAACAAAGATTCCCACATTTGAAGATATCAACCCAATTATAACCTTGAAACCTAAGCATCCACACGATTTCATACCATCGGTTGCCATAAAGAATATCTTCACTTAGATTCAAAATCACACTGACAATGACAAATGTCCATGCGACAACTCAAGCGTTCAATCCATGGCACCTCATCCAGAAACATGCTATATTCAATGAACCAGATTAAACCATGAATGATATGCACAGACACTAAAAGATCGCACCATATGCGTACCGGAAGTCATAACAAAGAAAGTAGTACAGGGCCTTCCAGAACACACATCGAATTCATTGTTGTGGCTAAAGGAGATCAACAAAATCACAATACTTAATATAATGAATTAAAGCATAATCTATTGGCATTTTAATTCTTTTATAATAATTTAAACACCAATCTATTGTATTTTGTTTCTTTTAAGTTCTTTTCGTAGTAATAAGTAAAATAAAAACTACGACATCGGGCTTATCATCGCATAAATGTGCTATTAAATAAAAACGTAATGAACAATCACATTACCAATAAGAGACACTAATTAATTGATTAACAAATTTTATCAAAATAACGATGATAAACACATGAAACTTCCGAGTAAGCCAAATTCGATTAAAGAATAAATAACAAATATCCATCGCCAAGAAATTGTATGCCGATAGCAATTTCTTTTGGTAAAAGATATAGTCAAAAAACCTAACCTAACCTAACTAGCCTAACCTAACCTAACCTGGCAACCTAGCCTAACCTGAGCCTTTTTTGGCGTGGGAAATGCCTGCATACCCCGCCCCACTTGGTGACGAGGGCAGGTTATGTCGGACCTCGCACCGACTAAAACCCCACAGTGGTCGCCACCAACCTCATGAGTCGCGGGATCTCCGTTAGGAACGCAGCCTGCCCCCTGCGCTTCGCTGGGATAGCCCGTCCCGGGGGCGTGCGTGAATCGCACCCCAGAACCCTCACGGAACTATCACGACTGACACGGGCCGCCACGTCGTGCCGTCACGTCCTCCTCGGGTCGCTCATACTGGACGGTCCGGAGCCCCCACTCCGATCGTCAGCGGCCCGTGAGGCCGTTACGGTGAGGGATCACCGAAACCTAACCTAACCTAGCCTAACCTAACCGGGTGGGGCGCGGGTGCAGCTGACATGCAGAAATTGCGCATCCGCCAAGCTGGGAATGCCGAGGCATAGCGCATTCAGTGCCGGTGCCCAGTGCGACGGAAGTGGGATGCGCTAGCCAAGGCTGCAACGGCGTATTGCTAGGGCAGCCACAGTGGACAGCATGGCACACTATCCAGCAGCCAAACCCCAGAAACAGGGCCAAAACATACAAATTGGCCCAAGTCAGCCTGCAACGCAAAGAACTTGCGACAAACGAAATCGTACTAGAAGCCAATAGGAAATACGATTTCGTGTTAACCTAAGAACCATACGTGGGTGGCAAAAGAGTGGTAAAAAATTACCGGTGTGAGAGTCTTCCAGGGAAATGGCAAAGACAAAGTAGTAAAGTCGGCGATAATGGTACTAAACCCAGACATAGACGCCAGAGCCACCCTAAGTACACCACAAAATATGCTGTCGCCGTGGTGGAAGTCCGGAGGCAAGGACTGGAAAACCACGCATATCCGTGTACTTTGAACCAAGACCAACCGGTTGATTACCTCTACCACCTGAGTCGCGCAATCAGGGGCTTAGGCCAAAATCTATTGTAGTATTATAGTGGGAGGCATAAATGCCCAAAAGTATCACGAATTTAGGGTAGCAAACCGCAGACAGTAGAGGAGAAGCCATATTGGGCTTCGCAAATCAACACAGGTTGGAGATACTGGAATGCGGGCGAGGGTGTGCAACGTTTCCAGACTGTAGAGAGGAAACAGAGTGTTTGTAATTGATGAGCTGTAACCTTCTGCTCCCCGACATGCTAAGCAGGTTGGGGGTGAAATCCCGAACGTCGTCAGCTCGATCACAACTGTATCACGTTTACTCTAAGGAAGAGGAGAGTTAGAGACGAGTGAAGGCGAATTACGAAAATACAACACCAGGAATGCGGGTGATCTTTTTGTGAAAGGTATCTCAATTCAGAGGGACAAAATCTTGACTTGGAATTAAAAAGGACAAACACAAAGGAAGAATTAGAGAACACCATAAACGAGTATGATGCGGTTGTGATCCCGGAAGCATGCGAAGGAGGGTTATACAAAATAAAGTGCGAAATAGGCAAAGATTCCTGTTTAGGGACCAGGGAGTTTGGGAGGAAAAAGAAGAGAAAACACTTGCAACCAAAGAGCGCCGAGATCGCTGCGCAGCTCTCCTGCAGGAGGAAACATCTCGTCGTAGCCAGGTATCTGAAGCAAAAGAGCTGAGAATGAGGTGAGGGTGCTAAGACCAGTGGTTGGAAGGAGTTCTGTGGAGAGCAAGAAAGGAAGGGATGTGGGATGGGATGGGGATCTTAAGGAAGGCGACTAGGAGGCAGGAGGGATGAATTGATGGTGAAAGGCGACAAAATTGCTGTCTCCAAAGAATCGGTGTGGTAGAGATCGCGGACACATTCTTCCCAAACGACGACCATAAACCGTTTAGAACATCATCGGGATATAAGAAGAGCAGTGGAACAAATAAACGGTCATGATCAGGAAGAGAACAGGACCCTATACTGTAAGGAGGAGCTGCTAAATGCCGCGAGCCTTTAACCCGAAAGGCACCTGGGGGGATGGGTGACCGCGGATATTGTTCGGAAGGCGCTGGTCGAAGGCGACACGGACTTCCGCGATGATGGCCAACAGATGCCTAGAACTAAGTCTTTCCCCACCATCTGGAAGGAGGCCACAGTAGTAGTAATAAAAGAAAAGCCCGATAAGAGCTTATACCACACCAAAGTCCTATAGACCCATTGTGCCTCCCTCCGGTGATGGGAAAACTACTCGAGGAAGGATGATTGTTGGCCGCCCTCAAGTGGCATCACAATCCCCAGACTGGGCTCGCGACAGTATGGCCTACGTACCACAGAAGAGTACGGAAGACTCCTCTATGATCTAATGCGTTGCGATAAGCTGAAACAAAACTGGTGTCACCATTGTTTCATTGGAGCATAGAGGGCTGACGGCGCATAGGCCGCCATCAGGGCAGAGATTAGCGAATGAGAAGTGCCTATTAACATCCGTAGAATACTGGACGGTTACCCCTTGACAGACAGAAAGGTCAGAGTGAGGTATGCGGGAAGGAGACATCAAAAAGAAAGTACTAGCCAGGGGTGCGTACCTTGGGGTTCGATAGGGGGACCCATTTTATGGAACTCTGATTGATATATTAAAGATCTGGAGCAGAGGGGCACCATACTGAGCATTTGCCGACGACGTCGTGCTCGTATTTAGCGGGGAGACGTCGGGCATGCCCACCAGTGCTAAGGAGGCACTCGGTATGTTCAGGCGTGGGGTGTCAAAACAGAAACTCAGAAGTTTACCACATAAAACAAAGCAATGGTCATAACAAACGGGTTAAATATGACATCCCACGCCTGAGCATGGGGAGGATCCCAATCGACATGGACCAAGAAATCAAACTGCTGGGCTTAAACATTGACCCAGAAAACTAACCTTCAACAAACACATCACCCTCCACATGCAGAAAGCACTCAACATACACAAACATCTAACCAGGCGGCCAAAATAACATGGGGCTAAACCCCGGAAATATTAAAAATCATATACACGGCGGCAGTGGAACCGTCATTACGTATGCGAGACCTGGAAATCTGCGTAAGCTAGTTTCTAGAAAACGAAGCTCAATGCCGTGCAAAGAGGTTTCGCCCAGAAAATATGCCGAGCATACAGAACTGGTTTTCGCTTAACTCCGCACTCGCACTGTCAGAATACGCATATCGACCTTCGTATCAAAGGCTGCCACAGTCTTTGAGATAAAGAAAGGAAAAAGAGGCGCATGCATACGGAGATAGGGAGGTCGAAGAGGTATTATACCAATCCACACACCTGCATGTAAGCAACATCTAGAGTACAAACACCTCGAAGAGCCAGGAACAGATCAACACCTGGCGAACTCGGAATGTAAAATATATACGGACGGCAGCGGGCTTGAGGGCAAGGTCGGGGCCGCGTTTTCCTTATGGAAAAACGGCATGAAACCAAGTCAAAAAGTTTAAGCTGTCGTCCCATTCCCCTGATATACCAAGCCGAGCTTCTGGCTCTCCAAAATGCAACGGTGGAGCCCAGCCCTGGAAAGAGCTGGATATTCATTTGGAATATTCAGTGATTCATAAGTGCCTAAACTGCCATGCAACAGTGGGCACCCTTTAGCAATTCGGGCACAAAACAACATAAGCCAGGCAATACTAAAGGGAAAAACCATCTCCTGTACTGGGTGAAGGCCCGTAATGGGGATAGCGGGAAATGAGAGAGAGCGGATGAGCTCGCCTGACACTGGCGCTATACACAAAGACAAAACCTGTCTACGACCAATGCGGTTTCATTTCAGCAGAATAAATCGAGAGGACGCTCTTTATGAATGGAACCAGAATACGGAGGAAACCACGGCATCTGGCACGAAGATATTTTTGCCCAACATCTATATGGCCAGAATTCATAAAATCGGTAACTACAAACATGCACCTCACGCAACTACTCACTGGGCACGGCGGGTTCTCAGATTACCTGAATCGATTCGGGTGCAAAGAAGGGAAGGCCATCGATATTACTGTTTCCGGATGTTCCGGAAGCAGTTATCCACGTAATAACAGAGTGCCCGTTGGTAGGGATCGACAGGATATAGAATTAAAACCGGAATTAAAATAGAAATACAAATTAAGTCAACTAATTTGTCAAAGAAACTAAACATGATTTTATAGAATGCTGTATTAAAATAATAAGAAAAGTAAATCTAAGAAATAAATAAATCGTATATAATAGTATATTTTTGCGAATAAATGAAAATTGAATGTAAAAAGAACGTAATGGTAAATATAAAATATAACAAAATAAAGAGAACAAAGAACTGAAATGGGAATAACAAAGAAGTTAAATGTAAACCTATAATATTGAGATTGTAAATAACAAAAGTGAAAACAAACAAAGAAGCCTGAAAAATATCCTGACAATGACTCGTCGGGGAGCGCAGTATTCAAAGCCTAACTAACCTAACCTAACCTAACCTAACCTAACCTAACCTAACCTAGCCACCTATATCTTTGTGTATTAGAGGTCTTAAGCATTCCAAACTGGTTCTTTGTTGTCGCATTTGTTTAGTGTAATCGTTGGAACCAGGTCATCCTGCGCCGCATTTAGGCCATTTCTAGTCTAGTTGTAATCAGTTATTTTTAGTTTCATTATTACGTAATTTTATTCCATTTGTAGAACCCTGTTTCTTGGTTTCGTGCTGATTTTGGCAGCCCTAACCTAACCTAACCTAACCTAACCTAACCACCTATATCTTTGTGTATTAGAGTCTTAAGCATTCCAAATTGGTTCTTTGTTGTCGCATTTGTTTAGTGTAATCGTTAGACAGTCATCCTGCGCCGCATTTGATAACTTTCCTGAATCTAGTTGTAATCAGTTATTTTTAGTTTCGGCTATTACGTAATTTTATTCCATTTGTAAAAATTTTCATTTCTTCGTTTTTCATTGCTGATTTTGTAGCCTAACCTAACTAACCTAACCTAACTACACCTATATTTTTGTGTATTAGAGTCTTAAGCATTTAAATTGGTTCTTTGTTGTCGCATTTTGTTTGAGTGTAATCGTTAGACAGTCATCCTGCGCCGCATTTAGGCCATTCTAGTCTAGTTGTAACAGTTATTTTTAGTTTCATTATTACGTAGTTTTTTCCATTTGTAAAAATTTTCATTTCTTCTTTTTTACACGTGCTGATTTTGTAGCCTAATACAACTAACTAACCACCTATATCTTTGTGTATTGAGTCTTAAGCATTCAAATTGCGGTTTTGTTGTAGCATTTGTTGGTGTAATCGTTAGACAGTCATCCTGCACTTGTTAGGCCATTTCTAGTCTAGTTGTAATCAGTTATTTTTAGTTTCATAATAACGTAATTTTATTCCATTTGTAAAAATTTTCATTTCTTCGTTTTTCATTTAACGCTTTTAGCCCTAACCTAACTAACCTAACCTAACCTTACCACCTATATCTTTGTGCATTAGAGTCTTAATAATTCCAAATTGGTTTTGTTGTAGCATTTGTTGAGTGTAATCGTTGGGCAGTCATCCTGCGCCGTATTTAGGCCATTCTAGTCTAGTTGTTGTAATCAGTTTTTTGGTTTTCATAATAGCAATTTTATTCCATTTGTAAAATTTTCATTTTTTCGTTTTTCGTGCTGCTTTGTGGCTAACCTAACTAACCTAACCTAACCCTTACCGCCTATATCTTTGTGCATTAAGAGTCTTAATAATTCCAAATTGGTTTTGTTGTAGCATTTGTTTAGTGTAATCGTTAGACAGTCATCCTGCGCCGCATTGGAATACATTTCTAGTCTAGTTGGCAATCAGTTATTTTTAGTTTCCTTAATAGCAACGTAATTTTTATTCATTTGTAAAATTTTCATTTTCTTCGGTGCACGTGCTGATTTTGTAGCCTAACCTAACCTAGCCTAACCCTAGCCTAACTAACCACCTGTAATCTTTTGTTATTAGAGTCTTAAGCATTCCAAATTGGTTCTTTGTTGTCGCATTTGTTTAGTGTCATTTAGACAGTCATCCTGCGCCGCATTTAGGCCATTTCTAGTCTAGTTGTAATCAGTTATTTTTAGTTTCATTATTACGTAATTTTATTTCATTTGTAAAATTTTCATTTCTTCGTTTTCGATGCTGATTTTGTAGCCTAACCCTAGCCTAACCTAACCACCTATATCTTTGTGTATTAGAGTCTTAATAATTCCAAATTGGTTTTGTTGTAGCATTTGTTTAGTGTAATCGTTAGACAGTCATCCTGCGCCGCATTTAGGCCATTTCTGAATCTAGTTGTAACAGTTATTTTTAGTTTCATTATTACGTAGTTTTTTCCATTTGTAAAATTTCGCTGCTTCGTTTTCGTGCTGATTTTGTAGCTAACCTAACCTAACCTAACCTAACCACCTATATCTTTGTGTATTGGTCTGGCAGTTCCAAATTGGTTCTTTGTTGTCGCATTTGTTTAGTGTAATCGTTAGACAGTCATCCTGCGCCGCATTTAGGTACATTTCTGAATCTAGTTGTAATCAGTTATTTTTAGTTTCATTATTACGTAATTTTATTCCATTTGTAAAAATTTTCATTTCTTCGTTTTTCGTGCTGATTTTGTAGCCTAACCTAACCTCACCTAACCTAACCTTACCACCTATATCTTTGTGCATTAGAGTCTTAAGCATTCCTAATTGGTTTTTTGTTGTAGCATTTGTTTAGTGTAATCGTTAGACAGTCATCCTGCGCCGCATTTAGGCCATTTCTAGTCTAGTTGTAATCAGTTATTTTTAGTTTCATAATAACGTAATTTTATTCCACTTGTAAAAATTTTCATTTTTTCGTTTTTCGTGCTGCTTTGTAGCTTAACCTAACCTAACCTAACCTAACCTTACCACCTATATCTTTGTGCATTAGAGTCTTAAGCATTCCTAATTGGTTTTTTGTTGTAGCATTTGTTTAGTGTAATCGTTAGACAGTCATCCTGCGCCGTATTTAGGCCATTTCTAGTCTGGATTGTAATCAGTTTTTTAGTTTCATTATTACGTAATTTTATTCCATTTGTAAAATTTTCATTTCTTCGTTTTCATGCTGCTGATTTTGTAGCCTAACCTAACCTAACCTAACCACCTATATCTTTGTGTATTAGAGTCTTAAGCATTCCAAATTGGTTCTTTGTTGTCGCATTTTGTTTGATGTAATCGTTAGACAGTCATCCTGCGCCGCGTTTGACCATTCTAGTCTGGTTGTAATCAGTTATTTTAAGTTTCTTAACGTAATTTTATTCCACTTACAAAATTTTCATTTTTTCGTTTTTCGTGCTGCTTTGTGGCTTAACCTAACCTAACCTAACCTAACCTTGCCACCTATATCTTTGACATTAGGTCTTAAGCATTCTAAGGTGGTTTTGTTGTAGCATTTGTTTGAGTGTAATCGTTAGACAGTCATCCTGCGCCGTATTTGGAGGCCATTTCTGGTCTAGTTGTAATCAGTTTTTTAGTTTCATTGTGCGTAATTTTATTCCATTTGTAAAAATTTTCATTTCTTCGTTTTCATGCTGATTTTGTAGCTAACCTAACCTAACCTAACCACCTATATCTTTGTGTAGTAGAGTCTTAAACGCATTCCAAATTGGTTCTTTGTTGTCGCATTTGTTTAGTGTAATCGTTGAATAGTCATCCTGCGCCGCATTTAGGCCATTTCTGGTCTAGTTGGTAACAGTTATTTTTAGTTTCATTATTACGTAGTTTTTTTCCATTTGTGAAATTTTCATTTCTTCGTTTTCGTTAACTGATTTGTAGCCTAACTAACCTAACCTAACCTAACTAACCACCTATATCTTTGTGTATTAGAGTCTTAATAATTCCAAATTGGTTTTTGTTGTAGCATTTGTTTAGTGTAATCGTTAGACAGTCATCCTGCGCCGCATTTAGGCCATTTCTGAATCTAGTTGGCAATCAGTTATTTTTAGTTTCATTATTACGTAATTTTTGTTCCATTTGTAAAAATTTTCATTTCTTCGTTTTTCGTGCTGCTTTGTAGCTAACTAACCTAACCTAACCTAACCTTACCACCTATATCTTTGTGTATTAGAGTCTTAAGCATTCCAAATTGGTTTTTGTTGTAGCATTTGTTTAGTGTAATCGTTAGACAGTCATCCTGCGCCCGCATCACTTGGCAGAGGTCGCCCATGTAAGATCGATGACTCCCCTGCCACTGCGCACGTGCTTACGGACTGATTTGCCAATCGGGTCAATCAACCGCCCATTCATCACCGTCTCTCCTTCGGACTGTCATGGGATTCCCCACGCCCTGGAGTGGGCGTTGAAGTCTCAGGACAATCGACGGACGGGGAGGCACCTGCGAATGCAGAGTGCCACCTCGTCAGGTACACCTCGTAGTCGGCGAGGACCTCGCGGGAGAGACGTAGCGGCAACTGGCCAGGGTGCCCCATTGCACTGCAACAAAGCTGACCCTTCCCAATGGGGCAGGGTGGGACACCCTCTCCACCCCCAGTAGATCGCTGCGGAACCCAGCTCATCGCGCCGAACCAGTGAGGTGGTCCGGCACGGCATAGAGATCGCCACTACTGCCAGAGCAACCCGGCACTCCGCAATGGTCTGCATAAACAAATGCTGAGCATTGCGGCTCCGGTCAGGTTGCTCTGGATGCTGAGGGGTGCGAAGAGGCCTACGCGACCTCCATTCCCGAGCTGGTGCTCCGAGTTGCGGCTGATTGCCGCCGGAACTTCCGCCACGCTTGTGGAGGCAGGAGGACTCTCCATGTCCTTCCTACCTCTCTTCCGTGGTGGGGCGCACCTCTTACCAAGACGATGGTTAGGGCAGCCCCAGTCGAAGCACCAGAGGTCGCCC
>JAGSMU010000342.1:0-36914 GCA_029286865.1 Teinopalpus imperialis
ATGTAAGATCGATGACTCCCCTGCCACTGCGCACGTGCTTACGGACTGATTTGCCAATCGGGTCAATCAACCGCCCATTCATCACCGTCTCTCCTTCGGACTGTCATGGGATTCCCCACGCCCTGGAGTGGGCGTTGAAGTCTCAGGACAATCGACGGACGGGGAGGCACCTGCGAATGCAGAGTGCCACCTCGTCAGGTACACCTCGTAGTCGGCGAGGACCTCGCGGGAGAGACGTAGCGGCAACTGGCCAGGGTGCCCCATTGCACTGCAACAAAGCTGACCCTTCCCAATGGGGCAGGGTGGGACACCCTCTCCACCCCCAGTAGATCGCTGCGGAACCCAGCTCATCGCGCCGAACCAGTGAGGTGGTCCGGCACGGCATAGAGATCGCCACTACTGCCAGAGCAACCCGGCACTCCGCAATGGTCTGCATAAACAAATGCTGAGCATTGCGGCTCCGGTCAGGTTGCTCTGGATGCTGAGGGGTGCGAAGAGGCCTACGCGACCTCCATTCCCGAGCTGGTGCTCCGAGTTGCGGCTGATTGCCGCCGGAACTTCCGCCACGCTTGTGGAGGCAGGAGGACTCTCCATGTCCTTCCTACCTCTCTTCCGTGGTGGGGCGCACCTCTTACCAAGACGATGGTTAGGGCAGCCCCAGTCGAAGCACAGTGGACATTTGAGTGCAGGGGCTCTGCACTCGCGGCCACAATGCCCAGTCTCCCTGGCAATGGCAACGCGTGCTCCGATTTACCTGGTTAGGGCACCTACTGCCCACGTGTCCCTTCCAGGCACCGGTAGCAGTGCATGGGCCTGGAGTTCTAACTGCTCTGCGAGCAGGGCAACCCACGCATACGCGTCAGCGGTCTGCTTGTGCACCGCTGCCGCGGGCACCACTACCAGCACGTGCCCAAACGCATGGGTGTTCGGTGGATTTCCGACCTTAATGTCTCGTCCACCGAACACCCTCAGCATATAGCCACAGCCGCTGCGACCTCGCTCGGGCCTGACGGCGGCATCGTCGAGTCCTTCACCCGAATGTCGCCCGACTTGACCGGGCGGCCAATTCAGACATCCATCCCCGGACCTCGCGCATTTTTGCCGCGAGACCGTCCGCCCTCGAACTGCCCTCAGGACCGCTGATCTCCAGAGAGACCACCGGTCACAGCCTGTTTTGGCGAACAGTCTCGATGCCAGGTAATCATAGCCTTATTTTCGACTTGGCTGCCATGCTTTTGCATAAGATGTGGAGGAGCCAGTCGGCAGCGTCACCGTCACGGCAACTGTGGCCGGTGTGCGTATGAGCTTCGCCTTTTATTTTTGCTGTGGCCTTGTTCGCCGCGGGGCCGCTGGCTGCTGGGTCTTAGGCTTATTGACTTTCGCGCGGCCTGTGCCCACGACGTTGATGCTGGCACTTCCACCACCATCAGAGGCCTTGGGTGTGGCCACCGGAGCAGCTCCGCGCTACTGGGATGGGAGGGCTTCTTCATTTCGTCTTCCGCGAGTGCAGCGGGACCACCTGCACCGACTGCTGCAGCGGCTGCGTGGCTCTCGAGGAAGGTTTCGAGCCGCACTCTAAGGGGCCGGGTTGCCCTCTCGGGAAGATCTTTTCCTCGAAGGCAGCCAACCTCACCTCTATGAGGCCCCAAGCGCTCCATGAGTCCCGTCTTCCACGTTCCCGGACTTCCAGACGCCAGGTGATCGCCGAGGATGGTTGGCTGTCTGAGTTCCCACTCTTTCGGAGGGCACATGGCTCGTCCGACAACCTCCCACCTTGCTCGAGGCTCAGCCAATTGCGAGCGGGCTAAGCGTTCTCACGCTCGGACCTCTCGACGTTGGGGGGCTGGGCCACCCTCCGTGCCATTTCAGACGTGGCCGCCTCCACAAATCGGGTTGCCATTCTTGGGCTGTGGACGAATGAGCCCTTGAGGTTGCCCGATTGTCGGCAACCTTGTCCACCACCAGCAAAGACGACCGGATGGAAGGCATCCAGGTCCGTGGTCGACTTGGCCTCCATCTCCCGCTCAGATCTGCGGGTTTTGGAAGCCAGCCTTAGCCTCGATAAAGCTCTGGGCCACCGTCGGATCCCAGATGCCATCCATCTCGTCAGCGACCACCTCCGTGTCGTACCAGGGCCGACTGCCTGGAATTTGTCGTACGACAGTCGCGAAACGGCTCTCCTCTTCCTACTTGTCTTGCGGACACCTCTGATGTTGCGGATCTGGTGGGGCATCCGATCTTCCGCCGTCACTCTCACCGCCAAACTCACCCAGGCGTACTTGGGCGCGCAAAGCTTCCATAAAGAAGTTCATAACAAATCCCACGAGTTAGGACGAAATAAAATGTCGGTCTCCGGGTGACGCCTATTCAGAGACAAGGCTACATGCTGTGGGGGTCGCCTGGTACCCACAGGTTTTAAGACTTCGCTGTCTGGTTTTATAGAGTGATCCTTCTCGCGGGCCGGCCAATTAAGGCAAGCCCTCCGCTCCGCTGCACTTCGACGTACCCCATAATCGTCAACGCTGGGGTCCTTGAAGAGTACAGCGGGTTACGGCGCTGGGAGGCGACGTAACTCCCCAGTTAATGGACGGTTGAATGCCCGGCGGCAGTGTGAGTGCACACCAGGCCGTCCTCCTATGAGCATTAGGCACTGGAAACGATATATCGTCACCCCAATACCCACCATCGTTTGTTTGCCTTTCCCCGGATACTTTGATCAGGAGAAATGCAACCTCCACCACGCATTAGGCACTGACAACGACGTATCGCCACCAGTTCCCAATGCGCACCCTCGATTTTGTTGCCTTTCCCCGGATGCTTTGATCAGGAATGCAACCTCCACCCGCGCATTGGGCACTGAGAGCGACGTATCGCCACCAGTTCCCCGGCGCACGCCATTTGTTGCCTTTCCCCGGATACTTTGATCAGGAGAAATGCAGCCTCCCTCCCGCACATTGGGCACTGGGGACGACGTATCGTCACCCGGTTCCCAATGAGCACCATTTGTTGCCTTTCCCCTGATGCAGAAATCAAGAATGCAACCTCCTAACGGCACGACGGTTGAGTGCCCGGCGGCGAAGTAAAACGCACACCGAGCCCGTCCCTCCACTATGAGCATTAGGCACTGGAAACGATATATCGTCGCCAGTTCCCAATACCACCATCATTTTGTTGCCTTTCCCGGATTCGAAATCAGGAGAAATGCAACCTCCTAACGCTCGACGGTTGGTGCCCGGTGGCAGTAAAGCACACCGAGCCCGTCCCCACACTGTGAGCATTAGGCACTGCCAACGACGTATCGCCGTCAGTTCCAATGTACACCTTCATTTTGTTGCCTTTCCCCGGATGCTTTGATCAGGGAAATGCAGCCTCCACCACTTGCATTGGGCGCTGGGGACGACGTATCACCGGTACCCAATGCATATCGTTCGGTTGCCTTTCCTCCGGTTGGAAATCAAGAGGAAATGCAACCCCCTCCGCTATGCCCTCCGCTTATCAGAGGACGCAGAGCTATCCCCTGTCAGAACATTCGCCACTGGCGGCAACGTATCATCACCAGTGCTTGGGTGCACCGTCCCGGCGTTGCCTTTCCCCGGATACAATAGGATCAAAGAGATTTAGCGGCCAGGCACTCGAGGGAGGTTTTCTGACGTGGCACCCCAACTAACCTAACCTAACCTAACCCTAACCCACAACCTTTTTTTTTTTTTTTTTTTTTTTTTTTTTCGTGGGAAATGCCTGCGCATACCCGCCCCGCGAGTCGAGGACGGGTTATGTCGGACTCGCACCGACTAAAACCACGGTGTTCCTTCGCTCCCGCAAGTACTGTGCATGCGGGTACGCTGTAGGCGATGCCCGCGTGCACAGCGGGTGGCGGCCGGTGTGTGGCCCCGAGCAGACTTGGCCCTGTTTGAGAGCGCGCGGGAACACCGGGCGCGCTCTCCTCGCTGACTCAAAGAGCAACAGACCTCCCCAGGTCCATCCTCGGAGTCGTAAGGGGGAATCGGTATGCCGCTCTCCTCATCCCCTGCGGCGGCTGTGGAGTAGTCCCAGGGTCGTGGGACGCGCTCTCCCCATCGGCTGGCTGGTCGGTTGCCGAGGAAGGTGGCAACAGGCGGACCATTTTCGCGACCTTGGAAGGCGCTGCAGGCCTTCCCCATTCTGTGGTCCGCCGGTTTTCTTTGCGGCGACGCACGGCCTAACACAGGGTTGCGAACTAATAGCCGCCAGCCAGGTTAGCCACAACGACCTTGCTCCCGGTCGATCGGTGCGTCGCACACACAAAAAAAGGCCCTCCACGTAATCCCACCTCAAAGCAGCAGAAGCACCTCGAAGGTGAGGCTCTGAAGCCACCTCGGCCGCCACCCACGAGAGACCACTCAGGGCGTCCCCGGCGGCCGCCTTTTTGGCGGCGGCCACGGGGGCACCAGACCCAGGTATCCAGAGGCCTGCGGGATGCCACCGGGACCTCGTGCACTTTACATCCTCCTTGGGGACCCAGCCGCCAGCCAGCAGAGCAGCCGCCACCACTTCCTCCACAGAGACCGAGTCATCAGGGCCGGACGCTTTAATCTCGGCGATTTTGCCCGGTCTTGATACCCGGACCGCTTTTGCCCGCTGCGGTGAGCACTTCCCTCAATTTCTGGGCTGGGGCGTCCGCCTTTGCTCCAACTTTCTGCGCCTGGGATTTCGAACGCCACAGGCCCCGTGGCGCAGATGCAGGCGCATCTCCGGGTATTCCGAGGGCGGCAAGATTAATTTTGCAACCTTCACTCAGTAACTGCGACGTACGTGACGCCCGCTGTCACAGCCTCCGGCTCCAGTGTTACCACCACAGCGGACGATCGCCCGGAGTCGCGATCTTGTTGCCCTCCTCGTTGCGGGTTCACCCGGGACTCTTTGCCGCCTTCCACCCTTCTTCTTGAGTCCCTTCTTCACAGCCGTACTCCATGGTTTTGCTCCATAGACTGCTGCCGGTGGCAGTTTGGGACTCGGTCGACGTCTTTGGACCTCCTTCGCGGGCTCCTCCGCCCTCCTTGGGATGCTTTGGGGCCTTAGAAGACCCTGCGGCCAGCCGGCAACGATAGTCGCCTTAACAGGCGGCCTTGTGACGGCAATTAGCGGAGAGACGAAAGGGCTGGACAGAGGACCGGGCTGCTTCCGGTCTCTTATCTGCCGCCAATGGTGGGCGGAGACCTTTTCTGGTAGGAGGCGGTCTTCCAGCGCAGCGAACCTGGCGTTGATCATTGACCCCACCTGTCAATGATCCGAACTGCCTCAACTCCCTCTCTACCTACTCCTCGACATGTGTGTTTGGCCGGTCGGTACATCCGTGGTACTTCATCCTCAACTGCGACACTTCACCTTGGAGGCGAGCGTTGTCCGCGCAGTTTTCATTATGCTTCCGAGGTACAGCGACGCTGCAGAGTCTTAGCGGTCTCAAACACGTTCTCTGCAGCCTCCTTCAGCGCCTTCGCAGATGCCCTTCAGGTTTTCGACCTTTGGGCCACCATGGAGATGAGCGCCGACGCTGTCATCGATCCTCTTTACGCTCCGATGCCGGCTCGAAGTCGCCATCGTTGGACGACGACTCCGACAGGGTTGTTATCCTGCCGGCCCGGGCTGACGAGACGACGATGCTAACTCCGCCTCCGCCTGCCTCATCTCCGCTTCTTTAGCGGCCGCCAACGCCATTTTTGGCCTGTGCCAAGGCCGACGTATTCCCAGTTGTTGGGGAGTCGCCCTCGACCCCCTCTTGGCAGTCACCCAACCATGCCCTGCCCGATCTTTCCCTCCTGACCCATGGCCAGACCAACATCAATCTCTGCGTCCTTAGAAGGACGTTTTCTTCCCTGCTACACTCCTTCTCCCATCAGATGACTCTACGCTGAGCATAGAGTGCTGTCGTCACTGTCTACCCTCACGTTTTGTTTTAGATTACTCGCAACTGTTCCCACGATTGTGGACGAAATATAAGGTCGGCCCCGGGTTACGCCATTCCGAGGGCAAGGCTACATACTGTGGGGGTCGCCTGAAGTACCCCACAGGTTTTAAGACTTCGCTGTCTGATTATTTTATAGAGGTTTACTCCTCGCGGGCCGGCCAATTAAGGCAAACCCTCCCGCTCCGCTACTTCGGCGTACCCATTATCGTCAGCATAGGGTCTTTGACGAAAGTACAGCGGGTTACGGCGCTGGAGCCGACGTAACTCCCCAGTTTTGAACGGTTGAATGCCCGGCGGCGGTGAGTGCACACCGGGCCGTCCCTCCACTATATGGGCATTAGGCACTGAGCGATATATCGTCACCGGTTCCTAATACCCACCATCATTGTTGCCTTTCCCCGGATGCAATCAGGAGAAATGCAACCTCCCACTAACAGCTCGACGGTTGGGTGCCCGGCGGCAGTAAAGCGCACCAGGCCCGTCCCCACACTGTGAGCATTAAGCACTGCCAACGACGTATCGCCACCCAGTTCCCAATGCACACCCTCATTTTGTTGCCTTTCCCCGGATACTTTGATCAGGAGAAATGCAGCCTCGCGTGGGCACTGAGAACGACATGTCGTCACCAGTGCCCAATGCGCACCATCATTCAGTTGCCTTTCCTCGGATATGGAAATCAAGGAAATGCAACCCCACTATCGCTGTGCCCTCCGCTTATCAGAGGGACACATGAGCAGCTGCCCCCTGTCAGAACATTCGCCACTGGCAGCAACGTATCATCACCAGTGCCCAGGGTGCACCGGCCCGGCGTTGCCTTTCCCCGGATACAATAGTATCAAGGGAGATTCAACGACGGCACTCGAAGGAAGGTTTTTTCTGACATGAAGCCTAACCTAACCTAACCTAACCTAGCCTAACCTAACCTAACCTAACCTAGCCCCAACCTAACCCTTTTTTTTTTTTTTTTTTTTTTTTTTTTTCGTGGGAAATGTCTGCCTTACCCGCCCCCGCGTGACGAGGCAGGTTATGTCAGACTCGCACCGACTAAAACCCACGGTGTTCCTTCGCTCCGCACCCAAGTACTGTGCATGCGGGTACGCTGTGAGCATTCTTCCGCGTGCACAGCTGGTGGCGGCTCATATTGCGGGCCCCGGCAATTTGACCCTGTGTTAAGAGCGCGGGAACACCGGGCGCGCTCACCTCGCTGGCTTGTATTGAGCGACAGACCTCCCCGTGTCAAACCCAACCTTTTTTTTTTTTTTTTCGTGGGAAATGCCTACGCATACCAGCCCCGCCAATCATGAGGGTGAGTTATGTCCGGACTCGCACCGACTAAAACCCACGGTGTTCCTTCTGCCCACTTGGTGCTGTGCATACGGGGGCGCGTGAGCATTCTTCCCACGTGCACAGCTGTGGCGACGCAGGCCCCGGCCATTTTAACCTTTTTATGAGGCGCTTGGGAACACCGGGCGCTCTCGCGACTCATGTTGGTTACGGACCTCCGGGCCCATAGCTCGAAGTCGAATTCGGGGGAAGTAGGGTTTGCCTGCGCTTACGCTTTTCCCCGGCGGCGGCTGCGGACTAGTCCCGAGGTCACCGGGACAGTTCCTCCTCCATCGCTTCAACCGTCCCTTGCGGCTGACTGGCCGGGTGCCTGGGTGGCAGCGGGCGGATAACTTAACACACCACTCTTGGGCGCGGCCTTGCAGGCCTTGCCCCATCTTAATGGTCCGCCGGTTTGCTGGCTGCGACACACAACGCAACGCGGGTTGGCGGAGCACTGTGCCGCCAATGGCCAGATTCACCACAGCAGGCACAGCTCCCCGATCGACTGCGGCGACGCACTGAGGCCCTCACATGTCAGCTTCTAAGCGGCGGAAACACCTCTGGGTGGGGGCTCCACCAGCTTGACCACGGCTGCCACCCACGAGACCATAAGTCGCCCATTGGCGGCTACCTTCTTGGCAGCTGCCACGGGACACCGGACCCAGGCCATCCCAAGGCCTGCGGGATACCACCCACGACCTCACTGCATTCACAGCCTCTTTAGGACAGCCACCCGCCTTCGTCACGGCCGTCACCCCGTCCCTCCCACTGTGGCAGAGTCGTCCAGACCGAGGACACCTTGACCTCTGCAGTCTTCGCTTCGGTCTGGACACCGCACCCGCTTTCCCGCCGCTGCGAGCACCTCGCCAGTTTTTGAGCGGGGCGTCCACTGCTATCACCGCTGTCGCAGGAATCTCCAGGCGCCGTACGCGAGCCTGGCAAGGCGCAGACTTGCGGAAACCCATCTCGGTTATGCCGAGGGAGGCGAGTTATCTTCGCCTTCGCCTCGATGATGACATCAATGTATGTGACGCCTGCAGCCACGGCCTCCCGGCTCCAGGGTCACCACCACGGACGATCGCGGAGTGGCGATCGTGGCTGCCCTCTTTGCGGGTTTTACGGGACTATTTGCCGCCGCCTTCCCAGCCTTCTTTTTGAGTCCCTTCTTCACCGTAGTCCATGGTTGCTCCATTGACTGCGGCGCCGATGAAGTCGGGACTCAGCTTCCCTCGGTTGGCCCTCTTTAGCAGGTGCTGCTTTCCTTTAGGGCGTTTCGGGGCCACGGAACCCCCAGCAGCGGCGGCCGGTGCGGCTGCTGCCTTGACAGGCAGCTTTACAGCTGCCGGTGCCTGGGAAGACGAGGGACCGGACAAGGACCGGGTTCGCTTGCAGTCTTCTATCTGCCGCCAATGGTGGGCGGGCGCTTTCCGGCAGCAGACGGTCCTCTAGTGCGGCAGATCTGGCGTTGATCATTGGCCACCTGGTCAATGATCGATCGGCTCCTCGCCGCGACACAGCTTGTTGGCTCGACTGGTTTACCTGCATCCGCGATGGGCCACCTCCTTCCGCAGCTGCGACGCTTCGTCTTGGGAGGCGGTGTTTGCAGCCTGGATCCCGCGTTTCATCAGAGGTACAGCGTCTCTGCAGAGTCCGGGTTACCTCGGTCACGGTCGCTGCCTCCTTAAGCGCACGAACAAAGTTGCCCTTTAGGTTCTTCGACTTGAAGTGGCAGCTAAGTTGATGACGCCGACGCTGTCCTCGATCTTCTTCTCCAGGTCCGTCGCGCACCTCAGTCTCCATCATTAGATGATGACCAGGGCAAGTTGATTTGCCGGTACACGGAGCTGTGTGCTCCCTGTAATCGCCTCGCCGCCAACCTCAGCTCCGCTTCTCTTGCGGCGCAACGCCATTTTTGCCTGGAGCAGGCCTACATTACTCCCTGTTGTTGGGGTCGCCCTCGGCCTCTCTTGGCAGATGTTCTTGCCGTACCCAGGCTTTCCGCTGTCATGGCCCGTAGTAGGCCAGAGGCTACATAATGTGTCCATAGAAGGACGTTTTCGCCCATAGCACATCTTCCATCTTCAAGCGACTCTACGCTCAGCTATAAAGTCACTGTCGTCGTCGCTATCTTGTTCAGTCCGTTTGCAAAGTTCAGTTTTTCCGTTTTATTCCCACGGTGGAGTCGATATAAACGGTCGATCCCCGGGTGACCTATTCCGGAATAAAGGCTGCATACTGTGAGGGTCGCCACCTGGTACCCACAGGTTTTAAGACTTCGCTGTCTGGTTTTATAGAGTGATCCTTCTCGCGGGCCGGCCAAGTTAAGGCAAGCCTCCGCTCCACTGCACCTCAACATTACCCCATGATCGTCAGCGCTGGGGTCTTTGAAGAAATTACAGCGGGTTACGGCGCGCTGGTGGAATACGACGTAACTCTCCCCAGTTTTGGACGGTTTGTGCCCGGAGGCGGGTATTGAATTACACACCAGGCCCGATCCCTCCACTATGAGCATTAGGCACTGGAAACGATATATCGTCACGGAACAATGCACCCACCATCATTTGTTGCCTTTCCCCGGATACTTTGATCAAGAATGCAGCCTCCACCCGCATTGGACACTGGGAACGAAGTATCGTCGCAGTTCCCAATGCCTCATCAATCGTTGCCTTTCCTCCGGATACGGAAATCAGAGGAAATGCAACCCCCAACCACTCGCTGTGCCCTCCGCTTGTCGGAGGACGCGAACATCCCCTGTCAGAACGTTGTTCGCCCTTAGCGGCAACGTATCATCACCGTTGCTGGGGTGCACCGTCCCGGCGTTGCCTTTCCCCGGATACAATAGTATCAAAGGGAAATTCAACGACAGGCACTCGAAGGAGGTTTTCTGACGTAGCTTTAAATCCAAACCCCAACTAACCTAACCTAACCTTTTTTTTTTTTTTTTTTACACCTGCGTGACAGGGTGGGTTATGTCCGGACTCGCACCGACTAAAACCCCATGGTGTTCCTCCATCGTCGCGTATGGCGGGGTGCGAGGTGCTTTCGCACATCCGCGACCCGCCTGCGCTGAAGCCGACCAGGCGGCCTTCTCCGGGGAGGACATCGCCTCTCCACCCCTCCTGGCAGGGCGCGCCGGAACACGGACGCACCCTCAACTCAGCCTCCTCTGTAGGTGGGAAGCGGACTCCCCAGGTCTTGAAGGCCATGGGGAGCCAGAAGCCCCAGCCCCTGCGGCGGATCTGGTGTTGAAACCGCGCCGACCAATGTTCGGCCGCGGAGGACGGGGAGAGCGGCAGGATCAGCCAACCTCTCCACTGAACCGCGGGCCCCACCACGGCCGCATCAGCGGTGCGACCCCCCAGCGGAGTCGCGGAGGATAGGGAATGCACTGCCCTCCCTCCGCGACTCCGTCTCGGATGCGGAGAATTGGGGAACTGACGATAACGCGGTACCGGTGCTAACAGTCCTCGCACCGCCACCCCATTCCCCGACTCCGCCTCGGCTGCGGATGGTGCGTAAGACGGCCTCCTCCGATCATCCACCCCGCAGCCCACCGGCTACGCATCCAGGGTGGGTGGCTCCAGCCCGCCCGGAGCTGGCCTCCTCGGGCCGGCCTTAGAGGCGCCTTAGGCCGGCCATTTGGAGTTCCTCTTGGCTTCACCGTGGTTAACTCCACGGTTACTAAACCCCGCTACGACAAAGCGGGAACCCTTCGGGGCCTAACCTAACCTTTTTTTTTTCGTGAAGAATGCCTACGCATACCCGCCCTCGCGGGGACGAGGCGGGTTATGTGGACTCGCACCGACTAAAACCCACGGTGTTCCTTCTAACCCACCGAGTGCTGTGCATGCGGGTACGCTTATGCATTCGTCCGCGATGCACAGCAGTGGCGGCTTTCATCTTGCGGGCCGGCGTTGGTAACCTTTATGGAGGCGCGGGAACACGAGGCGCTCTCACCCTCGCTGACTCATTTGGGCTACGGACCTCCTGATTGGCTCGAGTCGTATCAGGGCGGAATTACGAAGCGCATGCGGCAAATCTTCGCCGATCACGGGCGTCTGCGGACTGGATCCGGGGCGAAACGTCACGAACTCGCTCCGCCTCCTCCTTCGTGGACATCACCGCCTCACAGTGCACCTGCACTGCTGCCCACCCTTCCCGACTGTCGACCATGGTGCGAACTACGGCCGCCAGCGACAAATCGTTGCCCACTACGGCTCAGTGCTCCGGCGCTATTCTGCCACCGGGGACACACCTCCAGCGTGCTGCGTTGTCCGTGTCCTGGAAGCGCTACGTCAGTGGTGAGCAGCCCTCGTTTGGCTCCCTTCCGATCAAGTGCAGGTACTTCCCGAAGCATCATGCCCGAAAGCACCTGCGACAACGGAGGTAGGCACTCCGTGACGTCTGTCAGCCACTGCACGAGGGCACGGACGTACTGCCTCTACGGTCCTGGTTCCGTTGCGGGGCTGTCGAAGTGCATGCTGCCACCTCCGCACCATGACCCTTCGACGCTCCGCCCTCGCCGCGTAGCCTCCTCCCTCTCGTGGGTGGGAACTGGCGCACCGCGATCAAGCTCTCGCCAAGAAACGGACGCGAGAACTTTCGCCTCAGTTCCCAGGGAGGGGACGCCGCCAGCACACGCCGCCTCGTGGGACGCGATGTAGGCCCCGGATCGCTCGATCGCCATCGCCCTCTGGGGCCTTTGCAGAAGAGCGATTGTCAATATTCAGGCGTCACTCCACACGATTGCCCCGTACAGCGCCATGGAGCGCACCATGCCCAGGTACAGGCGCCGACAAGCCGCATTCCGGACCTCCGATATTCAGCAAGCTGCCGACTGCGGCTCGCCGCACCGCAACAACCTGGGCAATAAGCCCAGTGCACCTCGAAATTTCCATCGGCCGTCCAAAGTGGTGGTGTTTCATCACGGGACTTGATCTCGATGCGAACTCCCTCCCCATACTATGTGCAGTCCCGGGTAACGTTCGAGGCCCGTGAAAACTGCAAGGCCTCAGACTTGTTAGGGGCCACCTCGAGACCAGCCTTCGGATACGGCCCACTACGTGGGCCACTCCCGCTGTAGCGTGGGTGCACTCCTGCGGTGCCGCCCCTTGCCGTCACCAGGTGTCGTCGGCGTAACGGAGTCACGCAGAGGCCACGCAGTAGTGACCCGCGGAGGACCCAGTCATGAACCAATGTTCCTGAGACGGTCGAGAACCGAACCCTGTGGAGTTTACCGCCTGAACTGCGACTATGCCACGCGTTTCGACACCCTGCTCGTCACCGACCTGCCCGAGGAGATACGATGCGATCATGCGCTGGAGGAGTAGTTCGGCACCCGGTGATACCGGGTGCCTCCTGTCACAACTCAAGGCAAGGTGTTGAAGGCGTTGGCGATGTCAAGAGACACCGCCAAGACGGTCGCCCGAACGACCACTTCCTCCGCCGTCCTCTTCACTCATGATCGCATGTATCGTGGACCTGCCCTCGCGAAACCGGGTGGCTATCATTCAAATCGGGACCGACCCCCACCAGATGCCGGACAGAGGCGACCGGCGATGACACGCTCAAAGAGCTTTGCCACCTCGTCCAGCAGCACTATGGGCCGGTACGCAGAGGGCGAAGGTCTCTCAGGCGCCCCTCCTTCCTCAAGAGGACCATCGTTGCCCGCCTTCCGCACCCGCGGAAAACGGCCTGCGTTAGGCAGGCTGTCAGATAGTCCTCTGAGTTTGCCCTCGAGTGCGCCGGATGCTAGGACCCACGCACGGCCAGGTACACCGTCGGGTCCTGGGGCCGTATTCCTCGAACGGAGTCGAATCGCGGCTGAACTCCTCCAGGTTACCGGCGTGCCACCTCGTCCCCGCCAGCAACCGCATCTTGCGCAGTCGGGCCATGTTCGGCAGCGTGACCTCCCTCTCGGGGAACAGGGCTGCAACCACTGCGTCCACGAACTGGGGCTGGAGACTCCGCGTCAGAGGGGTGCCCATGGGCAGGTTTCCCGCACCATGCGGTATGGGCGACCCCACGGATCACGGTCAGAGTCTCCAGCAGCTCGTTCTCGCCCCAGCCTTGGCCTCGCCGATGGCGATTTGAAGACGAAGCTTGGCCCTCACATAAGCGTCGCGCAACGATGACTCGGCCGCATCGTCACGGCGTCTCCTCCGGCGTTGCCTCGTGTACTGGCGTCTCGCGACTACGCACGCAGTGCGCAGCTCAACTAGCATCGGCGGACCACCATTACACCTGCCTTTTCGGCGGTCAGGGGCCCCAACCGTGGCATCGACGCATCGCGAACGCGAGTCATCGACGCGCGAATCGCCAACGCTTCGTCCTCCACGCAGTGGATTGCTGCACCTCGGGAAACCCACGATTCCACCAGAAGCCTCGATGAGAACTTCCCCGTCCGAGAGGTGCTTGAGAGCCCATCGCGGGCCGTCGCCACGGACGCTCGCCCGGTTCGGACCGGAGCCGCGTCCGGAATCCGGAGACGCTGGAAGCGGATATACAAATGGTCCGACAGCGACTCTACCCGGACACGACTTCCACCCGTGAACCCGGCGCGCCATGGATGTGCTGGCGAAGGTTAAGGTCCACAGCGGAGGCTCCCTGGGGCCAGGCGCATGCTTCGGTTCAGACCTTGGTTGAGCGAACACAGTCCTACGGACAGTGCCCACCCCTCGAGGAACGTCCCCGCGTATCGTTGGCAGAACAGCCCCAAACGGTGTTCTTGGCGTTGAAATCACCCATCACCAAAATGGGATGAGGGTGACTCCTGCCAGAGAGCTCCGACCTCCCAAAGAGTCCCTCCGAACTCGTAGCGGCTTCTGCTGGGGGACAATAAATACCAATATTGACTATCCCCACTAGCGCCGCAACGAACCCACGACCCTTCTCCACCCAATCCATGGGTGGGGCACCAGCAATCGTCGAGCTTCTGCGACCAGTCCCGCATCGTCTCCGCCAGCCATCTCTATCTGGAACCAGGTAGGGTTCCGAAACGGCAGCCATTAAGGTCAGCCACTGTGCCATGCTCTGAAAGGGCAGATCTTGTGCTCCTAGCACGGTGGTTTGACGATTCGCTGGGAACTACGTTGAGGCCGCAGTTCGTGCGAGGCCGGTTTCGGATCCTCCTCCATTGCCTCCACCTGTTGTTGCTGGCTATTCAGTTTGCTTCAGGCAGCGGCAGTGCGAGCTGGCCGTTTCCCTCTTTTGGGAGGCTGTTGAGCCCTTCCTCCCATCACCTTGGTCGGCCGGTTTTGGCTGCGACACACACAGCGCAACGCGGGTTAGCGGAACACTGCGCCGCCTTGTGGCCGGACGGCCACAACGGAGCGGCTCCCCGGTCGACTGCGGCGTCGCACTGGGCCCTCACATGTCCCGACTCCAGGCGGCGGGGGAAGCACCTCAGAGGTGTGGGCTCACTAGCTTCGCCACGGCTGAGACCCACGAGATCATCAGCCTTCCGCCATCTGCAGCCTTTTTTGCTGCCGCCTACGGGACATCGGACCCAGGCCACCCCAAGTCAGCCTGATCCGTAGGATTTGGCTACATTTCACCACCTCCTTGGGGCAGCCACCGGCCTTCGCCACGGCTGTCACCACCTCCTCCACAGTGTGAGTCATCCAGACCAGCAACTCTCCTGACCTCCACTGTCTTTGCTGGTCTGGTTATCCGCCTTTGTCTGCGAAAATTGCCTCCCTCAATTTGGCGGCAAGGCCGTCCGCCCTGTGCCGCTGTCTGCGCCGGGGATCTCGAACGCCACGAGCCTGTGGCGCATGTGCGGAACCGCAGTTCTGTTATCCCGAGGGCCAGGATCGACTTTTCTCTTCGCGCCGGTGATAGCCTCCGCATAAGAGTAACACCTGCCGCCACCGCTTCTGTGGCGCGTGTCACCACGACAGCGGTCGGCGAGGGTGGCAATCTTTGCCGGCCCTAGGTGCAGGATTGCCAGGGCTCTTTACAACCTTGCCGCTCTTGTTTTAAGCCCTTTCTTACCACCGTAGTCCACGGTTCTTCCATGGACTGAGGTGCTGAGTGGCACAGATCGGGGCTCAGCAATCGTCCTGACTCCCTTTAGTGGAGTTCGATGCGCTTACCCTTCCCCTTCTTCTTCCCTTCCGGGCCACAGAACCCCCAGCGACGACTGCCCGTTCGCGGCTAGGCACAATGACGAGCGGCTTCGGGGCAGCCGGGAGGAGCGAAACGGTGGGTCAACCGATGTGCTGGGCGCCGCGCACTCGCCCTCGCGTCTGCCGCCAACGGAGGACAGGCGCTTTTCGAGGCGATCCTCAAAGCCGCGAATCTGGCGTTCATCATTGTCCCCACTTGACAAATGATAGAACGCGCAGATCCTCGTGCCTTCAGCCGGGACTGGTCCGCGTTTATTAGGCTGCTCCATCGTAGCCGCATCTCCGTCACTTCCTTTTCGCAGTTATTGCAACCTCAGCTTGCAGGCGGTTGTTGCTGCGCCTGCAGCCCCTCGTTTCTTCCAGTTGCACCGACTCTGCAGAACCTGGGTGTACGACCTGATTGATTCGGCAGCCTCTCAACGCTCGAACCGAGGTGCCCTTCAGGTTCTTGTTCGAGGCAACCTGGTTGATGACGCCGATATTCTCGTCAATCGCTTCTTCTGTAGCTCCGGCATAGCCTGCAAGTCTCCGTCATTTTGACGACGGCGCTCTGAAAGGTTGACATCCTGTCGGCGCGGAGCCATGAGCTGTAATCTCCTTCTCTGCCTCCATCCTCTCCTCCTCTCTATTGGCGGCAATTAGCGCTAACTTCCTTGAGCTAGTCCAACGTACTGGCCCGTAGTAGGAGGCCTCCTCGGCCTCTCTTGGCAGTTGTTCTTGGTATTGCCATGCCCTTCTCCTCACCATGGTCCTGTGTTAGACCAGTACCACAATCTTCATCCATAGATGGACGCTTTCTACCGCCATTTTATCTCCTTGAGAGACTCCACGCTCTGCATAGAGTCACTCTCTCCTCATCACTCATCTCCGACATGCTAATGTTTTTGTTTCAGATTCCATATTTGTTCCCACGATATGGGACGAAGTAAAGGTCGGTCCCCGAAATTGACGCCTATTCCGGTGACAGGCTACATACTGTAGGGGTCGCCTGGTACCACAGGTTTTAAGACTTCGCTGTCTGATTTTTATAGAGGTTTACTCCTCGCGGGCCGGCAGTTAAGGCAGACCCTCCGCTCCACTGCACTTCGACGTACCCCATTATCGTCAACACTGGGGTCTTTGACAGAAAGTACAGCGGGTTACGGCGCTGGAAGAGCCGACGTAACTCAGTTGGACGGTTGAATGCCCGGCGGCAGTGTGAGTGCACCGAGCCCGTCCCACCACTATGAGCATTAGGCACTGGAAACGATATATCATCACCAGTTCCTAATACCCACCATAATTTGTTGCCTTTCCCCGGATACAGAAATCAGGAGAAATGCAGCTCCCACAACATCGACGGTTGGTGCCGGCGGTAAAGCGCACACCAGGCCCGTCCCCACACCAGCAGGCATTGGCACTGCCAGCGCATCGCCACCAGTTCCCAATGCACCCTCATTTTGTTGCCTTTCCCCGGATACTTTGATCAAGGGAAATGCAACCTCCACCCGCGCATTGGGCGCAAGGAACGACGTATCGTCGCAGTGTATGTCGCCTATATCGTCCGGTTGCCTTTCCTCCGGATATGGAAATCAAAATGCAACCCCTGCCGCTCGCTGTGCCCTCCGCTTATCAGGGGACGCAGAGCAGCTACAGCCCCCTGTCAGAACATTCGCCACTGGCAACAGCGGTATCATCACCAGTGCCCAGGGTGCACCGTCCCGGCGTTGCCTTTCCACGGATACAATGAGTATCAGGGAGATTCAACGACCAGGCACTCGAGGAGGTTTTCTGACGTGGCACCCCAATAACCTTTTTTTCGTGGGGAATGCCTGCGCATACCCGCCCCGCCCGGACGAGGGCAGGTTATGTCGGACTCGCGCCGACTAAAACCCACGGTGTTCATCGCTCCACCCAGTGCTGTGCATGCGGGTACGCTGTGAGCATTCTTCCGCGCGTGCACGGCTGGTGGCGGCCGGTTATTAATGGCCTCGGCATGTTGGCCTGTCTTGAGGCGCGCGGGGCTGCGGGCGCGCTCCTTGACTCATGCGAGCGACAGACTTCCCCGAGTCCATCACTCCGGAGGTCGTAAGGGGGAATCAGGTATGCCTACTGTCTCCTCATCCCCTGCGGCTGGCTGGAGTGGTCCCAGGGTCTCAGGACGCTTCCTCCTCCATCCGGCTGGCTGGTCGGTTGCCGAGGTGGCAATGGGCGGACCGGCCTTTTTCACAGCCTTGGAAGGCGCTTGCAAGCCTTCCCCATCCTGTGGTCCGCCGGTTTCTTTGCGGCGACGCACACTACGGCACAACGCGGGAGTAGCGGGCATGTTGCCGCCTTGTGGCCAGGTTGACCACATCGGCGCAACTCCCCCCGGTCGATCGGTCGTCGCACTGAACTCCCGTGCCCCGCCTCGAAACGGCGGAAGCACCCTGAGGCGGGCTCCACGAGCTTCACCTCGGCTGCCACCCATGAAGGACCATAAGGCGCCCGCTGGCGACCACCTTTTGGCAGCAGCCACGGGACCTGGACCAGGTAATCCCTAGGCCTGCGGGATATCGCGGACCTCGCTGCACTTAATGGTGTCTTGGGACAGCCGCCAGCCTTCGTCACCGCCGCTACTACATCCTCTGCTGTGGTTAGATCGTCAGACCGGACACCTTCGGCTTCAGCAGTCTTTGCCAGTCCTGGATACTCGGACTCCTTTGCCCGCCGATTCAAGCGCCTGACTCGAATTTTTTGAGCGGAGCGTCCGCCTTTGCTCCGCTGTCTGCGCCGGGGATTTCAGACATCCGAGCCCGTGGCGCAGATGCAGGCCGCATCAGTTATACCGAGGGAGGCTAGGTTAATTTCGCCTTCGCCTCGGTAATCCCGTCGATGTAGGTGACGCCCGCCGCAGCCAACCTGAGGCTCTAGCGTCACCACCACGGCAGGATCGCGGAGTCGCAATCTTGACCGCCATGGTTTGCCAACGAATTTGATTCCGCCTTCCCTCCCTTGTTTTTGAGCCTTCCTGGCCACCGTAGTCAGGGTTGGTCCATAGACTCGGGGGCAGGTGGCGAAGTCGAGACTCAGTGCCTTCTTTGGGCCCTCCTTTACAGGCTCCGCTTTGTTTCCTTTGGGGCCTTCAGGACACAGCGAGCCCCAGCAACCGATTTGCCGCTATGCCTTTACAGGCGGTTTTGCTTTAACCGGTGTCTGGGAAGGCGAAGGCTGGAAGAGATACCAGACCGTGCTTCCGGCGGCCTCGTATCGGCCGCCAGTAGGGCGGAGGCGCTTCTCCGGCAGGAGGCGGCGGTCCTCAGGGCGGCAAATCTGGCGTTGATCATTGGCCCACCTGGTCCGCAATAACCTAACCTAACCTTTTTTTTTTTTTGTTATCGGGGAAATCTTCGAAAGATACCCTGCCTCCTGGGGAGAGACAGGGTTATGTGGTATTTCTAACCGCAAACCCCGGTGGCCATCCTCAATGCATTTAGAGGGGCTCCGGGATCTCCAGAGGGTTCACCGGTGCCCTCTGCATGGTGCCTGAGACGTCCCTGGGGAGGAAATACCTCCCTAGCACCCCTGGGCAAGCCATGCAATCCTGAGACCACCTGAGTTGTTGTTCCTTCCCGGGTCCGCTTCCCGGTGGTCAAACCACCCGATCACCCGCAGGCAAGATCCCCTTTTAGTCGCCTTGTACGACAGGCAGAAGTTACCTTAGCCTATTCTTATGCCCGGACTAAAGGGCTGACGGGCCGGAGCGTACGTTGCCACCGCCCCGGCGTCGCCGTCTCCGAAGCAGGATCGTACTCTCCCGATCACGCTCGGCGGTCTCACTCTGTACCATGACGGATTCACAGAAGGAGACCAGCGCCTTCCATGCGCAGCATCCGCCAGCGCAGCCGCTACTGCGACTGGCGGAGAGATCTTAACCCGATCTATCTGGACCAGGATCCGTCGCTCGGACTCTCCCGCGCAGAAGGGCACTCAGCGACGTGTGCTGTGCCAGATCCAGTCCCCACCGCCACGATAGTGGCATTGCGTTATCGATTAAAGCGTCAATCCTGTTCGGTACTCACCAAAACACCCGTGCCCGGTGAGTACCTGCGTCAATCGGTAGGTGACGTGCGCCTCTTCCCCGCTCGCAGCCAGGCTTCGAAGCTCGGCAAGAGCGCGGCTTTGTGATAACGCTGGCGAAACGGAGCTCATGGAGCCTCTCGCGCCACTCATGCGCCCGTCTACGCTCCTGCCTTCGCACCTCGCCCGCATCAGGGGCTCGGCACCCTCCTGGGAAGACGAAGGCGGGCAAACACCCGCGCATCCATCTCCGCCAGGATGTCCAGTGGTGGAAACCGAGCTAGGACCAGTGGCGCCTGAAAGATATCGTACGATATCCTCGTGCGATCCTGATGGCCATCTTTCGCTGCAGGCTATTGAGCTTAGCTCTGCAAGCGTCGGACGCCCGTGAGTCGATGTGACCATACGGGCGCCCGTAGAGACCATCAGTGCGCCGCGTAGGGCGGCGGACTCCTTCCCTGGGGCCCCGAGATTGGGTAGCAACCGGTGCATAGCACCTACCCTCGATCTTAGGGGACCAGGCGGTCAGAAGATGCTCCTCGAAGCCCCAGCGACCGTCAGGATGAGACCGAGATATTTCATCACCGGTCCCACCCGGACTTGCACGTCACCAACGCGAACCGACAAGCTGGGTGGTTCCCTCCTCTACCAGAGTTTAATGGAACCAAAGCGCCTCGGTCTTATGAGGCGCTATCCGAAGACCCAGCTCGTGGATTTTATCCACGACGCATGCCACTAAGCTCCAGCAAGCCGGATGAATTGCTTTCGAAGCTGTCCCCGTCGGCCAGTACCAGAGTGTCATCTGCATAGCAGACGACACTAACACCGACAAGGAGATCGTCACAGGACCGCGTCGTACGCGAGGTTCCTGGTGCGGTTAACACGGATCCTTGTGGAACCCCGCAGTTCACCTCCCTCAGGTGGACAGACGCGTCCGACCACATTACCGGATGCCTGTATCGTGCAAAGTACGCCCCAGCGATGCGCAGCAGGTAGGAGGCACGCGATGGTATGCGCCGGAATTTCCTAATGGTTCCCCAGGGCAGCGAATTAAAGGCATTGGCTATGTCAGATTGACCGCCAATGCCACACCGCCCCGGGTAACGCTGCCCGCTGCGACTGCTCTCCGGACGTGAAGGATCGCGTCCGCAGTCGATCGCGCCTGCCGAAAGCCAGATTGGCTGTCAAACAGGTCGGTACCCGGCGCAGGTGCGTGTTGAGGCGGGCGGCAATTATCCTTTCGAACAATTTGCCCGCCTCATCCAGCAAACAAATGGGTCGGTACGCGCGGAGAGATTCAGCGATCCTACCATCTTTCCTCAAAGGCACCATCCTTGCCTCTTTCCAGGCTGAGGGGAAGACACCGACACTTAGGCGGCTGTTGAACAGCTGTCTCAGTCTTCCCCAGCCCGGCGGCGAGCGATCACCCAGGCCCGACCAGGAATTCCGTCGGGCCTGGGGCCGTATTCCTTTCTCCGAGGCGCCTCACGGCTCGGTCCAACTCCTCGTTGGTCACCCCAACTCATCAGACCACGCGACCTCGTCTGATCGCAATGTTGAGGGTGCGGGCTATCCTGGACCTGGGAAGAGTGTCCCCAAGCTCTTCAACGAAGTAAGTCCAGGGTTTCCGTCAACGGAGAGGACCAGCATGGTCAAGACTTACCTGGTACGATTTTGTACGGCCGCCCCCATGGGTCCCTAACCCTCGAGGAGTTCGCTCCAGAGACCAGACCTAGCATCCTCGATTGCGAGTTGGAGCGCTTTTGTGGCGCCTCTATACGCCCCGTATGCTCTCGCCTTTCATCGGCAGTGGCTTGCCTTCGTCTACGGGCTCTGGTGTACTGGCGTCGGGCCCGCAAACAGTCCCTACGCAACTGTGCTATGGCTTCCGACCACCAGTACACCGCCGGGCAGGACCGGTCGAGGCATCGACACGTCGCAGATTGACGTCATCGTAGCCCGGAACCAGGTCGCTTCACTTTCGGGATCGGGCAAGACCCTTGGGCTGGATTCGCTCCGGAAGGCCGCAACGATGGCTGCGGCTTCGAGCATATCTATGTCGAGCCGCTTGAGGGACCATCGTCGCGGAGGGCCGCTACTGCGTTGGCGGCGGGTAGCACCGTCGGGAGAGCTGGGCGCGTGAGGAACGATGTGGCGGTGGTCGAACAAGAGTGACCGACGTCTTCCGCCACTCTCCATCCCGACACCATGCGGAGTGGCAGAGGAGTCGCCCACGACAGGTCGACAATCGACTCCCCTGCCACCGCACGCAGGTGCTAATGGACCCCCGATTCAAAGTCGGAGGTCGAGTCCGCCGCCCATTCTTGCACGGTTTCTCCCTTTGCGTTGTCCCGGGTGCAACCCACGATCTAGAGTGAGCGTTGAAATCACCCAGGACAAGCTGGGACAGAGGGGAAGGCGTACGGATGCAATCGCCAGCCCGTCAGGTACGCCTCGTAAGCGGCGAGGGTACTGTTGGGAGAAACGTAGCAGCCCACAACTACAAGGGGACCCCACTCAACGGCGACGAATCCCTGCCCCTTGGCGAAATCCAGGGTGCAGGGGAGGATCCTCCACTTCCGCCACCCAGTAAATAGCAGGAACCCTTAGTGTCACCGAACCAGCGTGGGTGGTCAGGACTCGGTAGGAGTTCCGCCGCTTCTACCAGAGCAACTGGCCACTCCGCGAGGGTTTGCAGCAGCAGGTTTTGCGCCCCGCGGCAGTGGTTCAGGGTTGCTTTGGAGGATCTTCACACTTCTGTTGAAGGTGGAAGCCTCATATCCGGCGCGCTCAGGGTGGCTTCAGGTAAGGGAACCTGCCCTCCCTTGGTCCTTCTTTTGGTGCGCAGGCCTTGGTCCCCAGCCGATGGTTGGCTGGGCGGCCAAAGATCCATACCCACAACAGGCTACTCAAGGTGGCCGCAGTGCGCAAACTCCGCCTTGTCCCGGCTCCGAGCAGGCATAGCACCTAGCGCTCCGGTCCCTTTCGCTGGGGCACCTGCCGCGAACATGCCCCCACTCAAGGCACCGGTAGCACTGCAGCGGCCCATGCCGGCATAATCTTCGAAACAGTCCACCCCAGCCGGACGAACTTTGCCGCGGCCAGTTTCCGTACGGCGCCCAGGCTACCGCACTTACCGACCCCAGACGCAAGGGTGTGCGATGGATTATGCCCACCCTTACGTCTGCGACAGCGCAACCACCTGCCTCGGCCACCGCTGCTGCGACCTCCGTTGGGGTGACAGACTCGTCAAGATCCATCGCCTCCAGCTCGCCGGTCTTCAGTGGACGTGCTATATGCACATCCATGTCGGCTAGCACCTCCGCATTTTAGCGGCGAGCACGTCGGCCTTAGAGGCGCAGTCGGTGCCGGATACCTCCAGTATCAACGCGCCGCGCTTCTGCCCTCCTTGGCCGGACCGTGTCGATGCCGCAGTCTGCTTTATCCTTTGTTTCGCCGCAGCCATTACTACGGCGTATAAAGCCTGGCTATGCTCCGGCACGGTGACCGTGATGGCCGCTGATCGTGGCAACTTAGCCGGTTTCACCACTTGTTTTTGGTGCTGCCTCCTTTGGCGGCGCCTTTCGAGTCTGGCTGCTTGCGTTGCAGGAGTAGCCCTAGCAGCCGCCCTCTTGGCCTTACGGCCAGCCACTACCGCCCATGTTTGGGATGCCAGAGAAACCGGGCCAATCTCCACTGGCTTCGCGGGAGGTGCGGGAGGTGCGAGAGGCGCAGGAGTTGCGGTAGGCGCAGCAGCTGAGGGTGGTGCGGGAGGAGCTGGCTGCTGGCGCTGGGCGCGCTTCCCTTTGCCAGACCTCTTCTTCGCGGCACCGAGGGACGAACCCTGTTCTGGAGGGTCAGCCACAGCGGCAGTCACGGGCGCTTGCGCTCCAAAAGCCGCCATCTTTTTCTCGATCAGCGCATCGATGCGCTCCATCAGCCGACTCTCAAAATCTCCGCCCGCCGGCGCGAATTTTAACGTCTTGGCAGCAGTGGACGGACGTGCCCTATCCGCAGGTGCATCGTCCTGCCTCCGGAGTGCGCTGAGCTCCTCTGTCAGGCTCCCTACCCTCGTTGAGAGTTCTGCGAGAGTAGCCAGACGCAACTCCGCGTTCTCGCGCTCGAGCTTCTCGATGTTTCGGGGCTGCGAGACCCTCCGCGCCAGTTCCGAGGTCGCCGCCTCAACCATTCTCGTTGCCACCCGCAGGCTGTGGACAAACGACCCTTTCAGGTTGCCGGACTTGTCGGCAACCTTGTCCACCGCCAGCAGGCTATCACGGATGCAGGCACCCAGGTCCGTCATTGACTTGCCTTCCATATCCTTGCCATATCTTCGGGTCTTGGAAGGCTCGTCTTAGCCCTTGTCATTGACTGGGCAACTTTCGGGTCCCAGATGCCGTCATTGTCGGCAACCTCCACGTCCGTGCCTTCGGCTGCGACCGCCTGAAACTTATCAGCCGCGATCAGGCTTGGCTCTCCTTTCCTCGTCCTTGCGGACACGTCGGAAGTGGCGGATGTGAGCGATGCGTCGATCTTCCGCCATCGCTTTCACCGCACAAACTGGCTGGCGTGCTCGGGCGTACAAAGCGCCCACGCCTGTCCCGTGCCGGGACCACTGGTACCCGACACAGCTACTACATCTCTAATTTGGTCTCCAGATGTTGGAGGACCGGCCACCCTTGCGGACTCTACGCTTGAGTCCTCTCCTCATTTGTGTTTTGTGTACTTTTAATCATGACAGTTCCCACGAGATTGACGAAATAAGGTCAGTCCCCGGGTGGCATATTTCCAGGGACAGGCTATATACTGTGGGGTCGCCTGGTACCCACAGGTTTTAAGACTTCGCTGTCTGGTTTTAAAGAGTTTTCCTTCTCGCCGGGCCGGCCAATTAAGGCAAGCCCTCCGCTCCGCTGCACTTCGACGTACCCCATGATCGTCAGCGATGGGGTCTTTGAAATTACGGCGGTTACGGCTAACGCCCTGGTGGAATGACGTAACTCCCCAGTTCTGGACGGTTGTGCCCGGAGGCAGTGTTAGTGCACACCGAGCCCGTCCCTCCACTGGGCATTAGGCACTGGAAACGATATATCGTCACCAGTTCCAAATACCCACCATCATTTGTTGCCTTTCCCCGGATACAGAAATCGAAATGCACAGCCTCCCACTGCTGCATTGGGCACTGAGAACGACGTATCGTCAGCAGTTACCAATGCACACCATCGTTCGGTTGCCTTTCCTCCGGATTTGGAAATCAAGAGGAATGCAACTACTCCACAGTGCCCTCTGCTTATCAGAGGGACACACAGAGCAGCTGTCCCCCTGTCAGAACATTCGCCACTGGCAACAACGTATCATCACCAGTGCCCAGGGTGCACCGGCCCGGCGTTGCCTTTCCCCGGATACAATAGTATCAAAGGGAAATTCAACGACCAGGCACTCGAGGAGGTTTTCTGATGGCACCCCAACCTAACCTAACCTTTTTTTTTTTTTTACATGGGAAATGCCTACGCATACCCACCCCTGCAAGGGGGCAAGGATGGGTTATGTCGGACTCGCACCGACTAAAACCCCATGGTGTTCCACCTTCGTCGCGTATAGCAGGGCCACGGGAACGCTTTCGCACACCTCCGCGACCCGCCTGCGCTGGCCGGCAAGCCGGCCCTCCTTCGGGGAGGACATCCCCTCTCCACCCCTCTCCTGCAAGGCGCGCCGGAACACGGACGCGCCTTCCATCGGCCTCCTCTGTAGGTGGAAACGGACTCCCCGAGTCCGCCCCCAGGCCATGGGGAGACCAGGAAAGCACTAAGCCAACCCAGCCCCTGCGGCGGATCTGGTCTGCGGCTCCACCGCCGACCGATGTTCGGCCGCGGAGGACAGGAGAGCGGCAACGAAACACCGACACTCCTCTTCCCCGCGGCCCCACCACAGCCGCATCATGCGGTGCGACCCCGCTTGAGTCGCGGAGGATAGGAGAGCGGCAACGAAACACCGACACTCCTCTCCTCCGCGACTCCGCCTCGGCTACTGAGGGCGGGAAGGCGGCCTCGGCTCCGCCACTTCCACCCCAGCAGTCCACCGACGCTTCCGAGGTGAGCTCATAATGGAGGCCTCCGGAGCGGCCACCTCCGGGCCGGCCATAGAGCGCCTTAGGCCGGCCATTTGGGTTCCTCTTAGCTTCACCGTGGGTGACCAAGCCACGGAACCTAACCAACCTAACCTAACCTAACCTAACCTAACCTAACCTAACCTAACCTAACCTAACCTAACCTAACCTAACCTAACCTTACCTAACCTAACCTAACCTAACCTAACCTAACCTAACCTAACCTAACCTAACCTAACCTAACCTAACCTAACCTAACCTAACCTAACCCTAACCACCTATATCTTAGTGTATTAGAGTCTTAGGCATTCCAAATTGGTTTTTTGTTGTAGCATTTGTTCAGTGTAATCGTTAGACAGTCATGCTGCGCCGCATTTAGGCCATTTCTAGTCTAGTTGTAATCAGTTATTTTTAGTTTCATAATTACGTAATTTTATTCCATTTGTAAAAATTTTCATGTCTTCGTTTTCGTGCTGATTTTGTAACTAGCCTAACCTAACCTAACCCTAACGACCTATATCTTTGTGTATTAGAGGAGTCTTAGGCATTCGAAGTGGTTTTGTTGTAGCATTTGTTCAGTGTAATCGTTAGACAGTCATCCTGCGCCGCATTTAGGCCATTTCTAGTCTAGTTGTAATCAGTTATTTTTGGTTTCATAATTACGTAATTTTATTCCATTTGTAAAAATTTTCGTATCTTCGTTTTCGTGCTGATTTTGTAACCTAACCTTTTTTTTTTTTTACATGGGGAAATGCCATCCTTACCAGGGGCAAAGGTTGAGTTATGTCGGACTCGCACCGACTAAAACCCATGGTGTTCCACCTTCGTCGCGTATGGCGGGGCCACGGAACGCTTTCGCACACCTCCGCGACCCCGCCAGCGCTGGCCGGCAAGCCGGCCCTCCTTCGGGGAGGACATCCCCTCTCCACCCCTCACCTGCAAGGCGCGCCGGAACACGGACGTGCCTTCCATCTCGGCCTCCTCTGTTGGTGGGAAACAGTTCCCAGATCCGCCCCAGAAGGCCATGGGGGCCAGGAAAGCACGAAACCAACCCAGCCCCTGCGGCGGATCTGGTCTGCGGCTCCACCGCCGACCGATGTTCGGCCGCGGAGGACAGGAGAGCGGCAACGAAACACCGACACTCCTCTTCCCCGCGGCCCCACCACAGCCGCATCATGCGGTGCGACCCCGCTTGAGTCGCGGAGGATAGGAGAGCGGCAACGAAACACCGACACTCCTCTCCCTCCGCGACTCCGCCTCGGCTACTGAGGGCGGGAAGGCGGCCTCGCTCCGCCACTTCCACCCCAGCAGTCCACCGACACGCTTCCGAGGTGAGCTCATAATGAGCCCTCCGGGCGGCCACCTCGGGCCGGCCACAGAGCTCTTAGGTTGGCCATTTGGGTTCCTCTTAGCTTCACCGTGGGTGACCAAGCCACGGAACCTAACCTAACCTAACCTAACCTAACCTAACCTAACCTAACCTAACCCAACCTAACCCAACCTAACCTAACCCAACCTAACCTAACTCTAACCTAACCTAACCTAACTCTAACTCTAACCTTAACCTAACCTAACCTTTTTACCTTACCTAACCTAACCCTAACCACCTATATCTTAGTGTATTAGAGTCTTAGGGTATCTAAATTGGTTTTTGTTGTAGCATTTGTTCAGTGTAATCGTTAGACAGTCATGCTGCGCCGCATTTAGGCCATTTCTAGTCTAGTTGTAATCAGTTATTTTTAGTTTCATAATTACGTAATTTTATTCCATTTGTAAAGGGTACCATGTCTTCGTTTTTTCGTGCTGATTTTGTAACCTAACCTTACCTAACCTAACCTAACCTAACCTAACCACCTATATCTTGGTGTATTAGAGTCTTAGGCATTCAAATTGGTTTTGTTGTAGCATTTGTTCAGTGTAATCGTTAGACAGTCATCCTGCGCCGCATTTAGGCCATTTCTAGTCTAGTTGTAATCAGTTATTTTTAGTTTCATAATTACGTAATTTTATTCCATTTTGGCAAAATTTTCATGTCTTCGTTTTCGTGCTGATTTTGTAACCTAACCTAACCTAACCTAACCCTAACGACCTATATCTTTGTGTATTAGAGTCTTAGGCATTCGAAATTGGTTTTTTGTTGTAGCATTTGTTCAGTGTAATCGTTAGACAGTCATCCTGCGCCGCATTTAGGCCATTTCTAGTCTAGTTGTAATCAGTTATTTTTAGTTTCATAATTACGTAATTTTATTCCATTTGTAAAAATTTTCATGTCTTCGTTTTCGTGCTGATTTTGTAACCTAACCTTTTTTTTTTTTTTTTACATGGGGAAATGCCTACGCGCCCACCCCTGCGGGGGCAAAGGGTTGGGTTATCGGACTCGCACCGACTAAAACCCATGGTGTTCCACCTTCGTCGCGTATGGCGGGGCCACGGGAACGCTTTCGCACACCTCCGCGACCCGCCTGCGCTGGCCGGCAAGCCGGCCCCTCCTTCGGGGAGGACATCCCCTCTCCACCCCTCTCCTGCAGGCGCGCCGGAACACGGACGCACCTTCCAACTCGGCCTCCTCTGTAGGTGGGAAGCGGACTCCCCGAGTCCGCCCCCAGAGGCCATGGGGGCCAGGAAAGCCCCAGCCTGCGGTGGATCTGGTGATAGGCTCCACCGCCAACCAATGTTCGGCCGCGGAGGACGGGGAGTGGCGGGAGCAACCAACACTCCACTGAACCCGCGGCCCCACCACAGCCGCATCATGCGGTGCGACCCCGCTTGAGTCGCGGAGGATAGGAGATACACTACCTTCCCTCCCGCGGCTCCACCAACTGCGGATGGTGCGTAAGACGGCCTCACTCCGTCCGTCACGCCCCGCAGCCCACCAGCCACCTTCGAGGCAGAGCTCATTACGAGCCCACCCGGGCAACCACCTCGAGCCGGCCTCAGAGCGCCTTAGGCCGGCCATTTGGGTTCCTCTTAGCTTCACCGTGGGTGACCAAGCCACGGTTACTAAGCCCCCGCTACGACCGGCGAGAACCCTTCGGGGGGGGTGGGGTTTGTAACCTAACCTAACCTTTTTTTTTTTTTTTTTTTTTTTTACATGGGGAAATGCCTGCATACCCACCCCTGCGGGGGCAAGGGTGGGTTATGTCGGACTCGCACCGACTAAAACCCCATGGTGTTCCACCTTCGTCGCGTATGGCGGGGTTACGGGAACGCTTTCGCACACCTCCGCGACCCCGCCTGCGCTGGCCGGCAAGCCGGCCCCTCCTTCGGGGGGAGGACATCCCCCTCTCCACCCCTCTCCTGCAAGGCGCGCCGGAACACGGACGCGCCTTCCATCTCGGCCTCCTCTGTAGGTGGGAAATGGACTCCCCCGAGTCCGCCCCCCAGAGGCCATGGGGGCCAGGAAAGCACTAAGCAAACCCACCGCCAACCGATGTTCGGCCGCGGAGGACAGGGAGAGCGGCAACGAAACACCGACACTCCTCTTCCCCCGCGGCCCCACCACAGCCGCATCATGCGGTGCGACCCCCCGCCGGAGTCGCGGAGGATAGGGGGAGAGCGGCAGCGCAGCACCGGCACTCCTCTCCCTCCGACTCGCCTCGGCTACTGAGGGGCGGGAAGGCGGCCTCGCTCCGCCACTTCCGCCCCAACCAGTCCACCGACACGCTTCCGAGGCGGGCGTTGCAGGCCACCCGGAGCGGCCTCCTCGGGCCGGCCTCAGAGCGCCTTAGGCCGGCCATTTGGGTTCCTCTTAGCTTCACCGTGGGTGACCAAGCCACGGTTACTAGCTCCCGCTACGACAAAGCGGGGAACTTCCCTTCGAGACAACCTAACCTAACCTAACCTAACCCTAACCACCTATATCTTTGTGTATTGGAGTCTTAAGCATTCCAAATTGGTTTTGTTGTAGCATTTGTTTAGTGTAATCGTTAGACAGTCATCCTGCGCCGCATTTGGGCCATTTCTGATCTAGTTGTAATCAGTTATTTTTAGTTTCATAATTACGTAATTTTATTCCATTTTGTAAAATTTTCATGTCTTCGTTTTTCGTGCTGATTTTGTAACCTAACCTAACTAACCCTAACCACCTATATCTTTGTGTATTAGAGTCTTAAGCATTCCAAATTGGTTTTTTGTTGTAGCATTTGTTCAGTGTAATCGTTAGGCAGTCATCCTGCGCCGCATTTAGGCCATTTCTAGTCTAGTTGTAATCAGTTATTTTTAGTTTCATAATTACGTAATTTTATTCCATTTGTAAAAATTTTCATGTCTTCGTTTTTCGTGCTGATTTTGTGGCTTCTTCTAACTAACCTAACCACCTATATCTTTGTGTATTAGAGTCTTAAGCATTCCATGTTGGTGTTTTGTTGTAGCATTTGTTCAGTGTAATCGTTAGACAGTCATCCTGCGCCGCATTTAGGCCATTTCTAGTCTAGTTGTAATCAGTTATTTTTAGTTTCATAATTACGTAATTTTATTCCATTTGTAAAAATTTTCATGTCTTCGTTTTTCGTGCTGATTTTGTAACCTAACCTTTTTTTTTTTTTTTTTTTCGTGGGGAAATGCCTGCGCATACCCGCCCCGTGAGGGCAGGTTATGTCAGACTCGCACCGACTAAAACCCCACGGTGTTCCATCGCTCCACCGCAAGTACTGTGCATGCGGGTACGCTGTGAGCATTCTTCCGCGTGCACAGCGGGTGGCGGCCAGTTATTGGCCCGGCAGGCTTGGCCCTGTTTTGAGAGCGCGCGGGAACACCGGGCGCGCGCTCTCACCTCGCTGACTCATACGAGCAGACTTCCCCGAGTCCATCACTCGAGTCGTAAGGGGAATCGAGTATGCCTACGCTCTCCTCATCCCCTGCGGCGGCTGTGGAGTAGTCGGGGTCGTGGACGGTTCCTCCTCCATCGGCTGGCTGGTCGGTTGCCGAGGTGGCAACGGGCGGACCGGCCTTTTCCCGCTCTTTGGTTTAGCAGAGCAGGCCTTCCCGCCTCCATCCTGTGGTCCGCTGGTTTCTTCGCGGCGACGCACGCGGCGCGCGCGGGAAGCGGAACACTGCGCCTGCTGTGTGGTAAGGCTGACCACAGCGGAAACCGACTCCCCGGTCGACTGCAGCGTCGCACTGAGCCCTCACATGACCCGTTTCAAGGCATCGGAAGCACCTCAGGGTGAGGCTCCGCAAAAGCGACCGCGGATGCCACCCAGGATGCATAAGGCGCCCATCGGCCGCCACCTTTTAGCGGCATGCAGGGCACCGGACAGGTGCATCCAGGTACCGGGATACCGCAGGATCTCGCTGCACTTCACAGCGTCCTTGGGACAGCCGCCAACCTTCGTCACAGCCGCCACTACTTCCTCTGCTGGCGGCAGAGTCATCCCAGACAGGTGCCGGGTATGGCTGTCTTCGCCGGTCTGGATACCCGCCACGCTGCCCGCCGCTGCGAGCACTTTCGCTCCAGCTTTTGTGCGAGGGCGTCCGCTAACTTTGTCGCTGTCTGCACCAGGGATCGAACATTCGAGCCCCGTGGCGCAGATGCGGAACCACATTCGGTTATACCGAGGGCGGCCAGGTTGATCTTGGCCTTCGCCTCGGTAACCAACACCTCGGTATAGGTGACTCCTGCAGCCGCTGCCTCCGGCTCCAGGGTCACCACCACAGCGAAGGATCTCAGGTGGCAATTTTCACCGCCTTCTTTGCGGGTTTGCAGCCTCTTGACCGCCTTCCCCCCCAGCTTTCAGGCCGCACCCTCACCACCGTAGTCCACGGTACGTCAGTGGACTGTGGTGCTGAGTATTTGAAGGATGGGCCTCAGCTCTAAATCTTTGGCTCTGCTTCTCGAGCCCGCTCCGCTTTCCTTTTGGTGCTTCTGGGCAGCGGCACCTTGCAGCGACAGCCGGTTTTAACACTAGCCGCCTTGACAGGCGGTTTGCGACAACCGGTGCCTGGGCGGAGTGCAGGGCGGGACGATGGGACTGGGCACTGCCTCCGGTCTCCTATCCGCCGCCAGTGGAGGGCGAAGGCGCTTCTCGGACGGGAGACGATCCTCCAGCGCCGCGAACCTGGCGTTGATCGGTGGCCCTACCTGGTCAATGATCGAACGCACGAGCTCCTCCTTGCCCGCTCCCTCGATGTGTTGGCTTGGGCGCGTGTCCACCTGCATCGCAGGTATACCCACCTCCTTCACCTCCAGTTTGCCGACACCTCGCGGAGGCGAGCGTTGTCCGCCAGCTTCGTCGTCTCCTCCTGAGGTACAGCGCAGAGTCTTAGTGGTCTCACTAACGGTCTCTGCAGCTCTTTCCAGCGCCTTCTTAGATGCCCTTCGGGTTCTTGAACCCAGGGCCACCATTGTATTGAGCGCCGACGCTGTCATCAATCCTCTGCAGCTCCGATGCCGGCTCGAAGTCACCATCGTTCGACGACGACTCCGACAGGGTTGATATCCTGCCGGCACGGAGCTGACGGGAACGGCGATGTCGCGCCGCCTACGGGCATGCTCCATCACTACGCTTCTGGCTTCCACCAACGCCATTTTGGCCTGGGCCAATCCCACATAATCGCCCGTTGTCGGAGGCCGTCTCGACCTCTCTTGGCAGATGTTGTGCCTTGGCTGCTTCCTCTATTATGTCCTGTTAGGACCACCGCTGATTACTGCGTCCTTAGAAGGACGTTTTCTTCCTAACGTTCTCCTCTCGTTGAATGACTCCACGCTGAGCATAGAGTCACTCGTGTGTCGTCATCGCTTCATGCATTTCCGTCATGCCTTTTGGTTTTAATTTTCCTGAGGTTATTCCCACGATTGTGGACGAAATATAAGGTCGGCCCCGGGTTACGCCATTCCGAGGGGCAAGGCTACGCTACTGTGGGGGTCGCCTGGGTACCCACAGGTTTTCAAGACTTCGCTGTCTGATTATTTTATAGGGTTTACTCCTCGCGGGCCGGCCGAGGTGGGGCGGCCTCCATCGCTGCGCTTCGACGTACCCCATAATCGTCAACTCTGGGGTCTTTGACGAAATTACAGCGGGTTGCAACACGCTGGGAGAGCCGACGTAACTCCCCAGTTTTGGACGGTTGAGAGTGCCCGGCGGCAGTGTGGAGTGCGCAGGCCCGTCCCTCCACTATGAGCATTGAGCGCGACGATATATCGTCACGAGTTCCTAATACCCACCATCATTTGTTGCCTTTCCCCGGATACAGAAATCAGGAGAAATGCAGCCTCCACAACGCTCGGTTGAGTGCCGGCGCCAGTAAAGAGCACACCGACGTCCCACTGTGCGCATTGGGCACTGTCAGCGACGTATCGCCACCAAGTTCCCAATGCACCTTCGACTGTTGCCTTTCCCCGGATACTTAGATCCAGGAGAAATGCAGCCTCCACTTGCCGCATTGGGCAGGGCGACGCCGTCGTCACCAGTTCCCAATGCGCACCATCATTCGTTTTGCTTTCCTCCGGTTACCAAATCAAAATGCAACCCCCTGCCGCTCCGCGAAAGTGCCCTCCGCTTCAGAGGGACGCATAGGCAATAATCCTGTCAGAACATTCGCCACTGGCAATAACGTATCATCACCAGTGCCAGGGTGCACCGTCAGCGTTGCCTTTCCCTCGGATACAATAGCTATCAAGGGAAATTCAGCGACAGGCACTCGAGGAGAGTTTTCTGACGTGGCACTAACCTTTTTTTTTTTTTTTTTTTTTTACATGGGGAAATGCCTGCGCATGCCCCACCCTGCGGGGCAAGGGTGGGTATCGGACTTGCACCGACTTCAAACCCCATGGTGTTCCACCTTCGTCGCGTATGGCGGGGTTACGGGAACGCTTTTCGCACACCTCCGCGACCCCGCCTGCGCTGGCCGGCAAGCCGGCCCCTCCTCAGGGGGAGGACATCCCCCCTCTCCACCCCACTCCAGGCGGGGCGCGCCGGAACACGGACGCCTTTCAACTCGACCTCCTCTGTGGGTGGAAGCGGACTCCCCGAGTCCGCCCCCAGAGGCCATGGGGGCCAGGAAACCCAGCCCTGCGGCGGATCTGGTGATAGGCTCCGCCGCCAGCCAATGTTCGGCCGCGGAGGACAGGGGAGGCGGCAGGATCAGCCACACTCCACTGAACCCGCGGCCCACGCGGCCGCATCAACGGTGCGACCCCCGCTTAGTCGCGGAGGATAGGGAGATACACTACCCTCCCTCCGCGACTCCTCGGCTGCGGATGGTGCGTAAGACGGCCTCACTCGATCCCGTCCGCGCCCCGCAGCCCACCGGCTACGCATCCAGGGCGGGTCCAGCTCCCAGCTTCCGCCCGGAGCGGCCTCCTCGAGCCGGCCTTACAGAACGCCTTAGGCCGGCCATTTTGGAGTTCCTCTTAGCTTCACCGTGGTTAACTCCACCACGGTTACTAAGCCCCGCTACGACAAAGCAGGAACCCTTCGGGGGGACCTTTGTAACCTTTTTTACAGGAAATGCCTGCGCGCCCACCCCTGCGGGGAGCAAGGGTGGGTTATGTCGGACTTCGCACCGACTAAAAACCCCATGGTGTTCCACCTTCGTCGCGTATGGCGGGGGCCACGGGAACCTTTCGCACACCTCCGCGGCCCCGCCTGCGCTGGCCGGCAAGCCGGCCCCTCCTTCCGGGGGAGGACATCACCCTCTCCGCCCCTCTCCTGCAAGGCGCGCCGGAACACGGACGCGCCTTCCATCTCGGCCTCCTCTGTGGAGGCGGAAACGGACTCCCCGGAGTCCGCCCCCAGAGGCCATGGGGGCCAGGAAAGCACTAAAGCCAGCACAGCCCTGCGGCGGATCTGGTCTGCGGCTCCACCGCCGACCGATGTTCGGCCGCCGGGACGAGGCGGCAACGAAACACCGACCTCCTCTTCCCCGCGGCCCCACCACAGCCGCATCGTGCGGTGCGGTGACCCCAGCGAGTCGCGGAGGATAGGGAGAGCAGCAGCAGAAACACCATTGCCTCCTCTCCCTCCCGCGGCTCGCCTCCCAGCTACTGAGGGGCGGGAAGACGGCCTCCGCTCCGCACATCCGCCCCCAGCAGTGATCCACCGACATCCGAGGTTCACTCATAAGGAAGCTCACCCGGAGCAGCCACCTCAGGCCGGCCTCCAGAGCGCCTTAGGCCGGCCATTTGAGATCCTCTTAGCTTCACCGTGGGTGAAGCCAAGCCACGGTTACTAAGCCCCGCTACGACAAAGCGGGAACCCTTCAGGGAGGGACCCTTTGTAACCTAACCTTTTTTTTTTTTTTTTTTTACGTAGGTGTGCCTGCATGCCACCCCTGCGGGGCAAGGGTTAGTTATGTCGGACTCGCACCGACTAAAACCCCATGGTGTTCCTCCATCGTCGCGTATGGCGGGGTCACGGGAACGCTTTCGCGCATCCGCGACCCCGCCTGCGCCGGCCAGCCAGGCGGCCTTCTCCGGGGAGGACATCTCCCTCCACCCCTCCTGGCAGGGCGCGCCGGAACACGGACGCGCCCTCCAGCTCGGCCTCCTCTGGCAGGTGGGAAGCGGACTCCCCGAGTCCCGCCCCCAGAAGCCATGGGGGCCAGGAAAGCCCCAGCCTGCGGCGGATCTGGTGTTAGGCTCCGCCGCGGACCAATGTTCGGCCGCGGAGGACAGGGAGAGCGGCAGGATCAGCCAGCCTCCACTGAACCCGCGGCCCCACCGGCGCATCAGCGAATACGACCCCCGCTTGAGTCGCGGAGGATGGGGAGAGCGGCAACTGGCACCGACACTCCTCTCCTCCGCGACTCCGCCTCGGCTACTGAGGGAGGCGGGAAGGCAGCCTCAGCTCCGCCGCCCGTCCCCAGCAGTCCACCGACACGCATCCGAGGTTAGCTCACAAAGAGCCCGCGGGCAGCCACCTCGGGCCGGCCTCCAGAGCGCCTTAGGCCGGCCATTTGGGTTCCTCTGCTTCACCGTGGTGACAAGCCACGGTTGCTAAGCCCCGCTACGACAAAGCGAGAACCCTTCCGGGGGTTGTAACCTTTTTTTTTATTATCGGAAATCTTCCGAAGATACCCTGTCTTCTGGGAGAGACGGGTTATGTGGTATTCTAACCACTAAAACCCCGGTGGCAATCCCTCAGTGCATTGGGAGGGGCTCCGGGATCTCCTACGGAACGCACGGTGCCCCTCAGCGCAGTGTAGCTCCGACGTCTCAGGGGGCGCACCTCCTCGCACCCTCGCCGTGCTACGGCAACCTGAACCGCCGGGTTGCCGTCCTTCCCAGGTTCGCTTGCCTGGGGCGGTCAGAGCCCCCACCCTGAGCGCCCGCAGACCCACAGTCCTTTAGTCGCCTTGGCCCGACAGGCAGGGGATGCCTTAGCCCTATTCTTATGCCCGAGCAAAGGGCGGCGGGCCAGGGCGTCCGTGCCACCGCCAGCGTCGCCGTCTCCGAGCAGGATCGGCCCTCTCCCGATCGCTCGGCAGTCTCCTTCACCTTAACATAACCGGTTTACAGAAGGAGGCCAGCGCCTTCCATGCGCCTTTATCCGCCAGCGCAGCCCGCTGCTGCGACTGGCGGAGAGGGTCTTGCCCGATCCTCTGGACCAGGATCCGTCGCGGTTTTGAGAGCGCGCGGGAACACCGGGCGCGCTCTCACCCGCTGACTCATGTTGGAGCGACAGACTCCCCGTGTCCATCGTTTCTCGAGTCGTAAGGGGGAAATCGAGTACGCTTACGCTCACTCTTTCCCCTGCGGCGGCTGTGGAGTGGTCCTGGGTCTCGACACTTCCTCCTCCATCGGCTGGCTGGTCGGTTGCCGAGGTGGTAAACGGCGACCACCTTTGCGGCCTAAAGGCGCGTTACAGGCCTTCCCCATCCTGCGGTGGTCCGCCGAGCTCTTTAGCGGCGACGCACACGGCACAACGCGGGTAGCGAACATTGTGCCGCCTTGTGGCCAGGGTGCTGACCACAGCGGCAGCACAGCTCCCCGGTCGACTGCGGCGTCGCACTGTGCCCCTCACGTGTCCGGTTTCAAAACACCGGAAGCACCTCAGAGGTGAGGGCTCCACCAACTTCACCGCTGCTGCCACCCACGATACCATGAGTCGCCCACTAGCGGCCACCTTTGGCGGCAGCTACAGGGCACCGAACCCAGGCCATCCCAAGGCCTGCGGGATACCGCAGGATTTCACCGCATTTCACAGCCTCCTTTGGGACAACCTAACCTAACCTAACCTAACCTAACCTAACCTAACCTAACCTAACCTTTTTTTTTCGTGGGAAATGCCTACGCATACCCGCCCCGCGGGACGAGGGCGGGTTGCGCCGGACTCGCACTGACTAACCTAATGGTGTTCCCTTTGCCTCCACCTGGGTACTGTGCATGCGGGTACGCTGTAAGCATTCTTCCGCGTGTACAGCGGCGGGAACACCG
>JAGSMU010000343.1:0-45000 GCA_029286865.1 Teinopalpus imperialis
GGCGCGCTCTCACCCGCTGACTCATGTTGGAGCGACAGACTCCCCGTGTCCATCGTTTCTCGAGTCGTAAGGGGGAAATCGAGTACGCTTACGCTCACTCTTTCCCCTGCGGCGGCTGTGGAGTGGTCCTGGGTCTCGACACTTCCTCCTCCATCGGCTGGCTGGTCGGTTGCCGAGGTGGTAAACGGCGACCACCTTTGCGGCCTAAAGGCGCGTTACAGGCCTTCCCCATCCTGCGGTGGTCCGCCGAGCTCTTTAGCGGCGACGCACACGGCACAACGCGGGTAGCGAACATTGTGCCGCCTTGTGGCCAGGGTGCTGACCACAGCGGCAGCACAGCTCCCCGGTCGACTGCGGCGTCGCACTGTGCCCCTCACGTGTCCGGTTTCAAAACACCGGAAGCACCTCAGAGGTGAGGGCTCCACCAACTTCACCGCTGCTGCCACCCACGATACCATGAGTCGCCCACTAGCGGCCACCTTTTTGGCGGCAGCTACAGGGCACCGAACCCAGGCCATCCCAAGGCCTGCGGGATACCGCAGGATTTCACCGCATTTCACAGCCTCCTTTGGGACAACCTAACCTAACCTAACCTAACCTAACCTAACCTAACCTAACCTAACCTTTTTTTTTCGTGGGAAATGCCTACGCATACCCGCCCCGCGGGACGAGGGCGGGTTGCGCCGGACTCGCACTGACTAACCTAATGGTGTTCCCTTTGCCTCCACCTGGGTACTGTGCATGCGGGTACGCTGTAAGCATTCTTCCGCGTGTACAGCGGGTGGCGGCCAGTTGTGTGGGCCCCGGCAGATTCTTGGTTCTGTTTTGAGAGCGCGCGGGAACACTGGGCGCGCTCACCTCGCTGGGACTCATACGGAGCGACAGACTCGAGTCCATCGTCGTAAGGGGGAATCGAGCATGCCTACGCTCATCCCTCTGCGGTGGCTGTGGAGTATCCCGTAGTCTGTGAGTTTCCTCCTCCATCGGTTGCCGTCGCTGCCGAGGTGGCAACGGGCGGACCGGCTCGCGACCTTGAAGGCGCTTTGCAGGCCTTCCCCATTCTGGTGGTCCGCCGGTTTCTTTGCGGCGACGCACACGGCACAACACGGGTTAGAGCATCAGCGCCTTGTGGTTACAGCGATAGCATAACTCCCCGGTCGATCGGTGCGTTGAGCTCCTCACGTGTCCCGCCTCAAAGCAGCGGAAAACACCAGAGGTGAGGGTTCTACGAGCTTCACCTCGGCCGTCACCCACGAGACCATATGTCCCCGGCGGTTACCTTTTGGCGGCAGCCACGGGGCACCGGACCCAGGCTATCCTGCTGGCCTGCGGGATACCGCAGGACCTCATTGCACTTTACATCCTCCTTGGGACAGCTGCCAGCCAACGAAACAGCTGCCACCACTTCCCTCCCACAGAGACCGAGTCATCAAGACCGGACACTTTAATCTCGGCGGTCTTTGCCGGTCTTGATACCCGGACCGTTTGCCCGCTGCGGTAGCAATTTCCCCTCAATTTCTGGGCTAGGGTCCGCCTTTGCTCCGCTTTCTGCGCCTGGGATTTCGAACATACGAGTCCCCCCGTGGCGCAGATGCGGAAGCGCATCTCAGCTATTCCGAGCGGGTAAGATTAATTTTAGCCTCGCCTCGGTAATAACCGCATGTGACGCCTGGCTGCCACAGCCTGGCTCCAGTGTTACCACCACAGCGGACGATCGCGGAGCCGCATCTTGACTGCTCCTCCCTCGCTGCGGGTCTACCGGGACCCTTTGCCGCCTTCCCACCCCTTCTTCTTGAGTCCCTTCTTCACAACCGTACTCCATGGTTGTTCAGGATCAGCTGCACCGGTGGCGAAGTTTGGGACTCAGTCGACGTCTTCGACCTCCTTCGCGGGCTCACTCCGCCTCCCCTTTGGGATGCTTTGGGGTCTTAGAAGACTTCTGCGGCAGCCGGTTTGAACGATATCGCCTTAACAGGCGGCCTTGCGACAGCCGATGCCTTGAGGGCGAAGGTTGACAGAGACCGGCAATCTTTCCGGTCTCTTTATCTGCCGCCAAATGGTGGCGTGGGAGACGCTTTTCTGGTAGGAGGCGGTCGCAAGGAATCCTGGCGCTGATCATTGACCCCACCTGGTCAATGATCGAACGCGCCAGCTCCTCTCTACCTACTCCCCGACTTGTGTGTTTGGCTGGTCGACCTGCATCCGCAGGTAGGCCACTTCCTTCCTCAACTGCGACATCTTCACCTTGGAGGCGAGCGCGTTGTCCGCTCCGTAGTTTCGTGTCTCTTCCGAGGTACAGCGACGCTGCAGAGTCTTAGCGATCCCGCTTACGTTCTCTCGTACTCTCAGCGCCTTCACCCAGATGCCCTTCAGGCTTCGACCTTTGGGCCACCATGGAGATGACGCCGACGCTGTCCCCGATCCCCTTTTGCAGCTCCGATGCCGGCTCGAAGTCGCCATCGTTGACGACGACCTGACAGGGTTGCGTTATCCTGCTGGCCTGAGCTGACGTGAGACACGATGCTAACCTGCCTCCGCCTCTGCCCTCATCTCCGCTTCTTTAGCGGCCACCAACGCCATTTTGGCCTGTGCAAGGCCGACGTGGTTCCCCAGTTGTTGGAGGTCGCCTCAAATCCTCTTGGCAGTCGCAACCATGCCCTGCCCGATCTTTCCCCCTGACCCATGGCCAGACCAACACCCTGCGTCCTTAGAAGGACGTTTTCTTCCTGCTACACTCCTTTTCCCATCGAATGACTCTACGCTGAGTATAGAGTCGCTCGTGTCGTCGTCACCGTCTACCCTCACGTTTTGTTTTTAGATTACCTATAACTGTTCCTATCGATTGTGGACGAAATATAAGGTCGGTTCCCCGTCACGCCATATCCCGAGGCAAGGCTAAGCATACCGTGGGGTCGCCTGGCAATCTACAGGTTTTCAAGACTTCGTTGCCTGATTATTTTATGAGGTTTACCTCGCGGGCCGGCTAATTAAGGCAAGCCCTCCGGGCTCCGCTGCACTTCGATCGCACTCCCCATTATCGTCAACACTGGGGTCTCTTTGACGAAAGTAATAGCAGCGGGTTACGGCGCGCTGGGAGAGCCGACGTAACTCCCCAGTTTTGAACGGTTGAATGCCCGGCGGCAGTGAGTGCACACCGAGCCCGTCCTCTAATTTGCGAGCATTAGGCACTGGAAACGGCTATATCGTCACCAACCCTAATACCCAATTATCATTTGCTGCCTTTCCCCGGATAAGCAGAAATCAAGGAGAAATGCAACCTCCCACAACGCTCGACGGCGCTGAGTGCCCGGCGGCAGTAAAAGCGCACACCGAGCCTGTCCCCACTGTGAGCATTAGGCACCGCCAGACGTATCGCCACCAGTTCCAAATGCACACCTCATTTTGCTGTCGCCTTCCCCGGATACTTTGACTGGGCGAGAAATGCAACCTCCACTGCATTGGCACTGAGAACGACGTATCGTCACCAGTGCGTCCAATGCGCACCATGTCTTCGGCTGCCTTCCTCCGATACGGAAAACGCGAAATGCGAACCCCCAAGCACTCCACTGTGCCTCCGCTTATCAGAGGGACACGCAGAGCAGCTATCCCCCGTCAGAACATTCGCCACTGGCAACAACGTACATCACCAGTGCCCAGGGTGCATTCATTCCGGCGTTGCCTTTCCCCGGATACAACCAGTATCAAAGGGAAATTCAACGACCAGTACCGAGGAGGTTTTCTGACGCGGCACCCCAACCTAACCTAACCTTTTTTTCGTGGGAAATGCCTACGCATACCCGCCCCTGCGGGACGAAAGGGTTGCGTCGGACTCAACCGACTAGGAAACCCCACGGTGTTCCTTCTGCTTCCACCGAGTGCTGTGCATACGGGTACGCTTACGCATTCGTCCGCGCGGCAATTGCAGCGGTGGCGGCTCGCTTTGCGGGCCCCGGCCGTTGAAAATCTTTATGGAGAGCGCGCGGGAACACGAGGCGCGCTTCTCACCTCGCTGACTCATTTTGAGCTACGACCTCCCCGGCCTATAGCTCGAGTCGTATCAGGGCGGAATGGCGAGCGCATACGCTCTGCGTCTTCGCCCGATGCGGCGTCTGCGGACTGGATCCGAGGCGCTGACTCCCGAACCTGCCCGCCTCCTCCTTCGTGGACATCACCGCCTGCAGTACACCTGCACTGCTGCCCACCCTTCCTGACTGTCGATCATGGCGCGAACTACGGCCGCCAGCGACAAGTCGCGTTGCCCACTACGGTACCCTCAGCGTGCTCGGCGCTGTTCTGCTCCACTGCGGACACACCTCCAGCGTGTGCTGGGCCGTGTCTTGAGGCAGCCGTCACAGTGGTGACAGCCCGCCTGCCTCTGATCAAGTGCAGGTACTTCCTGAAGCATCCATGCCCCGGAAAGCACTCCACAACCGGAAGGTGAGCACTGCGACGTCTGTCCAGCCACTGCACGAGAACTGGACGTACTGCCTCTACGGCCGGTTCCGGCCCGGGGCTGTCGAAGTGCATGCTGCCACCTCCGCACCATGACCCTTCGACGCCCGCCCTCGCCGCATCAACCTCCTCCTCGTGGGTGGAACTGCGCACCGCGATCAAGCTCACGCCAAAAGAAAACGGACGCGAGAACTGCCTCCAGTTCCCCAGGAGGGACGCCGCCAGCACACACGCCGCCTCGTGGGACACCCCGTGGTACTTCGGATCGCTCTGATCGCCATCGCCCTCTGGGGCCTTTGCAGAAGAGCGATTGTCCGGCTATTCAGAGCGTCACTCCACACGTGGGTGTCTCTGCACAGCGCCATGGAGCGCACCATGCCCAGGTACAGGCGCCGACAAGCCGCATTCGATTCTCCGATATTCGGCAGCAAGCTGCCGATCACCGCGGCCGCCGTGCACGCAACAGCCTGGGCAATAAGCCTAGGAGGCACCTCGAAGTTCCACGATCATCCAGAGTGAGTCCCAGATATTTCATCTGGGACTTGATGCCGATGCGAACCTGCCCACTACGATGTGTGCAGTCCCAGGGTGGCGCGTTCCGGGAGGCCCGTGGAAACACAAGTGCCCTAATTTGTTAAGGGCCACCTCGAGACCCAGCTCTTCGGATACGACCCACCATGTGGGCCACTCCCGCTGTAGCACGGCAGTGCATTCCCTATAGGTGCTGCCCCTGCCGTCACCAAGGTATCGTCGGCGTAGCAAGTCACGCAGAGGCCTCGCAGTAGGGATCCGCGAAGTACCTCCAGTCGTAGCCGATGTTCCACAGGAGCGGTCCGAGAACCGAACCCTGTGGGACACCGCACGACACTACGCGACTATGCCACGCGTTCCGACACCTGTATGCCACCGACCTGCCTGAGAGATATGATGCATCATGCGTTGGAGGTAGTTCGGCACCCGGTGATACCGGAGTGCCTCCTGATGCAACTCCAGGGCAAGGTGTTGAAGGCGCTGGCGATGCCAAGAGACACTGCCAAGACGACTTACCCTGGGCGACTGCTTCCTCCGCCGTCCCTTCTCTTCTACCTCCGCATGATCGCATGTATCGTGGACCTGCCCTCGCGAAAACCGGAATTGGCTATCGTCCAAGTCCGGACCGACTTCACCAGATGTCGGACGAGGCGACCGGCACACGCTCAAAGAGCTTTGCCACCTCGTCCAACAGCACTATGGGCCGGTACGCAGAGGTGGCGAGTCCCTCGGGCGCCCTCCTTCCTCAAGAGGGGACCATCGTGCCCGCCTTCCACACCTCGTGGAAACGGCCCGCGTTAGGCAGGCACGAATAGTCCCCGAGTTTGCCCTCGAGTGCGCCGGATGCTAGGACCCACGCACGGCCAGGGACACCGTCGGGTCCTGGGGCCGTATTCCTCGAACGGAGTCGAAGGATCGCGGCCCCGAACTCCTTCAAGTTACTGGCGGTACCACCCGTCCCCGCCAGCAACCGCATCCAGCGCAGTCGGAGCCATGGTCGGCGGCGTTCCTCTCTGGGGAACAGAGCTGCAACCACTGCGTCTATTTGAACTGGGGCTGAGACTCAGCGTCAGAGGGGTGCCCATGGGCGAAGTTTCCCCGCACCATGCGGTATGGGCGACCCCACGGATCACGGTTCGAGTCTCCAGCAGCCTGCTTCGCCCAGTTTTGGCCTCGCGCTGATGGCGACGGAAGACGAAGCTTGGCCTCACATGCTGCCGCGCAACGATGACTCGGCCGCATCGTCACGGCGTCTCCTCCGGCGTTGCCTCGTGTACTGGCGTTCAAGTACTACGCACGCAGTGCGCAGCGCCCAGCGATGTCGGCGGACCACCAGCACACCTGCCTTTTCGGCGGTCGAGGCCCCAAACTGTGGTGACGACAGTATCGCAGACGCGAGTCATCGAGCGAAACGCCACCGCTTCGTCCTCCACGCAGTGGTTGCTGCACCTCGGGAAACTCACGATTCCACCAGGGAAGCCTCGGAAGAGAACTTCCCGTCGAGGTGCGCTGGAGTGCCCATCGCGGGCCGTCGCCACGGACGACCGCTCGCCCGGATCGGACTGAGCCGCGTCGAGTCGGAGACGCTGAAGCGGATATACAAATGGTCCGGATAAAGGTTCCACCCCGGACACGACTTCCCACCCGTGAACCCGCGCCATGGTGCTGGCATAAGTTAGGTCCACAACGGAGCCCCTGGGGCCGAACGCATGTGGGTTCCTGAACTCCGGTTGAAAGGGTGACACAGTCCTACGGACAGTGCCCACCCTCCAGGAACGTCCGTCCCCTGCGTATCGTTGGCAGAACAGCCCCAAATGCAGGCCTTGGAGGTTGAAACTGGCCTTAATCACCTCAAAAAGGGATGAGGGTGACTCCTGCCAAGGAGAGCTCCGGACCCGGCCCAAGAGTCCGGAATGGATCGGCTCTGCTGGGGACAACAAATGCCAATAATGACTATCCCCCCATCAGCGCCGCAACGAACCCATCGACCCTTCTCCACCCAATCCATGGGTGGGGCACCAAGCAGCTCACCCGGCAACTATCGCGACCAGTCCCTCTCGTCTCCCGCCCAGCCATCCCTGTCTGGAACTGCAGGGCCCGAAAACGACGGTTACGTGTGTCAACCACTGTGCCATACCTGAAAGAGCAGATCTCTGTGCTCTAGCACAGTGGCTGATTGCCCGCCTGAACTACGTGGAGGCTGTAGTTCATTGCGAGACCGGCTCGGATCCTCCTCCATTGCCTCCACCTGCGGTTGCTGGCTGGCCGGTTGCTTCTGTGGCAACGTGCGAGCTGGCCTTTTCCCTCTTGGGAGGCGCGGTGCAGGCCCTTCCGCCCATCCTGTGGTCGGCCGGTTTTGGCTGCGACACACAGCGCAACGCGGGTTATGGAACACTGTGCTGCCTTGTGGCCAGACTGACCACCAACGGAAGCACAGCTCCCCCGGTCGACTGCGGCGTCGCACTGGGCCTCATGTCCTGGACTTCCAGCAGCGGAAGCACCTCAGAGGTGTGGGCTCCACCAGCTTCGCCACGGCTGGTACCCCACGAGATCATCATCAGTCACGCCGCCGGTGACCTTTTTGCGGCCACGGGACATCGGACTCCAGGCCACCCCAAGTCCTGCAAATATCCCCGTAGGATCTGGCTGCATTCGACTGCTCCCTTGGGGCAGCCACTCGGCCTGGCCACGCTGTCAACACTCCGTCCACAGTGGCGGAGTCATCCAGACCAGCAACTCTGACCTCCACAGTCTTTGCTGGTCTGGTGATCCGCACACCTTGTCTGCGAGCGCCTCCTCAATTTTTCGGCAAGGCCGTCCGGCCCCTGTCGCCGCTGGGTTCGCACCGGGGATTTCTGGCAAAACATGCGGGCCCCTCGTGGCGCATGTGTGGAATTCAGTTCTGTTATCCTGAGGGCAGAGAGGTCGACTTTCTCTTGCCTCGGAGATAATCCTCCGCATAGGCAATACCAGCCACCACCGCTTCCGGCGCCAGTGTCACCGTCAGCGGCCGATCTGGGGTTGTACCTACCGGCCTCGGTGCAGGATTGCCAGGACTTTGACGACTCCGCCGGGTTTTTCTGGAGCTCCCTTTCTACTTTCACCGTAGTCCACGGTTCCTCCATGGACTGAGTGCTGGTGGTAGAGATCGGGACTCTGTTGTCTTCGTTTCCTTAGCGGGTCGCCTCCGCTTTCCCTTTCCCTTCCCTCAGGGGCTTTGGAGCCAGGGAACCCTCAGCGACGACTGTCCGTTCATCACTGCCAGCCGTACGGCAGGCTAAGCCGGGGCATTCGGTCGCCGGGGAAGCGGCGGGCGATGAAGTGTTGGCACCGCACTGTCCTCGCGTCTGCCGCCAACGGAGGACGGAGGCGCTTTTCGGGGAGGAGGCGGTCTCAAGAGCCGCGAATCTGGCGTTCATCATTGTCCCCTTAATTTGACAAATGATGGAACGTACCAGATCCTCGTTGCCCCTCAGCTGGAATTGGCCACGTTCACTGGGCTGCTGCATGCGCAACCGCATCTCCGCCACCTCTTTGCAATTCCTCGACCTCACCCTGCAGGCGGATGCGTTGCTCGCTTCGCAGCCCTTCAGTTTCAGAGGTGCAACGACTTGCAGTATCTGGGCGTCCGCCTGGATCGCTTCTGCAGCGTCCTTCAGCGCTTTAACAGAAGTACCCCAGGTTCTTAGACTTGGAGGCGACCCAGCTATGAGGGCGATATTTTCTCAATCTTCTTTCCCCAGCTGCGACGCCGCCTGGAAGTCTTCACGTTCGACGACGACTCTGACAGGGTTGTAATTCTGTCAGCGCGGAGTTGCCGAGCCGCAGATGCGACCTCTTCTGCCTCCAACCTTTCTTCCTCCCTCTGGCAGCGACTAACGCCTGTTTGGCCTTGGCAAGGCCGACATACTCCCCCGTCGTTGGGGTCTCCTCGACCTCTTTGGCAGATGTTCTTGCCACTGTCCTGCTTATCTCCTCATCGTGGCCCGTTATCGGACCGAACCGCAAACCTGCGTCCGTAGACGGTCGCTTTCCCTGCACAAATCCTCGCTCTTCAAGGGACTCTACGCTCTGCATAGAGTCGTTTTCCTCCTCGCTCATCTCCGACATGCTATTGGTTTGTTTTAAAGTTTCCATATTAGTTCCCACGATTATAGGACGCAGAAATAAAATGTCGAACTCTCGGGCGACGCCTATTCCAGGGGACAAGTATACATACCGTGGGGTCGCCTGCGTACCCACAGGTTTTGCAGACTTTCGTCTGATTTTTATAGAGATTTCATCTTCGCGGGCTGCAATTAAGGCAGCCTCGCCCGCTGCACTTCGACGCACCATTATCGTCAACACTGGGGTCTTTCTTTGATGAAAGTACAGCGGGTTACGGCGCGCTGGGAGAGCCGATGTAACTCCCCAGTTTTGGACGGTTGAGGCTCGGCGGCAGTGTGAGTGCACACCGAGCCCGTCCCCACTATGTGCATTAGGCACTGGAAACGATATATCGTCACCAGTTCCCAATACCTAATTATCATTTGCTGCCTTTCCCCGGATACAGAAATCAAGGAGAAATAAAAAATCCCCACAACGCTGATTTGCTGAGTGCCCGGCGGCAGTAAAAGCGCACCGAGCCTGTCCTCATTACTCAGAACATTAGGCACTGCCAACGACGCATCGCCACCAGTTCCCAATGCACACCTTCATTTTGTTGCATTTCCCGGATACTTTGATCAAGGAGAAATGCAACTCTCCACTAATGCATTGGCACTGAGAACGACGTATCGTCAGCCTTCCAGTGTCCAATGCGCACCATCGTTCGGTTGCCTCTTCCTACGGATATGGAAATCAAAAGAAATGCACCCTCTGCCATACTCCACTGTGCTCCTCCGCTTATCAGAGGGCTACGCAGAGCAGCTATCCCCCTGTCAGAACATTCGCCACTGGCAACAACGTATCATCACCAGTGCCCAGGGTGCACACCCGGCGTTGCCTTTCCCCGGATACAGAAGCATGAAAGGAAATTCAACGACCAGGCACTCGAGGAGGTTTTCTTGACGTGGCACCCCAACCTAACCTAACCTAACCTAACCTAACCTAACCTAACCTAACCTAACCTTAACCTAACCTAACCTAACTCTAACCTAACCTAACCCTACCCCAACCTAACCTTTTTTTTTTTTTTCGGGGAAATGCCTACGCATACCGCCCCCGCGGGGACGAGGACGCTGAGGCCGGACTGCACCGACTAAAACCCCACGGTGTTCCATCAGTTCACCCAGTGCTGCGCATGCGTGCCAGAGCATTCTTCCGCTTCACAGCTGGTGGCGGCCAGTTGTGTGTGGCCCCGGCAGACTTGATCCTGTGTTGAGAGCGCGCGGGAATCAAGCGCTCTCACCTCGCTGACTCGTGTTGAGCGACAAACCTCCCCGTGTCCATCACTCGAGTCGCGGGCGGGGAATTGAGTACGCCTACGCCTCACCTTCCCCTGCGGCGGCTGTGGAGTGGTCCTGGGGTCTCGGGACGATTCTCCTCCATCGGCTGGCTGGTCGGTTGCCGAGGTGGCAACGGCGGACCGGCCTTTTCGCGACCTTTGGAAGGCGCTTTGCAGGCCTTCCCCATCCTATGGTCCGCCGAGTTTTGCGGCGACGCACACGGCACAACGCGGGGCAGGGAGCACTGTGCCGCCTTGTGGCCAGGTTGACCACAGCGGCAGCACAACTCCCCGGTCGATCGGTGCGTCGCACTGAGCTCCCCTACGTGTCCCGCCTCAAAACAGCGGAAAACATCTCAGAGGCGAGGGTCCCCATGAGCTCACCTCGGCCGCCACCCACGAGACGCAGGCGTCCCCGGCAGCCACCTTTTGGCGGCAGCCACGGGGCACCGGACCCAGGTTATCCTGCTGCCTGCGGGATAGCCCGGTGACCACTGCACTTCACACCTCCTGGGACAGCCGCCAGCCAACGCTACAGCCGCCACCACTTCCTCCACAGACACCGAGTCGTCAAGACCTGACACCTTTAATCTCGGCGGTCTTTGCCGGTCTGGTGACCCGGACCGCTTCTACCGCCGCGGTGAGAACTTCCTCAGTTTCTGGGCTAGGCGTCCGCTTAGTTGCTTTCGGCGCCAGGGATCTCGAACATGCGAGCCCCCGTGGCGCAGACGCGGAAGCGCATCTTCAGCTATTCCGAGGGCGGCAAGATTGATTTTAGCCTTCGCCTCGGTAATAACTGCGACGTACGTGACGCCCGCTGCCACAGCCTCCCCGGCTCCAGTGTCACCACCAGCGGACGATCGCGGAGTCGCGATCTTGACTGCCCTTCGTTAGTCTGCCGGACCTTTGCCGCCTTCCCCACCTCTTCTTGAGTCCCTTCTTCACCACCGTTGTCCATGGTTGCTCCACAGACTGTGGCGATGGTGGCAGAGGTCGGGACTCAGCTGTCTTCTTCTTTGGCCTCTCCGCGGCTCGTCCCGTCCTCCCATGGTGTGCTTCTGAGCCCCAGAAGACCCCGCGACAGCCGGCTTACCTCTGGGTGCCTTGACATGCGGCCCTGCGGTGGCCGGTGCCTGTGAAGGCGATGGACTGGACGATGACCGGGCACCGCTTCCGGTTCTTATCCGCCGCCAATGGTGGGCGGTGACGCGTTTCTGGTAGAGACGGTCTTCCAGCGCAGCGAAATCGGCGTTGATCATTGACCCCACCTGGTCAATGATCGAACGCGCCAGCTCCTTCTACCTATTCCCTCGGCTTTGTGTTTGTCGGTCGACCTGCATCCGCAGTAGGCCACTTCCTTCCTCAACTGCGACACTTCGCCTTGAGGCGAGCGTTGTCCGCCTGCAGCTTCGTCTCCTCAGAGGTACAGCGTTGCTGCAGAGTCTTTGCGGCTCCCCGCTTACGTTCTCTGCAGCCTTTCAGCGCCCAGATGCCCTTCAGGTTTTCGACCTTGTGGCCACCATGGAGATGACGCCGACGCTGTCCTCTATCCCTTTGCAGCTCCGATGTTGGCCTGAAGTCGCCATCGTTGGATGACGACTCCGGAAAGGGTTGACTTCCTGCCGGCGCGGAGCTGACGACGATGAGGCAATCTCCTGCCTCCGCCTCCAACCTCCTCCTCTCCTAGCCTCCACCAATGCCATTTTGGCCTGGGCAAGCCCCATACTGCTTCGTAGCTGGAGGCCGCCTCGACCTCTTGGCAGATGTTGTGCCCTGGCTTCCTCCTCTAATTCTACCCGTTACCAGACCGCCGTCAATAATTGCGTCCTTAGAAGGACGTTTCCTCCCTTTGTTTCTTCTTCCGTCGAATGACTCTTACGCTGAGCATAGAGTCGCTCGTATCATCGTCACTATCTACCACATATTTTGGATTTGATTTGTACTCATATTTGTTCCTACCGAATTTGGACGAAAAACGGTCGACCTCGGGTTACGCCTTTCCGAGGGCAAGACTACATACCGGGGCGTCCGGTACCCACAGGTTTTTAAGACTCTGCCAGTTCGATTTTTATAGAGATTTACTCCTCGCGGGCCGGCCGGTTAGTAAGCCCTCCGCTCCGCTGCACTTCGACGTACCCTACACCGTCAACACTGGGGTCTTTGAAGAGAGTACAGCGGGTTACGGCGCGCTGGGAGCCGACGTAACTCCCCAGTTTTGACGGTTGATGCCCGGCGGCAGGAGTGCACACCGAGCCTGTCCTCCATCTATGAGCATTAGGTACCTGGAACATATATCGTCACCAGTTCCTAATATCTAATTATCATTTTTCGCCTTTCCCGATACTTTGATCAAGGAGAAATGCAACTTTCACCCGCGCATTGACACTGAGAACGACGTATCGTCACCAGTTCCCAATGCGCACTATCGGTCGGTTGCCTTCTCCTCCGGATACGGAAATCAAGAGGAAATGCAACTTCAGCCAATTCGCTGTGCCTCCGCTTATCAGGAGGGACACGCAGAGCAGCTATCCCCCTGTCAGAACATTCGCCACTGGCAACAACGTGTATCATCACCAGTGCCCAGGTGCACAGCCCGGCGTTGCCTTCCCCGGATACAATAGTATCAGCGGGAAATTCAACGACCAGGCACTCGAGGAGGTTTTCTGACGTGGCACCCCACCCCAACCTAACCTTTTTCGGGGAAATGCCCATTACCCGCCCTCGCGACGAGAGGGCGGGTTACAGTGCCGGACTCGCACCGACTAAAACCCCACGGTGTTCCATCGCTCCGACCCAGTGCTGTGCATGCGGGTACGCTGTATATTCTTCCGCGTGCACAGCTGGTGGCGGCCAGTTGTGGCCTCGGCTGATTTTGACCCTGTGTGCTGAGAGCGCGCGGGAACACCGGGCGCTCACCTCGCTGACTACACGAGGGACAGACTTCCCGAGTCCATCACTCGACGAAAAGGGGGAATCGAGCATTCCGCTTCATCCCTGCGGCGGCGGTTGCGGAGTGGTCCCAGGGTTCCGGACGCATCCTCCTCCATCGGCTGGCTGGTCGGTTGCCGAGGTAAGGCAACGGTGACCGGCCTTTTCCTGGCCTTAGCGCTTTGCAGGCCTTCCCCATCCTGTGATCCGCCGGTTTTGCGGCGACGCACACGGCAATACCCGTATGGAGATGTTGCCGCCTTGTGGCCAGGTTGACCACATCGGCGTTAATAAACTCCCCCGGTCGATCAGCGCTGCACTGGAGCCCTACGTGCCCCGCCTCGAAAACAGCGAAAGCACCTGCAGGTGAGGGCTCCACGAGCTTCACCTCGGCTGCCACCCATGAGACCATAAGCAGCGCCCGCTGGCGGCCACCTTTTGGCGGCAGCCACGGGGCACCGGACCCAGGCCATCCTGGCCCGCTGCGGATACCGCAGGACTCACTACATTTGACGACTCCCTTTGGGAAGCCGCCAGCCTTCGTCACCGCCGCTACTACATCCTTCGCTGTGGCGGAGTCGTCCAGACCGGACACCTGACTTCTGCAGTCTTCGCCGGTCTGACATTTCCGGACCTCTTCCTGCTGCTAAAAGCACCTCGCCCAGTTTTTGAGCGAGGCGTCCGCCTGTTCCGCTTCGTCTGCGCCAGGGATTTCCTGAACATCCGAGCCCCGTGGCGCAGATGCGAAGCGCATCTCAGTTATACCGAGGAGGCTAAGCTGATTTTCGCCTTCGCCCCTCGGTAATAACGTCACCGTAGGTGACTCCTGCAGCCGCTGCCTCCGGCTCCAGGGTCACCACCACAGAGGATCGCGGAGCCGCAATCTTCACAGGCCCTTTGTAGGTTCCGCCACCTCTTTACCACCACCTTCCCTCCCTTCTTCTTGAGTCCCTTCTTCACCACCTTAGTCCACGGTTACCCATAGACTGTGGCACCGGTGGCGAAATTTGGGACTCAGGTGCCGTCTTTTCCTTCGTTGGCTCGCTCCGCCCTCCCTTAGGGTGTCAGCCACAGACTCCCGCGACAACCGAGTTTAGCGCTGGCCGCCTGGATAGCGGCCTTGCAGCAACCGGTGCCCGGGAAGGCGAAGAGCTGATGTAGACCGGGCACAGCACCGGTCTCTTGTCTGCCGCTGCAGGCGAAGACGCCCGGAAGGAGACGGTCCTCCAGTGCGGCGAACTTGGCATTGATCATTGACCCCACCTGGTCAATGATCGAACGCGCCAACTCCTCTCTTCCTCTGTTTCCTCGGATTGTTGCGCCGGTCTATCTGCATTCGCAGGTAGGCCACCTCCTCGTGCTGCGCCACTTCGTCTCTTGAAGACGAGTATTATCGGCCTGCAGCTTCCTCGTTCTCTGGAGGTACAGCGTCGCTGCAGAGTCTTTGCGGCCTCGCCATGTTCTCTGCAGCCTCCTTCAGCGCCTTTCACCACACGCCCTGGCACTTTGACCTTGGGCTACCATGGAGATGACGCCGACGCTGTCCTCGATCCTCTTGCAGCCTGACGCCGGCCTTCCGAAATCGCCATCGTTGGACGACGACTCCGGACAGGGTTGTTATCCTGCCGGCCCGGAGCTGACGAGACGACGATGTTAACTCCGGCTTCCGCCTCTACCCCTCATCTCCGCTTCTTTAGCGGCCACCAACGCCATTTTGCCTTTGCAAGGCCGACGTATTCCCAGTTGTAGAGGTCGCCCTCGACTCCTCTTGGCAGTCGCAGCTATGCCCTGCCCGATCTTTCTCTGGCCCATCTCCAGACCACCATCAATATCTGCGTCCTTAGAAGGACGTTTTCCTGCTACACTTTCTCCCATCGAATGACTCTACGGGAGCATAGAGTCGCTCGTGTCGTCGTCACTATCTACCCTCACGTTTTGTTTGAATTAATCATATCTGTTCCCACGATTTAGACGAAGCAGCGTCGGTCCCCGGGTGACGCCTATTCCGGTGACAGGCTACATACCGTATCGCCTGGTACCCACAGGTTTTAAGACTTCGCTGTCTGATTGTTTATAGAGGTTTACTCCTCGCGGGCTTGCCAGTTAAGGCAAGCTCCTCGCTCCATTCTCACCGACATACCCCATTATCGTCACACTGGGGTCTTTGACAAAGTACAGCGGGTTACGGCGCGCTGGGAGAGCCGACGTAACTCCCCAGTTTTGGGACGGTTGAGTGCCCGGCGGCAGAGTGCACACCGAGCCCGTCCTCCACTATTATGAAAGCATTAGGCACTGGAACGATATATCGTCACCAGTTCCTAATACTCATTCTCATCATTTGTTGCCTTTCCCCGGATACAGAAATCAAGGAGAAATGCAACCTCCCACGCTCGACGTATTGAGTGCCCGGCGGCAAAAGCGCACACCGAGCCTGTCCTCATTATTCAGAACATTAGGCACGCCAAACGACGTATCGCCACTCAGTTCCCAATGCACACTTCATTTTGCTGCCTTTCCCCGATACTTTGACTGGCGAGTAACCTTCATCTCGCATTGGGCACCGAGAACGACGTATCGTCACCAGTGCCCAATGCGCACTATCGTTCGGTTGCCTTCCTCCGGATATGGAAATCAAAGGAAATGCATCCCCTGCCACTCCATCAGTGCCCTCCGCTTATCAGAGGGACACGCAGAGCAGCTATCCCCTGTCAGGAACATTCGCCACTGCAACAACGCGTCACTACCAGTGCCTGGTGTATTCAGTTCCGGCGTTGTTCTTTCCCCGGATACAATAGTATCAAAGGGAATTCAACGACCAGGTGACTCGAGGAGGTTTTCTGACGTGGCACCCCACCTAACCTAACCTAACCTTTTTTTTTTTTCGTGGGAAATGCCTACGCATACCCGCCCCCTCGCGGGGACGAGAGCGGGTTGGCGTCGGACTCGCACCGACTAAAACCCCACGGTGTTCCTTCTGCCCACCGAGTGCTGTGCATACGGGCACGCTTACGCATTCGTCCGCGCAGGCCAGCAGTGGCGGCTCGCTTTGCGGGCCCCGGCCGTTGGTAACCTTTTGGCGGAGAGCGCGGGAACACGAGGCGCGCTCACCTCGCCGACTCATTTGAGCTACGGACCTCCCTGGCCTATAGCTCGAGCCGTATCAGGCGGAATGGCGAGCGCATACGCTCTGCGTCTTCGCCCGATGCGGCGTCTGTACCGGATCCGAGGCGGCTGACTTCGAACCTGCTCCGCCTCCTCCTTCGTGGACATCACCGCCTCGCAAGTACACACCTGCACTGCTGCCCAATTCTTCCCGACTGTCGATCATGGCGAACTACGCTCGCCAGCGACAAATCGTTGCCCACTACGCACCTTCCAGTGCTCGGCGCTGTTCTGCTCACCGCGGACACCTCCAGCGTGTGCTGGGCCGTGTCTTGAGGCAGCCGTCACAGTGGTGACAGCTCCTCGTTTGCCCTTCCGATCGGGCGCAGGTACTTCCCGAAGCATCCATGCCCCGAAAGCACCTGCGACAACCGGAAGGTGAGCACCTGGTGACGTCTGTCCAGCCACTGCACGAGAACTGACGTACTCGCCTCTACGGCCGTGGTTCCGGCTCCGGGTTGTCGAAGTGCATGCTGCCACCTCCGCACCATGACCCTTCGACGCTCCGCCTCGCCGCATCAACCTCCTCCCTCGTGGGTGGGAACTGGCGCACCGCGACCGCCTTCACGCTAAAAGAAAACGGACGCGAGAACTTTCGCCTCCAGTTCCCAGGGATAAATGCTGCCAGCACACACGCCGCCTCGGGGACACCGTGGTACCGGGATCGCCCTGATCGCCATCGCCCTCTGGGGCCTTTGCAGAAGAGCGATTGTCCGGCTATTCAGAGCGTCACACCACACGGTGCCCCTGCACAGCGCCATGGAGCGCACCATGCCCAGGTACAGGCGCCGACAAGCCGCATTCGACCTCCGATGCCCGGCAGCAAGCTGCCGACTGCGGCCGCCGCGCACAACAGCCTGGGCAATAAGCTTAGAAGTGCACACCTCCCAGTTCCATCGGCCGTCCAGTGAGTCCCAGATATTTCATCCGGGACTTGATGCCGATGTGAACTCCTCCCACTACTACATGCGCAGTCCCGAGGGTGGCGTTCCGAGGCCCGTGAAAACACAAGGCTCCTCAGACTTGTTAAGGGCCACCTCGAGACCCAGCCTGATACGACTTCAATTACGTGGGCCACTCCCGCTGTAGCACGTAAGGTGCACCCTGTAGGTGCCGCCCCTGCCGTCACCAAGGTGTCGTCGGCGTAGCAAGTCACGCAGAGGCCACGCAGTAGTGACCTGCGGAGGACCCAGTCGTAACTACTGTTCCACAGGAGCGGTCCGAGAACCGACCCTGCGGGACAATTGCACGACACTACGCGACTATGCTACGCGTTGACACCTAGGCCACCGACCTGCCTGAGAGATGACGCGATCATGCGCTGGAGGTAGTTCGGCACCTGGTGATACCGGAGTGCCTCCCCTGATGCAACTCCAGGGCAAGGTGTTGAAGGCGTTGGCAATGTCAAGAGACACCGCCAAGACGACCTCGCCCCCGGGCGACTGCTTCTCCGCCGTCCTCTTCACTTTGCATGATCGCATGTATCGTGGACCTGCCTCGCGAAACCGAATTGGCTGTCATCCAACCGACCGACCCCACCAGATGCCGTGGACGAGGCGACCGGCTATGACACGCTTCAAAGAGCTGCCACCTCGTCCAACAGCACTATGGGCCGGTACGCGGAGGGCGATCCCTAGGGCGCCCCTCCTTCCCTCAAGAGGACTATCGTACCCGCCTTCCTCTTCCACACCCGCGGAAACGGCCCTGCGTTAGGCAGGCATCGAATAGTCCTCTGAGTTTGCCCCTCGAGTGCGCCGGACGCTAGACCCACGCACGGCCAGGTACACCGTCGGGTCCTGGGGCCGTATTTCGAACGGAGTCGAAGAATCGGCCTGAACTCTCCCGGGGTTACCGGCGGTACCACCTCGTCCCCGCCAGCAACCGCATCCAGCGCAGCCGGAGCCTGGGCGGTCGGCGGCGTGTGTCTCTCTGGGGAACAGAGCTGCAACCACTGCGTCCACGAACTGGGGCTGGAGACTCCGCGTCAGAGGGGTGCCCATGGGCGTTTCCCCGCACCATGGCATGGGCGACCCCACGGATCACGGTCCAGAGTCTCCAGCAGCTCGTTTCGCCCCAGCCTTGGCCTCGGCGATATGATTTGAGGCGAAGCTGGCCCTCCCGCAAACGTCGCGCAAAGATGACTCGGCCGCATCGTCACGGCGTCTCTCCGGCGTTGCCTGTGTACTGGCGTCTCGCGACTACGCACGCAGCGCAGTACGTAGCGATGTCGGCGGACCACCAGTACACCTGCCTTTCGGCGGTCGATTCTCTAACCGTGGCATCGACGCATCGCAGACGCGAGTCATCGACGCGAATCGCCAACGCTTCGTCCTCCACGCAGTGGTTGCTGCACCTCGGGAAACCCACGATTCCACCAGGGAAGCCTTCGAAGAGAACTTCCTCAACGAGGTGCTTTGAGTGCCCATCGCGGGCCGTCGCCACGGACGACCGCTCGCCCGGATCGACCGGAGCCGCGTCGGAGTCGGAGACGCTGAAGCGATATACAAATGGTCCGACAACGTTCCACCCCGGACACGACTTCACCCGTGAACCCGGCGCGCCAGCGGATGCTGGCGAAGGTTAGGTCCACAACGGAGTCTCCTGGGGCCGAACGCATGGGTTCCGAACCTCGGTTGAGCAGACACAGTCCTACGGACAGTGCCCACCCTCCAGGAACGTCCCCGCGTATCGCTGGCAGAACAGCCCCAAACGGTGTTCTCTTAGCATTGAAGTCACCCATCACCAAACAGGATGAGGGTGACTCCTGCCAATGAGCTCCGACCTCGCCCAAGAGTCCTCGACCCGGAGCGGCTTCGCTGGGGACAATAAATGCCACACGACTATCCCCCACCAGCGCCGCAACGAACCCACGACCCTCCACCCAATCCATGGGTGGGCCACCAGCAGTCGTCCGGGCGCGTATCATGACCAGTCCTCCTCGTCTCCCGCCCAGCCATCCCTTTCTGGAACCAGGTAGGGTTCCGAACGACGGTTTACGTGGGTCAACCACTGTGCCATACTCTGAAAGAGCAGATCTTGAGCTCGAGCACACAGTGGTTGACGTTCGCCTGAACTACGCGAAGGCCGTAGCTCATTGCGAGGCCGGTTTCGGATCCTCCCCATCGCCCACGGTGGTTCCTGGGTGGCCTGTTGCTTCGGCGGCGACGTTCTAGCTGGCCTTTTCCCTCTGGGAGGCGCGGTATTCTCCCATCCTGTGGTCGGCCGGTTTTTTGGCTGCGACACACACAGCGCACGCGGGTTGGCGGAACACTGCGCCGCCTTGTGGCCAGACTGACCACAACGGAAGCACAGCTCCCCCCGGTCGACTGCGGCGTCGCACTGGGCCCCTCACATGTCCCGACTCCAGGCAGCGGAAGCACTGTGAGGTGTGGGTCTTCGCCACGGTATTGCGACCCACGAGACTGGCGTTTTCCGCCATTCGCACCTTTTACGCCGCCACAGGACAGGCCGGGACCCAGCCACCCCAAGTCCAGCCTGATCACGTAGATTTGGCTACATTTCACCACCTCCTTGGGCAGCGCCACCGGCCTTCGCCACGGCTGTCACCACTTCTCCACAGTGGTGGAGTCATCCAGACCAGCAACTCTGACCTCCCACTGCCCTTTGCTGGTCTGGTTATCCGCACACCTTTGTCTGCGTGAGCGCCTTCCTCACTTTATGGCAAGGCCGTCTGCCCTGTCGTTGCTAAATCTGCGCCGGGGATCTCGAACATACGAGCCCCCGTGGCGCATGTGCGGAATCGCAGTTCTGTTATCCTGAGGGCAGAGAGGTCGACTTTTCCTTCGCCTCGGAGATAACCTCTCCGCATAAGTTACACCTGCCGCCACCGCTTCCGGCGCCAGTGTCACCAATGACAGCGGTCGACCGAGGTGTGGCACCTTAAGCGGCCTCGGTGCAGGATTGCCAGGACTCTTAATAACCTTGCCGCTCTTGTTCTTGAGCTCCTTTCTTACCACAATTCCAGTCCGTTCTTCCATGGACGAGGTGCCAGGCACAAGATCAGTCTTTTGGTGGAATCGTCTGAATACTTTGCGGGTTCCTGCGCTTTACCTCTTCCTTGCCCTTCCTTCGGAGCCACATAACCCCAGCGACGACTGTCCGTTCTGACTGCTAGCCGAATGGCAGGCGGCTGGGGCAGCCGGGAGCCGGGGAGGTGATGGACTGGCAGAGGCGGTAGGCACTTCACTTGCCCTCGCATCTGCCGCCAACGGAGGACGGAGGCTGGGTGAGGCGGTCCTTCCAAAGCAGCGAATTCATGTTCATCATCGTCCCCACTTGACAGGATGATTGAACGTACCAGATCCTCGTTGCCTTCAGATGGAATTTGCCACGTTCACTGGCTGCTCCATGCGCAACCGCATCTCCTTCACCTCCTTTGCGCAACTGCTCAACCTCACCTTGCGTCGTTACCGCTTGCAGCCTCTTTCTGCTCTCAGAGGTGCAACGACTCTGCAATATCTGGGTGTCCGCCCTGATCTCTTCTGCAGCGTCCTTCAGCACTTTAACCCAAGTGCCCTTCAGGTTCTTTTGATTTGGAGGCGACCTTGGTTATGAGGGCGATGTTATCCTCGATCTTCTTTCCCAGCCGCGGACGCCGCCTGGAAATCTTCATCGTTCGACGACGACTCTGGACAGGGTTGTAATTCTGTCAGCGCGGAGTTGTCGAGCTTTGGCGCAATCTCTTTCTGCCTCCAACCTTTTTCTTTCCCTTTAGCAGCGACAAACGCCCGTTTGTCGGCGCGCCAACATACTCCTCGTCGTTGGAGGTCTCCCCTCGACCTCTTTTGGCAGATGTTCTTACCACTGACCTGCTATCTCCCACGCGGCTCCACACCGGAACTGCTGTCAGCGTCCGTGATCGTCGCTTTCTCCCCGCAAAAAATCCTCCTTCTTCAAGGACTCGCCTGCATAGAGTCGCTTCTCCCTCCTCACTCACCCGACATGCTTTTGGTTTTTTTGTAAATCTATATTAGTTCCACGATTATAGGACGAAGTAAAGGTCGGTCCCCGCATGCCTATTCCGGTGACATAGCTACATACTGTAAATGCCTTGGTACCCACAGGTTTTAAGACTTCGCTGTCTGGATTTTTTATAGAGATTTACCCTCGCGGGGCTGGCCACACTGCGTAGTTCTCCGCTCCGCTGCACTTCGACGTACTCCCATTATCGCCGTAACACTGGGGCCTTTGACGAAAGCACAGCGGGTTACGCGCGCTGTAGGTTTGACGTAACTCCCCAGTTTTGACGGCGGTTGAGTGCCCGGCGGCAGTGTGAGTGCAATACCGAGCCTGTCCTCCATTGCAGCATTAGGCACGCAAACAGCGGCACGCCTACCAGTTCCTAATACTCCACGATCATTTGCTGCCTTCCCCGGATACAGAAATCAAGGAGAAATGCAACTCCTCCCACAACGTTCGTGATTTGGTTGGCGCCCGGCGGCAGTAAAGCGCACACCGGGCCCGCCTCACACTGTGAACATTTCAGGCACTGCCAACGACGTATCGCCACCAGTTCCCAATGCACACTCATTTTGCCTTTCCCCGATACTTGATCAAGGAGAAATGCAACTTCAACTCGCATTGGGCAATTGAGATTACTTTATCGTCAGCCATCGTACCATTTGTTCGGCTGCCTTTCCTCCGGATACGGAAATCAAGATAGTTTTGGGCCCCTGCCACATTCCGCAGTGCCCGCTTATCAGAGGTGGGGACACGCAGAGCAGCTTATCCCTCTGTCAGAACATTCCGCCACTGGCAACAACGTATCATCACCAGTGCCCAGGGTGCACTGGCTCCGGCGTTGCTCTTTCCCGGATACAATAGTATCAAAGGAAATTCAACGACCAGGCACTCGAGGAGGTTTTCTGACGTGGCACCCCAACCTAACCTAACCTAACCTTTTTTTTTTTTTTTTTTTTTTTTTTTCGTGGGAAATGCCTACGCATACCGCCCGCGGGGACGAGGGCGGGGTTATGTCGACTCGCACCGACTAAAACCCCACGGTGTTCCTTCGCTCCATCTACTGTGCATGCGGGTACGCTGTGAGCATTCCTTCCGCGTGCACAGCGGGGGGCGGCCAGTTGTGGCCCCGGCAGACTTTGCCTTGCAGCTTTGAGAGCGCGGAACACCGGGCGCGCTTCACCGCTGACTTCATGCTGGATGACACCTCCTGTGTCCATCGCTCGAGTCGTGGCAAATTATGGCCTACGCTCTCACCTTTCTCTGCGGCGGCTGTGAGTGGTCCCAGGTCGTGGGACGCTTCCTCCTCCATCGGCTGGTTGGTCGATTGCCGAGGTGGCAACGGGCGGACTGGCCTTTTTCCGGCTTTGGCTGCGCTGCAGGCCTTCCCCATTCTGTGGTCCGCCGGTTTCTTTGCGGCGACGCACACGGCGCATCGCGTGGCGGAGCATGTTGCCGCCTTGTGGCCAGGTTGACCACATCGGCAGGCACAACTCCCCCTGGCCGATCAGTGCGTCGCACTGAGCCCTCACGTGCCCCGCCTCGGAACAGCGAAGTTTCACCTAAGAGGTGAGGGCTCCACGAGCTTCACCCCTGGCTGCCACCCCATGAGATTATAGCTGCGCCCGCTGGCGGCCACCTTGGCGGCAGCCACGGGCACCGGACCCAGGCTATCAAGGCCTGCGGGATACCGCAGGACCTCACTACATTTGACGACTTCCTGACAGCCGCCAGCCTCGTCTACCGCTACTACATCCTCTGCTGTGGGAGTCGTCCAGACCGGACACCTTGACTTCTGCAGTCTCTCGCTGGTCTGATACTCGACTCTTTTCCTGCCAGTTAAAAGCACCTCGCTCAGTTTTGAGCGAGGGCGTCCGCCTTGTTCTCCGCTGTCTGCGCCAGGGATTTCTGAACATCCGGAGTCCCGTGGCGCAGATGCGGTATGCATCCAGCTATACCGAGGGAGGCTAAGCTGATTTTCGCCTCTGCCCCTCGGTAATAACGTCAATGGTGACTCCTGCAGCCGCTGCCTCCGGCCCAGGGTCACCACCACAGCAGAGGATCGCGGAGTCGCAATCTCACAGGCCTTTGCAGGTCTGCCGTCTCACCACCACCTTCCCTCCTTCTTGAGTCCCTTCTTCACCACCTTTAGTCCACGGTTGCTCCATAGACTGTGGCACCGGTGGCGAAATTTGGACTCAGGTGCCGTCTTTGCCTCCTTCGTTGGCTCGCTCCGCCCTCCCCTTGGGGTGCTCTCTGGGCCACAGAAGACCTCCCGCGACAAATCGGAGCTTAGCGCCGGCTGCCTGACAGGCGGCCTTGCAGCAACCGGGTGCCCGGGAAGGCGAGCTGGATGCAGGGACTGCACAGCAACCGGTCTCTCTTCGTCTGCCGCCAGTGGTGGGCGAAGACGCTTCTCCGGAAGGAGACGGTCCTCCAGTGCGGCGAATCCTGGCATTGATCATTGACCCCAATCTGGTCAATGATCGAACGCGCTTAACTCCTCTGCTCTCGGATTGTTGCGGGCCGGTCTATCTGCATCTGCAGGTAGGCCACCTTCGCAGCTGCGCCACTTCGTCTTGAAGACGAGCATTATCGGCCCGCAGCTTCCGTCTCCTCTTCTTGAGGTACAGCGTCGCTGCAGAGTCTCTTGCGGTCTCGCTTACGTTCTCTTCGTGCAGCCCTTCAGCGCTCTCCCACCCACACGCCCTTAAGGTTCTTTGACCTGGGCCACCATGGAGATGACGCCGACGCTGTCCCCGATCCCCTCTTTTGCAGCTCCGGACGCCGGCTCTCGAAATCGCTATCGTTGACGACGACTCCATAGGGTTGTTATCCTGCTGGGCCCGGAGCCGACGAGATGACGATGTTAACTCCGCCTCCGCCTCTACCCCTCATCTCCGCTTCTTTAGCGGCCACTAACGCTATTTCCTTGGCCTTTGCAAGGCCGACGTATTCCCCAGTTGTAGGTGAGGTCGCTCCTCGACCCTTCTTGGCAGTCGCAGTTATGCCCTGCCTGATCTTTCTCTCCCGGGCCATCTCCCGGACTTTCACTATCATTCCGCGTCCTTAGAAGGACGTTTTCTCCCCGCTAATTCTCCCATCGACGACTCTACGCTGAGCATAGAGTCGCTCGTGTCGTCGTCACCATTCACCCTCACGTTTTTGTTTTTGAATTAACTGGCATTCCGTTCCCACGATTTAGGACGGCGTAAGGTTTGTCCCTGGGTGACGCCTCTGTCCGGTGACAAGGCTACATACCGTGGGGGTCGCCTGGTACCCACAGGTTTTAAGACTTGCCACCCGATTGTTTATAGAGGTTTACCCTCGCGTGCGCTGCTAAGGCAAGTTCGCTCCACCGCACTTCGATACCCCATTATCGTCAACACTGTCTTTGACGAAAGTATGAAAGCGGTTGCGCGCCAGAGATGACGTAACTCCCCAGTTTTGACGGTTGAGTGCCCGGCGCAGGTGAGTGCACACCGAGCCCGTCCTCGACTATGAGCATTAGGCACTGGAAACGATATACGTCACCAGTTCCTAATACCACTATCACGGTTTTTCGCCTTCCCCGGATACAAGAAATCAAGGAGAAATGCAACCTCCCACAACGCTCGATTTGGTTGAGTGCCTGGCGGTAAAAGCGCACACCGAGCCTGTCCCCACATCAGAACATTAGGCACCACAAGCAACGACGTATCGCCGCCACCAGTTCCTAATGCACACCCCCATTTTGCTGTCTTTCCCCGATACTTTGGATCAAGGAGAAATGCAACCTTTCACTTCGCATTGGGTGTAATTGAGAACGACGTATCGTCACCAGTGCCCAATGCGCACCATCGTCTGGTTGCCTCTTCCGGATATGGAAATCAAAAAGGAAATGCAACCCCTGCCACCCACTGTGCCTCCGCTTATCATCAGAGGGACACGCAGAGCAGCTATCCCCCCGTCAGGAACATCTGCCACCGGCATCAACGTGTCACCAGTGCCCAGGGTGTAATTGTCCTGGCGCTTTCCCGGAAGGCCAGCTGGCCAGTATCAAAGGGAAATTCAACGACCAGGTAATCACCCGAGGAGGTTTTCTGACGTGTTCCACCCCTGTCCTGCGAACCTTAACCCGGGAAATGCCTACGCATACCCGCCCTCGCGGGGACGTAGGGAAGCGGGTTAAGGCCGGACTCTGCACCGGACTAAAACCCGGTGTTCCTCTTCTTCTGTCGGAGCAAGCAAAAGCGCGCTTACGCATTCGTCCGCGTACGGGCGCAGCGCGGCTTCCGCTTCAGGCCCCGGCCGTTGGTAACCTTTATGGAGAGCGCGCGGGAACACGAGGCGCGCCGACTCATTTGAGCTACTGGACCCCGGTCTATAGTCGACGTATCAGGGCGGTCGGCGAGATACGCTCTGGCGTCTTCGCCCGATGCGGCGTCTGCGGATCGATCCGAGGCGGCTGACTCCCGAACTCGCTCCGCCTCCTCCTTCGTGGACATCACCGCCCGCAGTACACCTGCACTTCGCCGCTCCACCCTTCCCGACCGTCGATCATGGCAGCAACCATGGCCGCCAGCGACAAATCGTTGCCCACTACGGCACTTCCAGTGCGCTCGGCGCTGTTCTTGTCCACTGCGGACAATACACCTCCAGCGTGTGCTGGCCGTGTCTTTGAGTAGCCGTCACAGTGGTGACAGCTCTCGTCGCCTGGCTCCCTCGCGCAGGTACTTCCCGGAAGCATCCATGCCCCGAAAGTACCTGCGACAACTGGTGAGCACTCCGGTGACGTCTGTCCAGCCACTGCACGAGAACTGGACGTAATTGCCTCCTACGGTCGTGGTTCCGGTTCGCTGTCGGCGCATGCCACCCTCCGCACCATGACCCTTCGACGCTCCGCCTCGCCGCATCAACCTCCTCCCTCGTGGTGGAACTGGCGCACCGCGATCAAGCTCTTCACGCCAAAGAAAACGGACGCGAGAACTTTCGCCTCCAGTTCCCAGGAGGGGACGCCAGCACACACACGCCGCCCGTGGGCGCTCGTAGCCCCGGATCGTTTCCTTGATCGCCACGCCCTGGGGCCTTTGCAGAAGAGCGATTGTCTGGCTATTCAGAGCGTCACACCACACGGGTGCCCCGTACAGCGCCATGGATGCACCATGCCCAGGTACAGGCGCCGACAAGCCGCATTCGGACCTCTGACTGGCAGCAGCTGCCGACTGCAACCGCCGCGCAACAGCTCGGGGCAATAAGTTGTAGGCGGCACTTCGAAGTTCCATCGGCTGTCCAAAGTGAGTCCCAGATATTTCCATCTGGGACTTGATGCTGATGTGAACTTCCTCCCATCATTTATGTGCAGTCCTGAGGGTGGCGCGTCTCCTGAGGCCCGTGAAAGCATTGCCAGACTCTGTTAAGGTCACCCGAGACCCAGCTCGGATAATGACCCACCGTGGGCTACTCCTGCCAGCAAGGCACGGGCGTGCACTCCTGTAGGTGCTGCCCCTGCTGTCACCAAGGTGTCGTCGGCGTAGTAAGTCACGCAGAGGCCACGCAGTAGTGACCCGCGGAGACCCAGTCGTAACCAATGTTCCACAGGAGCGGTCCGAGAACCGAACCTGCGGGATAATTGCACGACACTACGCGACTATGCTACGCGTTTCACACCTATAGGCCACCGACCTGCCTGAGAGATACGACGCGATCAAGGGTTGGAGGTAGTCTGGCACCCGGTGATACCGGAGTGCCTGATGCAACTCCAGGGCAAGGTGTTAAAGCGTTGCACAGTCAAGAGACACCGCCACACGACCCGCCCCGGGTTGACTGCTTCTCCGCCGTCCTTCTTCACTTGCATGATCGCATGTATCGTGGACCTGCTCCCTCGCGAAAACCGGGAATTGGCTGTCATCCAAATCCACCGACCCCACCAGATGCCGGACGAGGCGATCAAGGCGAGACAATGCCCAAAGAGCTTCTAATTCGTCCAACAGCACTATGGGCCGGTAATACGCGGAGGCGAGTCCCAGGGCGCCTCTCCTTCCTCACTAAGAGGAGTTCATCGTGCCCGCCTTCCACACACCCGCGGAAAACGGCCCTGCGTTAGGCAGGCACCGAATAGTCCCCTGAGTTTGCCCTCGAGTGCGCCGGACGCTAGACCCACGCACGGCCAGGTACACCAGCCAACTCTGGGGCCGTATTTCGAACGGAGTTTCAAAGAACACCGCGCCCCAAACTCTCCTGGCTACCATGGTACCCACTGTCCTCGCTACAACCGTATCCAGCGCAGCCGGAGCCATGGTCGGCGGCGTGTGTTCCCTCTCTCTGGGGAACAGAGCTGCAACCACTGCGTCCACGAACTGGGGCTGGAGACTCCGCGTCAGAGGGGTGCCCAGGGCGAAGTTTTCCCCGCACCATGCGGTATGGGCGACCCCACGGATCACGGTCCAGAGTCTCCAGCAGCTCGTTTCGCCCCAGCCTTGGCTCTAAGGATGGCGATTTGAGCGTAGCTTGGCCTCCCCGTAAACGCGTCGCGCAAAGATGACTCGCCACCGTCACGGCGTCTCCTCCGGTGTTGTTCGTGCACTGGCGTCTCGATTGACATGCACGCAGTGCGCAGCACAGCGATGTCGGCGGACCACCAGCACCTGCCTTTCGGCGGTTTCGAGTCTCAAATCGTGCATCGACGCATCGCAGACGCGAGTCATCGACGCGCGAATCGCCAACGCTTGTCCTCCACGCAGTGGTTAAGCGCACCCGGGAAACCTATCGATTCCACCTACAGGGAAGCCCCTCGAAGAGAACTTCCCGTCGAGGTGTTTGAGGCCCATCGCGGGCCGTCGCCACGGACGACCGCCTGCCCGGATCAACGGGAGCCGCGTCGGAAGCCGGACGCTTTCAGCGGATATGCAAAATGGTCCGACAACGCTCCACCCCGGACACGACCTCCACCCAACCTGCCGGCGCCATGGATGTGCTGGCAAGGTTAGGTCCACAACGGAGTCTTCGAACGCATGGGTTCCGAACCTCGGTTGAGCAGACAGTCCCATGGACAGTGCCCACCCTCCAGGAACGTCCCCGCGGTATCGCTGGCAGAACAGTCTCCCAAACGGTTCTAGATTGAATACCCATCACCAAATAGGGCGAAAGTGACTCTGCCAATGAGAGTCTGACCTCGGCCCAAGAGTCCTCGATTCTGGATGGCTTCTGCTGGGGGACAATAAATGCCAATACGACTATCCCCCACCAGCGCCGCAACGAACCCACGACCTCTCCACCCAATCCATGGTGGGCCACCAGCAGTCGTCCGGGCAAATACCGCGACCAGTCCTCCTCGTCTCCCGCCCAGCCATCCTTGAACCAGGTAGGGGTTCGAAACGACGGCCAATGCGGGTCAACCACTTGCTCTGAAAGAGCAGATCTTGCTCTGAGCACAGTGGTTGACGTTCGCCCACGCGAAGGCCGTAGCCCACAGGAGGCCGGCTCGGGATCCCTCTCCATCGCTCACTTCGGTTCCTGCGGCCTGTTGCTCGGCGGCGACGTTCTAGCTGGCCTTTTCCCTCTTTGGGAGGCGCGGTGCAGGCCTCCGTCCCGTGGTGGTCGGCCGGTTTTTTGGCTGCCACAAGCAACGGTTGGCGGAACACTGCGCTACCTTGTGCCAGATCACCACAACGGAAGCACAGCTCCCCGGTCGACTGGCGGCGTCGCACTGGGCCCCTCACATGTCCTGGACCCAGGCAGCGGAAGTATCTTCGTGAGGTGGGCTCCACTGGCTTCGCCACGGCTGAGACCCACGAGATCATAAGCCTCCGCCATCTTGCAACCTTGGCTGCCGCCACAGACATCGGACCTGCGGCCAAATTCCCGGGGTCCAGCCTGGATCACGCAGGATTTGGCCACATTTCACCACCTCCCCTGGGGCAGCCACCGGCCTTCGCCACGGCTGTCGCCCACTTCCTCCACAGTGGTGGGAGCCATCCAGACCAGCAACTCTGGACCTCCACTGTCTTTTGCTGGTCTGGTTATCCGCACACCTTTGTCTGCGAGCGCGCTCCTCCCTCAATTTGGGCGGTGCCGTCCGCCCTGTCGTTGCCAGCGTCTGCGCCGGGGATCTCGAACATATGAGCCCCTGTGGCGCGCATGTGTGCGGAATCGCAGTTCCGTTATCCTGAGGGCAGAGAGGTCGACTTTCCTCTTCGCCTCGGAGATAACCTCCTATTAGTTGGCTACACCTGCCGCCACCGCTTCCGGCGCCAGGTGTCACCACGACAGCGTGGTCGATCGAGGTGTGGGCACCTTGGCCGGCCCCGGTGCAGGATTGCCAGGACTCTTAATAACCTTGCCGTTTTGTTCTTGGAGTCTCTCTACCACCCAGTCCAAGCGTCTTCCCGCTGGGACTGAGGTGCTGCGGCACAGAGATCGGGGCTCAGGACCGTCTGGGAATACTCTTTAGGGTCTCCTGCGCTTACCTCTTCCCTCTTGCCTCTCCCTCTTTCTGGAGCCACATAACCCCAGCAGCGACGACTGTCCGTTCACTGCTGGGGCCGAGGTCGGCAGGCGGCTTCGGGGCAGCTGGGCCGGGGAGGTGATGGACTGGCAGAGGCGGTAGGCACCCACCTCTGTTCTCGCATCTGCCGCCAACGGAGGACGGAGGCGCTGGGGAGTGAGGCGTGTCTCCAAAGCAGTGAATCTGGCGTTCAACACGTCCCCACTTGGATACAGATGATTGAACGTACCAGATCCTCGTTGCCTCAGATGGAATTTGGCCACGTTCACTGGCTGCTCCACGCGCAAACTCATCTCCTTCACCTCTTTGCAACTGCTCAACCTCACCTTGCGAATGTTGTTTGCTGCAGCCCTTCGTTTCTCAGGCAACGACTCTGCAATATCTGCGTCCGCTCCGGATTCTCTTTCTGTAGCGTCCTTCAGCACTTTGAACCCAAGCGCCCTTCAGGTTCTTTGATTTGGAGGCGACCTTGGTTGCGAGTGGCGATGTTATCTCGATCTTCTCCCAGCTGCGACGCCTGGAAATCTCATCGTTCGACGACGACTCCACAGGGTTGTAATTCTGTCGGCGTATGGATATGAGCCGTAGATGCAACCCTTTCTGCCTCCAACCTTCTTCTTCCCTTAGCAGCGACAAACGCCTGCTGTTTGGTCTTCGGCAAGGCCAACATAATTTCGCCGCTGGAGGTCTCCTGACCCTTTTGGCATGTTCTTACCACTGACCTGCTAATCTTCCTACCGCGCCTTTCGTTATCGGACCTGAACTGCTATCAGCGTCCGTGGACGGTCGCTTTCTCCCCGCGCCCTTCTTCAAGGACTCTACGCCTGCAGAGCCGCTCTCTCCTCCCCTCACTCACCCGACATGCTTCTTTGGTTTTTTTGTAAATTCCATATTGTTCCTACGATTATAGGACGATAAAGGTCGGTCCCCGGGTGACGCCTATTCCGGGTGACAAGGCTGCTATACCGTAAATGCCTGGTACCTACAGGTTTTAAGACTTCTGCTGTCTGATTTTTATAGAGATTTACTCCTCGCGGGTCGGGCCAATTAAGGCAAGCCTCCGCTGCACTTCGCTGACGTACCCCATTATCGTTTCAACACTGACGAAAGTACAGCACATGGCGCGCTGGGAGAGCTGATGTAACCTCCCCAGTTCTGGTTGAGTGTCTGGCGGTGCGTGAGTGCACACCGAGCCTGTCCTCCACTATGTGCATTAGGCACTGGAAACGATATATCGTCACCAGTTCCTAATAATTCACTATCATTTGTTGCCTTCCTATTGCCAGAAATCGAGAAATGCAACCTCACAACGTTCGATTTGGTTAAGTGCCCGGCGGCAAAGCGCAATACCGGGCCTGTCCTCCCCACACTGTAGAACATTAGGCACCGCCAACGACGTAGCCACCAGTTCCCAATGCACACTCCTCATTTTGTTGCCTTTCCCCGGATACTCTTTGATCAAGGAGAAATGCAACCTCTAACCCGCATTGGGCACTGAGGAGACGTATCGTCACCATTACCCAATGCGCGGCACCACTATCGGTTGCTCTTCCTCCGATACGGAAATCAAGAGGAATGTAACCCTGCCACCCGCAGCCTCCTGCTTAATCAGAGGACACACGAGCAGCCATCCCCCTGTCAGAACATCTTCGCCACTGGCAACAACGTATCATCACCGCGCCCAGGCGGGTTCGCCGTTCTCTTCCCCGGATACAATAGTATCAAAGGGAAATTCAACGACCAGGCACCTCGAGGAGGTTTTCTGACGTGGCACCCCAACCTAACCTAACCTTAACCTTTTTTTTCGTGGGAAATGCCTACGCATACCCGCCCCTGCGGGGACGAGAGGGCGGGTTGGGCGTCGGACTCTGCACCGGACTAAAACCCCACGGCACTCTTCTTGCCCACTTCCAAGTACCACAGCATGCGGGTACGCTGTGAGCATTCTTCTTCCGCGTGCACAGCGGGGTGGCCAGTTGTGCGGCCCCGGCAGACTTTGCCCCTGTTTTTTGAGAGCGCGCGGGAACACCGGGCGCGCTCTCACCCGCTGGACTTCATGCTGGAGCGACAGACCCCTCAGTCCATCGCTCGAGTCGCAAGGGGGGGAAATGAGCGCCCAGCTCACCTTTCCTGCGGCGGCTGTGGAGGGTCCCAGGTCGCGGGACTTCTCCCCCATCGGCTGGCTGGCCGATTGCCGAGGTGGCAACGGGCGGATCGGCCTTTTCCGGCTTCTAGCTGGGCGCTTTGCAGGCCTTCCCCATTCTGTGGTCCGCCGGTTTTGCGGCGACGCACACGGCGCACGCGGGGTGGCGGAGCTGCCGCCTTGCGGCCAGGCCGGGCTGCCACCGGCAGCACAACCCCCCTGCCGATCGTGGGTGCGTCACTGAGCCCTCACGTGTACCCCCGCCCGGGAAACAGCGGAGCACCTAAGAGGAGGGCTCCACGAGCTCACCTCGGCCGCCACCCACGAGAGACCAGCAGCAGCCCCGCCAGCCACCTTTTGGCGGCAGCCACGGGGCACCGGACTCAGCCATCGCAAGGCCTGCGGGATACCGCAGGACCTCGCTGCATTTGACGACGTCCTGGGACAGCGCTGCCAGCCTCGTCACCGCTGCAACGACGTCCTCTCGTTGTGAGGGAGTCATCCAGACCGTGGGAAGACACCTTCACTTCCAGCAGTTTTCACCGGTCTGGACACTCGTACTTGCTTGCCCGCTGCTGCAGCACTGCCTCACCTCCTGAGCCAGGAGTCCGCCTTTGCTTTCGCCAGTTCGCGCCGGGGACCGGAACACCTGAGAGCCCCCGTGGCGCAGAGCTGTAAGCGCATCTCAGTGCTATACCGAGGGAGGCTAGGTTTACCAGTTCTGCCTCGCTGGTAATTACCTCGATGTGCGACGCTCCTTTGCCACAGCCTCAGGCTCTAGGGTCACAACCACAGCAGAGGATCGCGGAGTTGGGTGATCTTGACCGCCCTCCTTGCGGGTTCACCGGGACTCTTCACCGCCGCCTTCCCATCCTTCTTGGTCCCTTCTTCACCACCGTAGTCCAGGGTTGCCTTGCACTCAGATGCAGGTGGTGAAGGCCGGGACTCAGTTGCTGCTCCTGTTCGGCCCTCCGCAGGCTCCACCCGCCTCCCCTTAGGGTGTTTTGGGGCCACAGAAGACCCCGCGACAGCCGGTTTAACGCTGGCCGCCTTGGCAGGTGGCCTTGCAGCGACCGGTGCCTGAGAAGGCGAACAGCTGGAAGTAGACCGGGCACCGCATCCAGTCTCTGCCCGACGCTAGTGGGGACGGAGGCGCTTCCGGTAAGAGGCGGTCCTCCAACGCTGCAACCTGGCGCTGATCATTGACCCTACCTGGTCAATGATCGAACGCACGAGCTCCTCCCTCTTTGTCCGCTCCTCGGCTTGCTGGCTGGGCCGATCTACTTGCATCTTTAAATAGGCCACCTGCAGCTGCGCCACTTCGTCTTGCAGGCGAGCATTATCGGCCTGCAGCTTCCTCGTCTCCTCTGAGGGTACAGCGTCGCTGCAGAGTCTTTGCGGTCTCGCTTACATTCTCTGCAGCCTCCTTCAGCGCCTTCACTCCACACACGCCCTTCAGGTTCTTCGACCTTTGGGCCACCATGGAGATGACGCCGACGCTGTCCTCGATCCTCTTTGCAGCTCCGATGCCGGCTCGAAGTCGCCATCATTGGACGACGACTCCGACAGGGTTGACTTCCTGCCGGCACGGAGCTGACGAGACGATGAGGCGATCTCTGCCTCCGCCTCCAACCTCCTCCTCTCCTAGCTTCCACTAACGCCATTTTGGCCTGGGCAAGGCCGACGTACTCCCAGTCGTTGGGGACGTCCTCGACCTCGTTTGGCAGATGTTGTTGCCTTTCCCCGACCACTTCCCACATCTTTAAGCCCATCGCCGGACCAACACCGATCTCTGCGTCCTTAGAAGGACGTTTTCCTGCTATATGCTCCTTCTTCCCTCATCGAGTGACTCCACGCCAAGCATCGAGTCGCTCGTGTCGTCGTCACTATCCACCCTGCATCTTGAAATTTGTTTGCTCATATTAGTACCCACGAGTTTGGACGAAAAACGGTCGACCCCGGGTTACGCCTTTCCGGGGCAAGACTACATACTGTGGGGGCGTCCGGTACCCACAGGTTTTAAGACTTCGCTGTCTGATTTTTATAGAGATTTACTCCTCGCGGGCCGGCCAATTACAAGAAGTCTCCGCTCCGCTGCACTTCGACGTACCCCATAATCGTCAACGCTGGGGTCTTTGAAGAAAGTACAGCGGGTTACGGCGTGCTGGGAGAGCCGACGTAACTCCCCAGTTTCACGGTTGAGTGCCCGGCGGCAGTGTAAGTGCACACCGAGCCCGTCCCTCCACTATGTGCATTAGGCACTGGAAACGATATATCGTCACCAGTTCCTAATACCCACCATCATTTGTTGCCTTTCCCCCGGATACTTTGATCAAGGAGAAATGCAACCTCCACCCTCGCATTGGGCACTGAGAACGACGTATCGTCACCAGTGCCCAATGCGCAACATCATTTGTTGCCTTTCCCCCGGATACTTTGATCAAGGAGAAATGCAACCTCCACCCTCGCATTGGGCACTGAGAACGACGTATCGTCACCAGTGCCCAATGCGCACCATCGTTCGGTTGCCTTTCCTCCGGATATGGAAATAAAGAGGAAATGCAACCCCCCTGCCACTCCGCAGTGCCCTCCGCTTATCAGAGGGACACGCAGAGCAGCTATCCCCCCCCTGTCAGAACATTCGCCACTGGCAACAACGTGTCATCACCAGTGCCCAGGGTGCACCGTCCCGGCGTTGCCTTTCCCCCGGATACAATAGTATCAAAGGGAAATTCAACAACCAGGCACTCGAGGAGGTTTTCTGACGTGGCACCCCAACCTAACCTAACCTAACCTAACCTAACCTAACCTAACCTAACCTAACCTAACCTAACCTAACCTAACCTAACTCAACCTAACCTAACCTTTTTTTTTTTTACATGGGAAATGCCTACGCATACCCACCCCTGCGGGGGCAAGGATGGGTTATGTCGGACTCGCACCGACTAAAACCCCATGGTGTTCCACCTTCGTCGCGTATGGCGGGGTCACGGGAACGCTTTCGCACACCTCCGCGACCCGCCTGCGCTGGCCGGCAAGCCGGCCCTCCTTCGGGGAGGACATCCCCTCCACCCTCCTGCAAGGCGCGCCGGAACACGGACGCGCCTTCCATCTCGGCCTCCTCTGTAGGTGGAAACGGACTCCCCGAGTCCGCCTCCCCCAGAGGCCAAGTGGGAGCCAGGAAAGCAGAAAGCAAACCCAGCCCCTGCGGCGGATCTGGTGTTAGGCCCGCCGTCCAATGTTCGGCCGCGGGAGGGCCAGGAGAGCGGCAGGATCAACCGACACTCCACTGAACCCGCGGCCCCACCACGGCCGCACTGTGCGACTCCCGCTTGAGTCGCGGAGGATAGGGAGATACACTACCCTCCTCCCGCGACTCCGTCTCGGATGCGGAGGGTGGGGGCGACGATGCGCGGTACCGCTGCTAACAGTCCCCGCACCGCCACCCGGCCCCGATTCTCGAGCAGGATGGTGCGTAAGACGGCCTCACTCCGTCCATCCGCACCCCGCAGCCCACCGACACGCATCCAGGGCAGGCTCCAGCCTAGCTCAGCTCCGGAGCGGCCTCCTCCTCGGGCCGGCTCTTAGAACGCCTTTTAGCTCTGGCCATTTGGGTTCCTTCTTAGCTTCACCGTGGTTAACTCCACACCACGGTTACAAGCCCCCGCTACGACAGCGGAACTCTTCGGGGGAACCCAACCCAACTCAACCTAACCTAACCTAACCTAACCTAACCTAACCTAACCTTTTTTTTTTTTACATGGGAAATGCCTACGCATACCCATTGTTTTGCGGGGCAAGGGTGGGTTATGTCGGACTCGCACCGACTAAAACCCCATGGTGTTCCACCTTCGTCGCGTATGGCGGGGTCACGGGAACGCTTTCGCACACCTCCGCGACCCGCCTGCGCCGGCCGACCAGGCGGCCCCTTCTCCGGGGAGGACATCTCCTCTCCACCCTTCCGGGCAGGGCGCGCCGGAACACGGACGCGCCCTCCAACTCGGCCTCCTTCTGGTGGGAAGCGGACTCCCCGAGTCCGCCCCCAGAGGCCATGCGGGGGCCAGGAGCCCCCAGCCCCTGCGGCGGATCTGGAGTTAGGCTCCGCCGCCGACCAATGTTCGGCCGCGGAGGACAGGGAGAGCGGCAGGATCAACCGACACTCCACTGAACCCGCGGCCCCACCACGGCCGCATCAGCGGTGCGACCCCCGCTTGAGTCGCGGAGGATAGGGAGATACACTACCCTCCCTCCGCGACTCCGTCCGGATGCGGAGGGTGGGGGCGACGATGCGCGGTACCGCTGCTAACAGTCCCCGCACCGCCACCCCATTCCCCCGACTCCGCCTCGGCTGCGGATGGTGCGTAAGACGGCCTCACTCCGTCCATCCGCACCCCGCAGCCCACCGACACGCATCCAGGGCAGGCCCAGCTCCAGCCCGCCCGAGCGGTTTTTCGCTGGCTATTCTTTTAGAACGCGAGGGCCGGCCATTTGGGTTCCTCTTAGCTTCACCGTGGTTAACTCCACACCACGGTTACTAAGCCCCGCTACGACAAAGCGGGAACCCTTCGGGGGAACCTAATCCCAACCTAACCTAACCTAACCTAACCTAACCTAACCTAACCTAACCTTTTTTTTTTTTTACATGGGAAATGCCTACGCATACCCACTTCGTAAAGCGCGGCGGTTATGTCGGACTCGCACCGACTAAAAACCCCATGGTGTTCCTCCATCGTCGCGTATGGCGGGGTCACGGGAACGCTTTCGCACACATCCGCGACCTTCGCCTGCCGGCCGACCAGGCGGCCCCTTCTCCGGGGAGGACATCTCCGCCCTTCGCAGGGCGCGCTGGACGTTCCTCCAACTCGGCCTCCTTCTGGTGGGAAGCGGACTCCCCGAGTCCGCCCCCAGAGGCCATGCGGGGCCAGGAAAGCCCCACTCGCGACTGGATAGCCCGCTGCCGACCAATGTTCGGCCGCGGAGGACAGGGAGAGCGGCAGGATCAACCACACTCCACTGAAACCGCGGCCCCACCACGGCCGCATCAGCGGTGCGACCCCCGCTTGAGTCGCGGAGGATAGGAGATACACTACCCTCCCTCCGCGACTCCGTCTCAGATGCGGAGGGTGGGGGCGACGATGCGCGGTACCGGTGCTAACAGTCCTCGCACCGCCACCCCATTCCCCGACTCCGCCTCGGCTGCGGATGGTGCGTAAGACGGCCTCACTCCGTCCATCCGCACCCCGCAGCCCACCGACACGCATCCAGGGTGGGCCCAGCTCCAGCCCGCCCGGAGCGGGCCTCCTTGGCTGGCCTTTTAGAGCGCCTTAGGCCGGCCATTTGGGTTCCTCTTAGCTTCACCGTGGTTAACTCCACACCACGGTTACTAAGCCCCCCCGCTACGACAAAGCGGGAACCCTTCGGGGGGGAACCTAACCTAACCTAACCTAACCTAACCTAACCCAAGAGGTGATTCAAGCTTTCAAGAAAAGCATCACGTACCGCGAATCACTATATCGCATTCGCGACACCCAAGCTGTGTCGAACAACAAACTGCGTATCGAATTTGATACCACGACCCAGCGGGATGACACGTTGCAGAGATTAAAACACGATCAGAGATTAAGGCTAAACCTGTCCGCAGACTTAAGCCTATGATAATAATGAAAGGCGTCTCAAAGATTAATTCTGCCGAAGATCTCGTCGCCATCATCAAGGTTCAAAACACTGAACTCGGCGAGATAATCGGCAGCGAACCTGAGAACTTGAAATTACGCTTTAAGCGGAATAATAAAAACCAAAATTTATATAACGCAGTTTTGTCAGCGGAACCGAAGGTGTTCAGGAAAATGGTGGATATGGCTAGGATAGCCGTAGACCATCAGAAAATACACGTTGCCAGCTTCTCTCCATTCCTTCAGTGCCATAAATGCCTGCAATTCGGGCATATGCGATCCCATTGTACAGCGACCGTGAGCCCTTGCTCCCACTGCGCTAGCACCGACCATCAAGTTGCTGAGTGCCCAGCAAAGACGCTCCAAACTCAGCGAAATGTTTTAATTGTGTTGCTCATAATGATAAGTTTAAAACAAAAATGATATAAATCACACCGCGAACTCAATGTCCTGCCCACGCTTGCGAGCCATGAGAGAGAGAGAGTCGACAACAGAGTAGACTACAGAGCGTAGCTCCTCTCACGGTCAGCGACGATTGAGCAGTTTTTCAACTTTACATCTAAATTTTACCATTTTAATATAACTGTTATATACTATTTTTTTTTTTTATATCTACAAGTCATGTCATTTATCATACATTAAATTGCCTCAATTAACCATGTTAAATTTGTGTCATGTACGCGCCGCCGCCCTTCCGGGTTGCGAACGGTGCACCGTATCTAACGGCTAGCACCGCTGAGCATGCGGGAGCGGCCACGGCACCGTTTAAATTTTTAATTGTTTATATTTTTACTTTCACAACCGACTGCGCGCTGCGTCGCCCCCGCCCCGCCCCGCTCCCCGCGCATTCCGCTAAGGGACCGGGGCGGTGTCTATTTTTAGATGCGGCGACGCAGTTCAATTGTTTATGCAATCTTAGTAATAATTTCTTTTTCTTGTAATTACTTCTCAAAATCCTTATGATAAGTCTAGCTCTAAGAAATTAGTACTAATATAGAATAGATATTTGTATACAAAAGAATTGTTGTTGATCTTTTTGCTGTATATAATGTTGTCATATATTTATGTTTATTTTCTTTTACAATCTTGTTATTTTCTTTTATTAAATTATATTAGGCCAGCTTTGCAAGCATTCAATTAATTAATCACGTCAAATTTGTGTCTAATTACGTACCGCCGCCCTTCCGGGTTGCGAACGGTGCATCGTATCTCATGGCGAGCACCGCTGAGCACGCGGGAGCGGCCACGGCACCGTTTAAATTTTAATTGTATACATTTTACTTTAACAACCGACGGCACGCTGCGTCGCCCGCCTCGCCCGCTCCCCGCGCCCGCCGCGAAGGGACCGGGGCTCAAGCGGTGTCTATTTTAGATGCTATGACGCAGTCCAATTGTTTATGTTATCGTATTGATTAATTAGAATAGATACTTGTATATAGATAAATAATTGTTGTTTTTGCAGCATATAATGTCGTCATATATTTATGTTTATTTTCTTTTACGATCATATTATTTACCATTTATTAAATTGTAGTAGGCCAGCTTTGTAAATACCTTTAATTATGTCAAACTAATGTTTAAGCATATGGCACATGCCACCGACATTCCCGGGCTGCGAACGATGTCCGTATTCAACTGCGAGCATCGCCGCTCGGGTGTGACCGTGGCATGGTTTAAATTGTTCTTCGCTTCTTACAAATTATTTTAAATCTTATTCCCACAACCGATAGCGTTGCACTCTCTGCGTTCGGTCTGCTCTGGCGCATTCCGCGAAGGGACCGGGGCTCAAGCGGTGTCTATTTTTAGATGCGGCGACACGGCTTAATTGTTTAAATTAACGCAGTTATTATCTTTGTAGTTCTTTTTCAAAATCCTAATAATCTAGCTTTAAGAAATTAGCGTTAATATAGAATAGATACCTATATATAAAATGATTGTTCTTTGCTTTATATAAGAAATTTAAGTGTTAATTATTTTGTATTTCGCTCGTTCTAAATTCTAAAGATAATTCTAGCTTTTAGCAATTAACAACGGATATCTGTATACATACCAATTGTTCTTTAGCCGTACATCTACAAATAGTATTAAGCATATGGCACTGCACCGCCGCCTACCCCTAGCTGCAAGAAATTCATTGTAACAAATAGCGAGCATCGTAGCGTGGTAGTGACCACAGCACGGTCTCTATTTTATTCATGTTTTAAATTTCTTGTTCCCACAAACCGACAGAGCACTGCGCCCCGCGCCGCGCCTCGCTCCCCGAGCGTGCGCCGGCGGCGGAGAAAGCGTGGTCTTTGTCACGCCGGGTCTATTTTTAGCCACTGTGAAGCACTTGCATGTGTGCGTTTAATTTCTTGTTTAAGGAATATTGTATTATATTATTCGTTGCGCGCATGCATCTTTACTTTTACTTTATATATTCTATGTAAAATTATATTGTAAGAATAGGTTAAAACATTTGATTTAACATTTGTAAATGTAATTAATATTTAAGATAGTAAACTTTCTGTGTTAGTAATAAGAACATTTAGTCGAGCGTCTCGAGACTCGAACCTCCGGGAAATGCGGCTTCAATAGAAGTCGTATTCCTCAGTTTGAAGGATACATTATTTTCTTTATTCGGGACACACTTATATATATATACTTGCTTATTCAACAATTAATTCTTAACCGTACAGTACTTGCATGGTTATGTATGAGAGGGTGAAGTGCCAACCTGTATCCATTAGCAGTTGTACACCCTACGTCTCAAAGAATCAATAGTTAAGATATTATTTTTATATAAATACTGTAAAGCCAACTTTTATTATACACGTGCATAAACTAGTCAATAAACGGCCATCGGGGAAAGTAAAATCCCCGGTGGAATATATGGGGATAGCAACTTGTGGGGCAGAAACGTATCAAATAGCGTTCTGCCAGGAAACATACTCCCAAACAGCTGGAAACAAATAGTTAATACCACATATAAACATATTATCCAATTAGAATTAAAAATTGTTCCAATATGATTAAACATAAGATTAAGAAAAACCTAACCTAGCCTAGCCTAACCTAGCCTAACCTAACTAACCTAACCTAACCTAGCCTAACCTAACCTAGCCTAGCCTAGCCTAACCTAACCTTAACCTAACCTAACTAACCTAACCTAGCCTAACCTAACCTAGCCTAACCTAACCTATTTCGCCTAACCTAGCCTAGCCTAGCCTAACCTAGCCTAGCCTAACCTAACCTAGCCTAACCTAACCTAGCAAATCTTCTGTATTTTTAATTTCTTCTATTTTGGTTATATTGCCTCGTTGTTTTGTTAATTATGAGTTCATGGGAACTCTGCCCAGTTTGGTTTCTTTTTCTGGTATTGTATTTTCTTGTCGTGTTCTTTAATTCTATGGTTCTATTGTTGTGTATATTAATTTCAAATAGGATGGCCCTGTGGTCGGAGTTTGTCACTCCATCTTCCAGGCGCCAGCCATCGATCCTCCTAGAAGGGTCGCCGAGCAAGCTGTCACGTCCACATAGCTGGTAAATCTTCTGCCGCCCCTGATGGTGTCGAAAGTGGGCTCGGTTCCCCTGTTGAGTAGGTGGAGCTCAAGCTCGTCGAGCATTAAAGCCACCTCTGTTCCTCTCTTGTCCGTCTTTCGACTTCCCCACCAAGAGTTCCATGCGTTCACATCCCCACCCAATATCACGTCTCTGGTGCCCATACCTACTACCGCGGCCGTGATGTCGTTAAGATAGGGGCGATAGGCTTATCACCCTCAAGGTATACGGAGACTACCCCGACCTCCCAGACCCCAATCCTCAACTTGGCAACTGCGATATTCTCAGTTGTCAAGTCGGGACACTGGGTGATCTGGATAGCTCCATCGAACACTACAATGGCGGCTTTGATAACCCGCTCGGAGTTAGGGCTCCTCGCGCATTGTATTGTCCGTACTCCTCGATATTGTTTCATCTCCTATCCTCCCGATATAAGGCTCTTGCACTGACAAGCCAAGGTCAACTTGCGAGTGACCGCCTCGGTCATGAGCTCTGCTGTCGCAGCTTCGCTCCTCTGCATGTTGACTTGGATGACGCGATATTGGTGGCCACGATCGCTGTGTACAGTAGGGACGCCCTTAGCAGTAGGCTATGGTGGACCTCGCTAGTGTCTCCCATTTCCTTCTGACAGGGCAGTCCGAACTGAATGCATTGTGGTTTCTCCTGTCCAGTCCTGCCTTCGAGCAGTTACAGCACGATGGTATCTCTCCAGAGAGCATTTCAGTGCACTCTGCTCTGAGGTGTGGACCTCCGCAGTGACTGCACACATCTGTCGTCTCCGTGCATACCCGCTTGCTGTGTCCATACCCCAGGCATCGTGAGCACTGTATGAGCGGTGATTGATCCTCCACTCTTACTCTCTGGAGATCTACATGTACAATACCCACTTGAGTAACAAAACTAACAAGCACCATACAGGAAACGTGTGAAAAAACACTTAAAAAAGTCAGCAGTAAGAAATTTATAGGATTGCCCTGGTGGACGGTGGAACTCACTAACCTCAAAAAAGAGGTCCTACGGAAAAAGCGCAGAATCTCTTGCGCTGCACCGATCCGCCGAGAGTGGGTTGTCGAGCAGTACCTTGAGGCCAAGGAAAACTATTTCCTTGAAGTAAAGAAAGCGCAAACCGCCAGCTGGAAGTCCTTCTGCGGCCAGCAAGATAGGGAGTCGATGTGGGACGGTATATACCGGGTGATTAGACGTACAGCGGTGAGACAAGAGGACGTTCCTCTGGTGCGAAATGGAGTAGTACTGGGAGGGCAGGAGTCGGCCAAATTGCTGGCGGATACGTTCTATCCAGAGGATAATCCCGCCAACGACGACGTGGAACACAAGCAAGTAAGAGAATTGCAGATACAATAAATGAGGGGCTGCGTGATGACTCATGCAACCCACCATTCACCAAGAGCGAACTGCTGTGGGCCGCGTCGTCGTTCAATCCAAAAGGCGCCTGGAATGGACGGCCTTACCTCCGACATCTGCTGTACGGCAATCACACTGGACCCTGACCTGTTCCTCGCACTTATGAACAAGTGCCTAAGTCTTTCTTACTTCCCTGCAAGGTGGAAGGAAGCTGTGGTAGTAGCCATACGGAAGCCGGGAAAAGGACACATACGCGGACCCTAAGTCCTACAGACCCATAGGTCTCTTGCCGGTACTGGGTAAGATCTGCGAAAAGATGGTTGTCCAGAGAATCAGGTGGCACATAGCGCCCCAGATCAGTGATAGCCAGTACGGCTTCATGCCGCAACGTAGTACCGAAGACTCCTCTGTGCCATGATGGGACACCTAAATGATCGGCTTCGTGAGAAAAAGCTCATTGTTTTGGTGTCGCTGGACATAGAGGAGCATTCGATAATGCGTGGTGGCCGCGATCAGACTCAGACTGGCGGAGACCGGATGCCCGGTGGACCTGAGGCGCCTAATTGACAGCTATCTTAGCGATCGATCAGTGCGCGTCGGCTCGCTGGTGCGGGAATGGGTCAAAGGTACGACAAAGGTGCGTGCAAGGATCCATTGGGGGTCCTACGCTGTGGAACCTGCTTAATCCTCTTCTGGAAGAATTGGGGCAGAGGGGTATACTGTCAGGCCTTTGCTGATGACGTGGTTTTGATTATCTCGGGGACAATGCACCAGCGCAACGAGACTGAACCGGTACTGATTATGTTCGGGGTGGGGCCGTACGTTTCAACCCCGCAGCACACAAAACTAAGGCTATGGTAGTGACGAGGAAGCTGAAGTTTGACTCACCACTCCTGACCATGGGCGGTGTGAGGATCGAGCTCCAAGAACATCAAGATACTCGGCCTCACAGTGGACGACGGACTCACGTTCAACGCGCACATTGCAAATGTGTCGGAAGGCGCAGAGTCTCAATGTCCAACTGTCGAGGAGCCGCTAAGGTCCAATGGGGATTGAACCCCGAGGTGGTTAGAACCATTTATACGGCGGTGGTGGAGCCGACGATCATGTACGCTGCGGGCGCATGGGCGTCGGCGACACTAAAAAAGGTTCGCCAGAAAGCAGCTGGACTCCGTGCAGAGGGTTTGTCCAGAAGATTGTGAAATCGTATAGGACCGTCTCCCCTGCATTCAGCCCTGCTGCTAGCCGGATTGCTTCCCCGGATATAAGGATCGAAGCAGCCTTCATTAAGTGCGAGAGAGGCATATCGCGGCGGGTGGTAGGGGACAGGGAGATGGAGACTAGGATACCCTACGCCGAGATGCCAAATCCTGCCGAAAGGCTGGAGCTGGACTTCACCTGCATGGGGGCGGTGTGGATTTACCTACGCAAGACGAGGCTACCGTCCGAATTTACACCGACGATAGTAAAATCCAGGGGAAAGTCGGAGCGGCACTATCCATTTGGATAGGCGCGGCCGAGAAGAGTACCCGAAAACTGAATCTGGGTAATTACTGCACCGTCTACCAGGCGGAATTGCTGGCAATCAGTGAAGCGACTGAGTGGGCACTACGGCACTCTGCACGGAACTTCAGGGTCTATTGCGACTCCAGGTCCGCCCTCCAAACGGTTATTAACCCGGATTCTCTGCATCCCCTCGCGGTGAAGGCACGTCGAAACATCTGTACATTGCGGGGACGTGGGAAGAACATCTCCCCTAACATGGGTGAAAGCCCACGCAGGTTTGGAGGAACGAGAGGGCGGACGAACTTGCAAAGGAGGCTGCAATTAAGACCAAGAGGACCCCCGACTACGATCAATGCCCTGTCTCGTTCGTCAAGCGACAAATCCGTTTGGAGTCGGTTGATGAATGGAACAGGAGGTATCGGGAGGGTGAAACGGCTTCCATCACCAAAGCCTTCTTCCCGGACGCGTCAGAAGCCTTCAGCGTAATTAAAACCTGGAGATGGACGCTCTGTCTGTGCAGGTGTTCACGGGCCACGGCGGTTTCTCCGAATACTTGAACCGCTTCAGGTGTAAAGAGAGCTCGTCGTGTGTCTGTGGACGACACCATCAAGGAGGATATCTTGCACCTCATAACGGAGTGTCCTGTCAACGCAGGGGAGAGGCTCAATGTTGAGGTTTCACAGGTTTAAAAGTAACAATAAATAACTTGCCAGTCCTTATCAGTAGCAGAGATTTTTAGCCAGAAATTCCTGCATTTCTGCAAGCGTGTGGCGATGAAAGCTATACGACAAAATAAAACAAAATGAATGTATGA
>JAGSMU010000344.1:0-60110 GCA_029286865.1 Teinopalpus imperialis
AGGTTAGGTTAGGGTTAGGAGTTGGGTTGGGACACAAGTTAGGTTAGGTTAGGTTAGGTTAGGTTGGAGTTTAGAGTTGGGTTAGGTTAGGTTAGGATTGGGAGGTTAGGATTTAGGTTAGGTTAAGAAAGGTTGGGATTAGGTTAGGTTGGGTTAGGTTAAGGTTAGGTTAAATTTAGGTTAGGTTGGGTTAGAGTTGGGTTAGGTTAGGTTAGGATTTAGAGTTGGGTTGGGATTAGAGTTAGGTTAAGGTTAGGTTAGAGTTAGAGTTAGAGTTAGGATTGGGGTTAGATTTGAAGTTGGGTGGGATTTAGGTTAGGTTAAGTTGGGAGTTAAATTTGGGATTGGGAGTTAGAGTTAGGTTGGGATTTAGGTTAGAGTTGGGATTTAAGTTAGGTTGGGATTTAGGTTGGAGTTAGGATTGGGATTTAGGTTAGGATTGCAGTTAGGACTAGGTTAGAGTTGGGATTGGGATTTAGGTTAGGTTAGGTTGGGATTTAGAGTTGGGTTAGGTTAGGTTAGGTTGGGATTGGAGTTAGGTTAGGGGTTAGGGTAGGTTAGGTTGATTTAAGTTAGAGTTAGGTTAGGATTTAAGTTGGGATTTAGGTTAGAGTTGGGATTTAGAGTTGGGATTGGGTTAGATTTAGGTTAGGTTAGAGTTAGGTTAGGACTAGAGTTAGGAGTTGGGATTTAAGTTTAAAGTTAAGGTTAAGAGTTGGGATTTAGGTTAGGGTGGGATTAGGTTGTTAGAGTTAGAGTTAGGTTGGGAGTTGGAGTTAGGATTTGGAATTAGAGTTAGGTTAGGAATTAGAGTTAGAGTTAGGTTAGGTTAGGTTAAAGTTAGAGTTGGGATTCAATTTGATTGGGATTTAGGTTAGAGTTAAGAGTTGGGATTAGTTGGAAGTTAGAGTTAGGATTAAGTTAGGATTTAGGATTTAGGTTAAGTTAGGAGTTAGGATTTAGAGTTAGGTTAGGTTAGGGTTGGGATTCAGGTTAGGATTCAGGATTTAAGTTAGAGTTAGAGTTTAGGTGAAGTTAGAGTTAAGTTAAGTTAGGTTAGGTTGGAGTTAAGTTAAGTTAAGTTAGGATTTGGACACAGTTGGGATTTAGAGTTAGGTTAGGTTAAGTTGATTTAAGTTAGGTTAGGATTCATTGGGATTACTAGAGTTCCAAGTTAGAGTTAGGTTAGAGTTGGGATTAAGAGTTAGAGTTAGAGTTAAGGTTAAGTTAGGTTACATGAGTTAAAATTTAGAGTTAGAGTTAAATTTAAGTTAAGTTTAAGTTAGGTTAGAGTTAGGACAGAGTTAGAGTTAGGTTGATTAGAGTTAAGTTAGAGTTAGGTTGGGATTAAATTTAAGGTTAGGTTAAAGTTGGGATTTAGAGTTAAGTTGGGAGTTATGTTAGAGTTGGAGTTAGGTTGGAGTTGGGATTTAGGACACCCAAGTTAGAGTTAAGTTGGGATTAGGATTTAGGTTAGGTTAGGTTAGAGTTAGAGACAAGTTAGGTTAGAGTTAGATTCAAATTTAGGTTAAGAGTTCATGAAGTTAAAATTTGAAGTTAGAGTTAAGAGTTAGGTTAAGTTAAATTTGATTTAAGTTAGGTTAGGATTTAAGTTAGAGTTGGGTTAGAATTGAAGTTAGAAGTTAGGTTAGAGTTAGGGTGGGATTTAAGTTAGGTTAAAGATTTAGAGTTAGGTTAGGATTGAAGTTAGATTTGGGAGTTAGAGTTGAGTTAGGATTTAGATTTAGAGTTGGAGTTAGGTTAGGATTTAGAGTTAGAGTTAGAGTTGGAGTTAGGAGTTAGAGTTAGGATTTAAGTTAGAGTTAGGTTAGAGTTAAGTTAAGTTAGGTTAGAGTTAGAGTTAAGTTCCAAGTTGGAGTTGAGAGTTGGGATTTAAGAGTTGAGAGTTAGGTTAAGTTAGGTTAAATTTGGGTAGGATTAAGTTTAGAGTTACAAGTTAGGTTAGGATTTAGGTTTAGAGTTAGGTTAAATTTAAGTTAGAGTTAGGTTAGGTTAGGTTGTAGGATTTAAGTTAAGTTGATTAAAATTTAAAATTAGGTTAAGTTAGAGTTAGGAGTTAAGTTAAGTTAAGTTAAGTTAGAGTTAAGTTAGAGTTAGGATTTAAGTTAGGATTTAAGTTAGGATTGAATTTAGGATGGAGTTAGGTTAAGTTGGAAGTTAGAGTTAGGATTAAGTTAGAGTTTAAGTTAGAGTTAGAGTTAAGTTAGAGTTAGGATTTAGGTTAGGATTTAGAGTTGGAGTTAAGTTGATTTAGGTTAGGTTAGGTTAGAGTTAAATTTAGGTTAAATTTAAGTTAGGATTTAAGTTAAGTTTAGAGTTAGGATTGGAGTTAGAGTTAGGTTAAGTTAGAGTTAAGTTGAAGTTAGGATTTAAAGTTAAGTTGGGATTTAAGTTAGAGTTGGAATGGGTAAGGTAGGTTAAGTTAAAGTTAGAGATTTAAGTTCCAAAATTAGGATTTAAATTTAGAGTTAAGTTAAGTTAGAGTTAGAGTTAGGTTAAGTTAGAGTTAGAGTTAGAGTTAAGACTGATTCCAAGTTGGGATTTAAGTTAGGATTTAAAGTTAATTTAGATTTAAGTTAGAGTTAAGTTAAGTTGGGATTGGGAGATTTAAGAGTTGGAAGTTAAAGTTTAAGTTAGAGTTAAATTTAAGTTAGAGTTAAGTTAGAGACATTTAGAGTTAAGTTAGAGTTGGGAGTTAAGTTAGAGTTAGGATTTAAGTTAAGTTGGGATTACAGTTAGGTTAGGAGTTAGGAGTTAAGTTAGAGTTAGAGTTAGGTTAAGTTAGGTTAGAGATTTAAGTTAGGATTTAAGTTAGAGTTAGGTTGGGAGACTAAGTTTAAATTTAAGTTAAGTTAGGATTTAAGTTGGGAGTTAAGTTAGGATTTAAAGTTAAATTTAGGAGATTGGGAATTTAAGTTAAAGTTAGGATTTAAGGTTTAGAGTTAAGTTAAAGTTAAGTTAGAGTTTAAGTTGGAAATTTAAGTTGGGATTTAAGTTGGAAATTAGAACTAGGATTTAAGTTGATTTAAGTTAAGTTGGAATTTAAGTTAGAGTTAGAATTTAAGTTAAGTTACCCAAGTTAGAAGTTAAGTTAGAGTTAAGTTAGGACTAGAGTTAAGTTGGAACTGAATTTGGTTAGGATTTAAGTTAGAGTTGAACAAGTTAGGTTTGCAGTTGCATTTCCTTACACAGAATCCCCTGACACTAAAGCACATTATTTGGCATTTTCATAGGAATTTTAGTCAGTGCAGAGTCCGACACCAACCCATCACTTACCCCTGCAAATAGGTATCACATGAAGCATTTCCCACATGTAAAAGTTAGAGTTAAGTTAGGATTACGTTAGAGTTGGGGTTAAGTTAAGAGTTAAAATTTAAATTTAAATTTAAAGTTAGGAAGTTAGGTTAGAGTTAGAATTTAGGTGTTAAATTTAAGATTAGAGTTAGAACAGTTAGGATTTAAGTTAAATTTAGAGTTAGAGTTGGGAATTTAGAGTTGGGATTAGGATTAGAGTTAAGTTAGGTTAGAGTTAGGATTTAGGAGTGCCATCCAGAAAACCTCCTCCCAAGAGTGCCTGAGTCGTTGAATTTCTACTTTGATACTATTGTATGAGGAAGAAGCAACATGAGAACCTATTACCCTGACACTAGTAGTACACATTGTACTAGGCCTTGAGAATGTTCCTGACAGAGAGGATAGCTGCTCTGCATGTCCCTCCCAATGCTTGGAGAGCTTTGCTTGAGAGTAGCAGGAATTTACATTTCCTCTTATTTCCATATCCAGAGAAAACAGCAGACAATTAAGCACATGCAGAGCACTGGTGACGTACATCGTTCTCAATTACATCACGAAATGAAATTGCAGCTTTCTCCTTAATTTCTACCTTATCAGAAAGACAGCCGAACGACGTCAGATGCGCATTGGGCGCCTGGTGATACGTCGTTCTCGGTGCCCAATGTGAGATAGAAGGTTGCATTTCTCCTTGATCAAAGTATCCGGGGAAGGCAACAAATGAAATTGTGCGTTGGGAACTGGTGGCGATACGTGCGTTGGCGGTGCCTAATGCTCACGAATATTAAGGGGAACGGGCTCGGTGTGCGCTTTTACTACCCGCCGGGCACTTAACCGATCGAGCGTTGTGGGAGGTTGCATTTCTCTTGATTTCTGTATCCGGGAAAGGCAACAAAATGATGGTGGGTATTAGGAACTGGTGACGATTTATCGTTTCCAGTGCCTAATGCTCATAGATGGGACAGGCTCGGTGTTGCATCGCACCGCCGGAGCGCTCAACCGTCAGCTAAGGGAGTTACGTCGGCTCTCCCAGCGCCGTAACCGCTGTACTTTCGTCAAAGACCCAGTGTTGACGATAATGGGGTGCGATCGTTGGGCGGAGGCTTCACCGGCCAGGCGCACGAGAAGTGACCTCTAAGATTCAGACAGAGTCGCCACGCGCGTTGGCCTTATCCCCAGAACCGGCTCACCCAGGGACCGAGCATTTCTTCATCCCTGCTCAGCCGATTTATAAGATTGCGGAAAAGAGTTTGCGGGCGGCGGACTGGCGGTGACGTTACGAAGCGACTCTCCAGCGTAGAGTCTCTAGATGATAAAGACGAAGGGGAAAAACGTCCTTCTAGGACGCAGACATCAGCAGCAGTCCGGTAACGAGGCCAAAACAGGAGACGCAGCCAGGGCACAACATCTGCCAAAAGGAGTCCCGAGGGAGGCCTCCAACTACAGGCGAGTGCATGGGACTGGCCAAGGCGAAATGGTAGTTCCCGAAGCCAGGGAGGGGAGGAGAAGGTTGGAGGCGGAGGCGGACCTTAGCCCGCGTCGTCTCGTCAGCTCCGTGCCAGCAGATGGCAACCCTGTCGGAGTCGTCGTCGAATGATGAGCTTCGAGCCAACGTCAGGCTACAGAAGGAGGATTGAGGACAGCGTCGGCGTCTCTCATCACAATAGTGGCCTCAAAGGTCTAAGGAGAACCTGAAGGGCATCTGGGTGAAAGAGCGCTGAAGGAGGCCACGAGAGACCGTGAGGTGAGACCACCTAAGACTCTGCAGCGCCGCTGTACCTCAGAGGAGACGACAAGCTGCAAGCGGACAACGCTCGCCTCAAAGGCGGAAAGCTGTCAGGCTGAGAAGGAGGTGGCATACCTGCGGATGGTGGACACGCCAAAGAAATAACCCACATCGAAGGAGCGGGCAAGGAGGAGCTCGTGCGTTCGATCATTGACCAGGTAGGTCAATGATGTACTCCGTTCGCGCTGGGATAGCTATCCTGCCCAGCATGCCTCACTGGCGGCGGATCGGAGACCGGAGACAATGCCCAGTCCCATGTCTGCCCTTAGCTGCCGGGCACCGGCTCCCCGCAAAGCTGCACCTGTCAAGGCGCCTAGCATAAACCACGGCTCTGGTAGGAGTCTTGCAACCCCAAAGCAAGGAAGGGTTGAGCCGCGAAGGAGGGCCAGACGGCAACTGGGTCCACTTCCTCTGCCACTGAGTACTTGCAGTCCGTAGAGCAACCATGGACGACGGTGGTGAAGAAGAACCAAAGAAGAAGGAGTGAAACAAGCGAAGGTCCGGCAAACCCACCGAGACCGGTCAGATCGCGACTCCACGATCGTCCGCGCTGTAGTGGTGACACTGGAGCCGGGAGGGCTGCGGCAGCGAGCGTCACCCACGTGAGGTGATCCGCCGAGGCGAAGGCGAAAATAAACCTCTCATACCCTCAGGATAACCGGTGCGTGCGTTTCCCATCTGCCACAGAGGCTCCCGAATGTTCCAGGAATCCCCGGCGCGAACAGCAGGCAGGCAGACGCCCTCGCTCAGAAGTTGAGGAGGATTATAAAGACCAAAGCGGTCCGGGTCTCAAGACCGGCAGGGCCGCCGGATAAAGTGTCCGGTCTTGATGACTCGGTCGGTGGAAGTGGTGGCTGTTTCCGTTGGCTGGCCTTTATCCCGGGAACACCGTAAAGTGTAGCGAAGGTCCTGCGGTATCCACGCAGGCACTCCCAGGGGATGGCGCCTGAGTTCGGTGTCCGTAGCTGCTGCCAAAAGGTAGCCGCGGGGCGTCTGATGATGGTCTCGTGGGTGGTGGCGAGGTGAGGCCCTCACCTCTGAGTGTTTCCGCTGTTTGAGCGGACACGTGAGGGCTCAGTGCGACGCACCCGATCTGACCAGGGCTGGCGCCTGCCGCCCTTGTAGCCAGCCTATACAAAGGCAGCACAATGCTCACTACTACGCGATTGCGCCGTGGCCGTCACCGCAAAGAAACCGGCAGCCATGAGGATGGGGAAGGCCTGCAAAGCGCCTTCCAAGGTCTAAAACCGATCGCCGTGCCACCTCGGCAACCGACCAGCCAACCGATGGAAGCGTCCCGGCCCTGGAGACCCTCCACCTTCCGCCACGGGAAAGGTGAGAGCGTAGGCGTACTCGAATTCCCCTGCCACGGCTCTCGAGCGATGGACGCGGGAGGTCTGTCGCTCAGCCACAAGTCAACGGAGTGAGCGCGCCGGTGACCCCGCGCGCTCTCAGCCACCAAGATAAACTGCCAGGAGCCCGCAATAACGAGCGCCACCAGCTTCCTGTGCGCGGAAGAATGCTCACAGCGTACCCGCGTACAGCACTGGGTGGAGCGATACCATAAGAACAATAGCCGTGGGGTTTTAGTCGGTGGGTGAGCGCGGCACTCTCTCGTCCCCGCGAGCGGGTATCCATGAAACATTTCCCGAAAAGTTGATTAGGTTAGGTTAGGTTGGGATTAGGTTGGTTAGGTTGGGATTGGGATTTAGGTTAGGTTAGGTTGAGTTAGGTTGGGTTAGGTTAGGTTGAGTTGGGATTGGGATTTAGGTTAGGTTGGAGTTAGGTTGGGTTGGGTTGGGATTAGGATTTAGGTTAGGTTGGGATTTAGGTTGGGTTAAGGTTAGGATTTAGGTTGGGATTGAGTTGGGATTGGGTTGAGTTAGAGTTGGGATTGGAGTTAGGATTGGGATTTAGGTTGGGTTAAGGTTAGGTTGGGATTAGGATTGGGATTTAGGTTGGGTTAGGTTGGGATTCAGGTTGGGTTGGGATTAGAGTTGGGATTGGAGTTGGGATTAGGTTAAGGATTGGGTTTTTTTTTTTTTTTTTTTTTTTTTCTTGTATTTCAGGGATTCTCGCAATATATATTCCCTGGCATGTATCATCAGGACTTTGTGCTTTTTTGTCATTTTTATATATGTCCAAACTTAATATTTTACGCCATCAGCGCTGGTTGGGATTAGGTTAGGTTAGAGTTAGGATTGGAGTTAGGTTGAGTTGGGATTTAGGTTGGGTTGGGTTGGGTTAGGTTAGGTTAGGTTAGGTTAGAGTTAGGTTGGGATTGGGATTAGGTTAAGTTAGAGTTAGGATTGGAGTTAGGATTAGGTTGGGTTAGGTTAGGTTAGGTTAGAGTTGAGTTAGGTTAGGTTAAGTTGGGATTTAGGTTGGGAGTTAAAACAGGTTAGGTTGGGATTGGAGTTGGGTTGGGTTAGGTTGGAGTTGGGATTGGGATTTAGGTTGGGGTTAGAGTTAGGATTTAGGTTAGGTTGGAGTTGGAGTTGGAGTTGGGTTGGGTTAGGTTGGGTTGGGTTGGGATTAGGTTAGGATTTAGGATTGGGAGTTAAGGTTAGGTTGGAGTTGGGATTAGGATTTAGGTTAGGTTGAGTTAGGTTAGAGTTGGGATTTAAATTTAGGTTAGAGTTGGGATTAGGATTGGAGTTAGGTTAAGTTGGGATTGGAGTTAGGATTGGGATTAGGTTAGAGTTAGGTTAGGTTAGGTTAAGTTGGGATTAGGATTTAGGTTAGGTTAGAGTTAGGTTAGGTTAGGTTGGAGTTGGGATTGAGTTGGGATTGGGATTTAGGTTGGAGTTAGAGTTGGGATTAGGATTTAGGTTGGAGTTGGGATTGGGTTAGGTTGGGATTGGGATTGAGTTGGGATTTAAGTTAGGTTAGGTTGATTTAGGTTAGGATTAGGTTAGGTTAGGATTTAGGTTGGGATTAGGTTAGGATTAGGATTTAGGTTGGGTTAGGTTGGGATTGAGTTAGGTTAGGTTAGGATTAGGATTTAAGTTAAGTTAGGTTGGAGTTGGGATTAGGATTTAGAGTTAGGTTAAGGTTAGGATTTAGGTTAGAGTTGGGATTTAAGTTAGGATTTAGGATTTAGGTTAAGTTAGGTTAGGTTAGAGTTAAGAGTTGGGATTAGAGTTGGGATTTAGGTTGGGATTGGGATTGGGATTAGGATTAGGTTAGGATTTAGAGTTAGGATTTAGGATTGGAGTTAGGTTAGGTTAATTGGGATTAGGTTAGGTTGGAGTTGGGATTGGGATTGGAGTTGGGATTGGGTTGGGTTGGGATTAGGATTTAGTTGGGATTGGGATTAGGTTAGGTTGGAGTTAGGTTGGGTTGGGTTAGGTTAGGATTAGGTTAGAGTTAGGTTGATTTAGGTTAGGATTTAGGATTGGGTTAGGTTGGGATTAGGTTGGGATTAGGATTTAGGTTAGGTTGGGTTAAGTTGGGATTAGGTTGGGATTGGGTTAGGTTAGGTTAAGTTAGGTTAGGTTGGAGTTAGGTTAAGGTTAGGTTAGGTTGGGTTGGGATTAGGTTAGGTTAGGTTGGGATTGGGATTGGGATTGGGTTGGGTTGGGTTGGGTTGGGTTAGGTTGGGTTAGGTTAGGTTAGGTTAGGTTGGGTTGGGTTGGAGTTAGGTTGGAGTTGGAGTTAGGTTGGGTTGGAGTTAGGTTAGGTTGGGATTGGGTTGGGTTGGGTTGGGTTGGGTTGGAGTTGGAGTTGGGATTAGGTTAGGTTGGGTTAGGTTGGGTTAGGTTAGGTTAAGGTTAGGTTAGGTTGGGTTAGGTTAGGTTGGGTGGAGTTAGGTTAGGTTAGGTTAGGTTGGAGTTGGGTTGGAGTTAGGTTAAGGTTAGGTTGGGTGGGATTAGGTTAGGTTGGAAGGTTAGATTTAGGTTAAGGTTAGGTTAGGTTAGGATTAGGTTAGGTTAGGTTGGGATTGGAGTTAGGTTGGGTTAGGTTGGGTTAGGTTAGGTTGGGTTAAGTTGGGTTAGGTTAGGTTAGGTTAGGTTGGAGTTGGGATTAGGTTAGGTTAAGTTAGGTTAGGTTAGAGTTGGGATTAGGTTGGAGTTAGGTTGGGTTGGGAGTTAAGGTTAGGTTAGGTTAGGTTGGAGTTAGGTTAGGTTAGGTTAGGAGTTGGGATTAGGTTGGGATTTAGGTTGGGATTAGGTTAGGTTAGAGTTAGGTTAGAGTTAGGTTAGAGTTGGGATTAGAGTTGGAGTTAGGTTAGGTTAGGTTAGAGTTAGGTTAGGTTGGAGTTGGGAGTTAAGGTTAAGGTTAAGGTTAAGAGTTGGGATTCAGAGTTAGAGTTGGGATTAGGATTTAGGTTAGGATTTAGGATTTAAGTTAGGTTAGGTTAAGAGTTGGGATTAGAGTTGGGATTAGGTTAGGAGTTAGAGTTGGGATTTAGAGTTAGGTTGGAGTTAGGTTAAGTTGGGATTAGGTTAGAGTTGGAGTTGGGAGTTAAGGTTGGAGTTAGGTTAAGAGTTAGGTTAGGTTAGGTTAGGATTGGGAGTTAAGGTTGGAGTTAGGTTAGGTTAGGTTAGGTTAGGATTAGGTTAGAGTTAGGTTGGGATTAGGTTAGGAGTTAGAGTTAAGTTAGGTTGGTTAGGTTAGAGTTGGAGTTAGGTTAAGTTAGAGTTAGAGTTAGGTTAAGGTTAGGATTAGAGTTAGGATTAGGTTAGGTTAGAGTTAGGTTAGGTTAGGTTAGGTTGGGATTAAGTTAGGTTAGGATTTAGGATTGGAGTTAGGTTAGAGTTAGGATTAGAGTTAGGTTAGGTTAGAGTTGGGATTGGAGTTAGGTTAGGTTGGAGTTAGGTTAGGTTAGGATTAGAGTTAGGTTAGGTTAGGTTAGGAGTTAGAGTTAGAGTTAGGATTTAAGGTTAGGTTAGGTTAGAGTTAGGTTGGGATTAGAGTTAGATTTAAGTTAGAGTTAGAGTTGGAGTTAGGTTGGGATTAGAGTTAGGTTGATTTAGGTTAAGGTTAGGATTAGGTTAGGTTAGGTTAGAGTTAGGTTAGGTTAGGTTAGGTTTTTTTTTTTTTCTTAATCTTATGTTTAATCATATTGGAGCAATTTAATTCTGTGAATAATTTGTTTATATGTGGGATTATCTGATTGTTTCGCTTACTTGGGAAGTATGTTTCTGTAGAACGCTATTTGATACGTTTCTGCCTGGAATTTATATATATATATTCCACCAGGAAGTTTACTTTCCCCGATAGCCGTTATAGACTAATTTTACGTATATAATAAAGTTGGCTTTACAGTAATTACAAAAATAATATCATAACTATGATTCTTTGGAGACGTAGGGTGTACAGCTGCTAGTATTACAGGATTTGTACCTAGTCTCTTTTCATCCTACAGAAGGAAATTACTACACAGTTAAAGTTAGTATTAAAATATAAGCAAGTATATATATAGTTGTGTCCCGAATAAAAGCTAATGTATCGCTAAATTGAGGAATACGACTTCTATTGAAGCCGCATTACCCGAATTCTACCAGTCTCAGGCGCTCGACTAAATAATCTTATAACTAACACAGAAAGTTACATATCTTAAATATTGATTACATGTACAAATATTAAAATCAAATGTTTTAACCTATTCTTACACTATAATTTTTGCTTAGAATGAATAATTTTACATGAAGATGTATACACACCAACGAATAATATAAACAATACTCCTTATACAAAATAAAACACACACATACAAGCGCTTAACCGTGGCTAAGAATAGAACCGTGACAGTGCACTTTCTCCACTTCAGCACTCAGGGAGCAGAGAATTTTGTATGAGAACAATTAAACTGTCAGTTTGTAGAACAAAATTTTAATTAATTTAGGGTCGACGAATGAAAATCAGACATGCCGAGACCCACTTCCATGCTCAGCAGTGCTCATAGATTAGATACGATACCGTTCCTGAGAAATCCAAGGAAAGGTAATCAACATATGCTAAACAAAATTAACATAATTAATTAATTGCAGTATTTACAGAGCTGGCGTACTACAAATTAGTAAATGATAAATAGCATGATCGCAACGATAAACATGAGTATATGACAGCGTTATATAAAACAAGAAACACAATCATTTTATATACAGGTATCTCTACTATATTAATGCTAGTTTCTTAAAGCTAGACCTATTTTAAGGATTATGACACAGAACTAGAGAAATAATAACTGCGTTAATTTAAACAATTGAACCGCGTCACTGCATTTTAAAGAATAAACACCTTGGACCCGGTCCTTTATAGAATGCAGGAGCAGAGGCCAGGAAGAGTCTCAGAGAGTGCAGCCTTGCTATCAGTTGGGAATATTTGAAATAATTTGTAAAAGCGATGAACAATTTAAACCATGCCACTGCCACTCCCGAGGCAGCGATGCTCGCAGTTAATTACGGGCATCGTTCGCAGCCAGGAATGTCGGCGGCATGTGCCATATGCTTAAACACGAGTTTGACATAATTAAATAATTGAGGTATTTACAAAGCTGGCCTACTACAGTTTAATTAATGGTAAATAACATGATAAAATAAAAATGAATATAAACATAAATATATGACGACATTGGAAAGATGTGTACGCGCAACGAATAATATAATACAATACTCTTTATACAAAATTAAACGCACACATGCAACCGCTTCACCGTGGCTAAAATAGACTGAAAATGGCGAAGAATACACTTCTCACATACCCAGCACACTCAGGGAGCAGGGAGTGCAGCAGAGGGGCGTGCTCCTCAGTTTATACGGGCACAAAATTGCAACAAATTAAAATTTTAAAATGTGCCGAGGCCGCTCCCGAGTGCTCAGCGGTGCTCGCAGTCAGATGCGATGCACCGTTCCTGGCTCCAGGAAGGGCAGCAGCACAGTCTTGAACACTAGTTGTATACTCAATTGATAGAAGTATTTACAAAGATGGCCTACTATAGTTTAATAAATGATAGATTGTATAATCGTAAAATAAACATAAGTATATAACAACATTATATAATGCAAAAGAGCAGTTATATGTATACAAGTATATATTCTAAATTAGTGCTAATTTCTTAAAAGCTAGACCTTAACATTAGGATTTAGAAGAGTTACTAAAAGAAAGAAATAATTTACTTGAACAATTGAACTACGTCGCCGTATCTAAAAATTAAACGCCGCTTGAAGGTCACGGTCCCGACGCGTCATGCGCGGGGAGCAGGACGAGACGCAGGCGCAGTGCGCTAACGGTCACAGCAATAACAAGTTGTAAGGAGCGATGTACAATTTAAACCATGCCACGGCCACTCCCGAGCGGCGATGCTCGCAATAAAATACGGGCGTCGTTCGCAGCCAGGAATGTCGGCGGCATGTGCCGTATGCTTAAAACACTAATTTGACGTAATTAAATAATTGAGGTATTTACAAAGCTGGCCTACTGCAATTTAATAAATGGTAAATAGTATGATCGTAAAAGAAAAATAAACATAAGTATATAACAACATTATATAATGCAAAAACAACAATTATTTATCTATATACAAGTATCTATTTTAAATTAGTGCTAAATTCTTAAAACTAGACCTATCTTAAGATTTTGTAAAGGTATTACAAAAGGAAAAGAAATAATAAATACGATAACATAAACAATTGGACTGCGTCGCCGCATCTAAAATAGACATCGCTTGGGGCCCCGGTCCTTCCTTGGAATATGAGGAGGCAGAAGGGCAGGAGCAGGAAACGACACCCAACAGTCAGTTTGTAAAAGTAAAAATATAAACAAATTAAGACGGAGCGATAAAAGTTTAAACTGTGCCGTGGCCGATCCCGCATGCTCAGCGGTGCTCGCAGTCAGATGCGATGCACCGTTCGCATCCAGGAAGGGCGGCGGCACGTAATTAGATACAATTTAGCAGTTAATTAATCGAATGCTTGCAAAGCTGGCTAATATAATTTAATAAAAGAAAAATAGCATGATCGTGAAAATAAACATAAATATATGACGACATTATATAATGCAAAAACAACAATTATTTATCTATATACAAGTATCTATTCTAAATTAGTGCTAATTTCTTAAAGCTAGACCTATCTTAAGATTTTGTAAAGGAATTACAAATAGGAAAAGAAATAATAAATACGATAACATAAACAATTGAACTGCGTCGCCGCATCTAAAAATAGACATCGCTTGGGGCCCCGGTCCCTTCGCGGAATGCGCGAAGGAGCAGAACGAAGGAGCGACATAGCGCATAGATCGATTTGTAGGAAGTAGAATGTAAACAAATTAAGACGGAGCGATAAAAAGTTTAAACTGTGCCGTGGCCGATCCCGCATGCTCAGCGGTGCTCGCAGACAGATACGATGCACCGTTCGCATCCAGGAAGGGCGGCGGCAATGTAAACACAAATTTGTCGTACTTGAATTAATTAAGGTATTTCCAAAAGCTTGTCTACAATAATTTAATGAATGATAAATAGCATGATCGTGAAAATAAACATAAATATATGATAACATTATATGCAGCAAAAGATCAACAACAATTCTTTTTTGTATACAAGTATCTATACTATTTTTAGTATTAAATTCTTAAAGCTAGACTTATCTTGCGCAAAGTTGAAAATAATTACAAAAAAAAATAAAAAGAAATTATTACTACGATAACATAAACAATTGAACTGCGTCGCCGCATCTAAAAATAGACATCGCTTGGGGCCCCGGTCCCTTCGCGGAATGCGCGGGGAGCAGGGCGAAGACAGAACGACTGCAACACCGCAAATCGTTATTAGTAAAAATGACAATTAAATGTTAAGCGTTTGTGGCCGCTCCGCATGCTCAGCGGTGCTAGCCGTTAGATACAGTGCACCGTTCGCATCCAGGAAGGGCGGCGGCACGTGCATGACACAAATTTAACATGATTAATCTATTGAGACAATTTAATGATTGGTGAATGATATGACACGTAAATATAAAAATAGTATATGACAGTTGTATAAAATGGTAAAATTTAAATATAAAAATTGAAAAACTGCTCCAATCGTCGCTGACCGTGAGAGAGGGCTACGCTCCGTAGTCTACTCTGTTGTCGACTCTCTCTCTCATGGCTCGCAAGCGTGGGCAGGACATTGAGTTCGCGGTGTGTTTAATGTCATTTTTGTTTTAAATTTATCATTATATAACCTGAATTAAAACATTTCGCCGAGTTTGGAGCGTCTTTGCTTGGGCACTCAGCAACTTGATGTTCAGTGCTAGCACAGTGGGAGCAAGGGCTCACGGTCGCTGTACAATGGGATCGCATATGCCCGAATTGCAGGCATTTATGGCACTGGAGGAATGGAAGCTGGCAACGTGGATCTTCTGATGGTCTACGGCAATCCTTGCCATATCCACCATTTTCTGTACCTTCGGTTCCGCTGATAGAACAGCGTTGTATAAATTTTGGTTCTTATTGTTTCGCTTGAAGCGTAGTTTTAAATTATCCTGTTCACTGCCGATTATCTCGCCGAGTTCAGTGTTTTGAACCTTTATGATGGCGACGAGATCTTCCGCAGGAGTGTCTTTTGAGATGCCTTTCATTATTAACATGGGCCTAAGTCTGCGGACAGGTTCAGCCTTAATTTCTGATCGCTCTTTTAACCGCTGTAACGTATCATCCTCTGGGTCGTGGTATCAAATTCAATACGCAGTTTGTTATTTGACTGCGGCAAAGATCGCCGGTCATGTAGGGATTCAATGCTTAAGGCTTGTATCACCTCTTGCCTGGTTTAGTCTCAGCCACCGTGCTCACGATGATGGCGGGCTTGGTCGCGGGTGGTGGAGCAGGCGTGGCCGAAGCTGTGGCGCCACCGCCCTGAGTCGCTGGAGTGCGGCCGGTCATTGCGGCTTGAGCGTATGACGTGGTCCGAGTCTGCTGGAGCTGCGCTGAGATCTGCCCCTTGAACTTGGCCATCTCGTCACGCACACAGGCCACGATGTCAGCCTTTAGGTCGCTGTCGATGGGTGTGAGCGCAGGTGTGGTTGCTGCATCAGGAGTGATGCTAGCCAACTTGTGGCCGCATCGACGAATCTCCGTCGCAGCCAAAGTAATTAGACGCTTGTTGGCTGCCGTGACTGATTTACCCTCAGTCACGGCTTTGTTAATGCATTCGGTGAGTTTGTAGACAACGCTTAAGACGATGTCTACATCGCAGACTTCTCCACCCCGCCGGTAGGGCGAGATTATCCGCTGCTGTCGTCTTACTCGACATCGCTATCGCTTAAAAGCATTAATTTGCGGGGAGGCGGCTGATAGCAAAAGAAGTTTTATATTACAAACTATTTTTTTGGCGTCCGCACACTGCACTTTAAAACTAGAATTAAACACTAATATTAATAAACAAAAAGTCTTAAGAAGATTTAAAATTACGTAAACTGTAGGGTCCTATAAACGAAAAATAGTCTGTAACTTAAAACTATTGTTCAGAAAAATCTGAAATTTGACACACAGAAGGATAGGTAGGTGGTCTATCAAAACACAAAAATAAAGGGGTCATCGCGACAGATGGAGTGCCGCACGCGTTTGAAGTTTTCAACTCCGCACAATTATTGTTTTAAAACTGTTTTGACCCAAAATGGGTTTAAAATAAATAAATTGTTAATAAAACTACACCATCACATTGTTCACACTTTTCTGCGTCTTTTGATGTATAAAACGTCTATTTTCACAACACTTTACCCACTTTCGTGATTTTTTAAACACGGAGCGCTTCACTTTCGCTGCGTACGGGTCGAGCGCGAGCGCGAGACTGGTTAGGTTGGGTTGGGATTAGGTTAAGGTTAGGTTAGGTTAGGTTAGAGTTAGGTTAGGTTGGGATTAGGTTAGGATTTAGGTTAGGTTAGGTTAGGTTAGGTTAGGTTGGTTAGGTTGGGATTAGGTTAGGTTAGGTTAGGTTAGGTTGGGATTCAGGTTAGGTTGGGATTAGGTTAGGTTAGGTTAGAGTTGGGTTAGGTTAGGTTAAGGTTAGGTTAGGTTAGGTTAGGTTAGGTTGGTTAGGTTGGGTTAGGTTAGGTTAAGTTAGGTTAGAGTTAAGTTGGGATTAGGTTGGGATTTAGGTTGGGATTAGAGTTAGGTTAGGTTAGAGTTGGGATTGGAGTTAGGTTAGGTTAGGTTAGGTTAGGTTGGAGTTGGGTTAGGTTAGGTTGGGATTAGGTTAGGTTGGGATTCAGGTTAGGTTAGGTTAGGTTAGGATTAGGTTAGGATTGGGATTAGGTTAGGTTAGGTTGGGATTCAGGTTAGGTTGGGATTCAGGTTAGGTTAGGATTAGGTTAGGATTTAGGTTGGGTTAAGGTTAGGTTAGGTTGGGATTGGGTTAGGTTGGGTTAGGTTAGAGTTGGGTTAGGTTAGGTTAAGAGTTAGGTTAGAGTTAGGATTTAGGTTAGAGTTAGGATTGGAGTTAGGTTAGGTTAGGTTAGGTTGAGTTGGGATTAGGTTAGGTTAGGTTGAGTTGGGTTGGGTTGGAGTTGGGTTGGGATTAGGTTAGGTTGGGATTGGGATTAGGTTAGGTTAGGTTGAGTTAGGTTAGAGTTGGAGTTAGGTTAGGTTAGGATTTAAGAGTTAGGTTAGGTTAGGTTAGGTTAAGTTAGGTTAGAGTTGGGATTAGGTTAGGTTAGGTTAGGTTGGGTTGGGATTGGGATTAGGTTAGGTTGGGATTAGGTTAGGTTAGGTTAAGTTAGGATTTAGGTTAGGTTAGGTTGGGATTGAGTTGGGATTAGGTTAGAGTTGGGATTAGGTTGGGTTAGGTTGGGATTGGAGTTGGGATTTAAGTTAGGATTGGGATTTAGGTTGGGTTAGGTTAGGTTGGGTTGGGTTAGGTTGGGTTAGGTTAGGTTAGGTTAGGTTAGGTTAGAGTTGGGTTAGAGTTAGGTTAGGTTAGGTTAGGTTAGGTTAGGTTGAGTTAGGTTAGGTTAGGTTAGGTTAGGTTAAGGTTGGAGTTAGGTTAGGATTAGAGTTAGGTTAGGTTAGGTTAGGTTAGGTTAGAGTTAGGTTAGGTTAGGTTAGGTTAGAGTTAGGTTAGGTTAGAGTTGAAGTTAGGTTAGGATTAGAGTTAGAGTTGGGATTAGGTTAGGTTAGGTTAGAGTTAGAGTTAGGTTAGAGTTAGAGTTAGGTTAGAGTTAGAGTTAAGTTAGAGTTAGGTTAGGTTGAGTTAGGTTAAGTTAGGTTAGAGTTAGAGTTAGAGTTAGAGTTAGAGTTAGGTTAGGTTAGAGTTAGGTTAGAGTTAGGTTAAGTTGGGATTAGGTTAGAGTTGGAGTTAGAGTTAGGTTAGAGTTAGAGTTAAGTTAGGTTAGGATTTAAGGTTAGAGTTGGGTTAAGTTAGAGTTAGGATTAGAGTTAGAGTTAAGAGTTAGGATTTAAATTTAAGTTAGAGTTAGGTTAGAGTTAGAGTTGGGATTAGGATTTAAGTTAAGTTGAAGTTAGGTTAGGATTTAAGAGTTAGGATTTAAGAGTTAGAGTTAGAGTTAGAGTTAGAGTTAGGATTAGAGTTAAGAGTTGGGATTAAGTTAGAGTTAGAGTTAGAGTTAAGAGTTAGAGTTAGAGTTGGAGTTAGAGTTAGAGTTAGAGTTAGAGTTAGAGTTAAGAGTTAAGAGTTAGAGTTAGAGTTAGGATTAGAGTTAGAGTTAAGAGTTAGAGTTAGGTTGGGTTAGGTTAGGTTAGAGTTAGAGTTAGGTTGGGATTAGGATTAGGTTAGAGTTAGAGTTAGGATTTAAGAGTTAGGATTGGGATTAGGTTAGAGTTAGAGTTAGGATTAGGTTGGAGTTGGGTTGGGTTGGGATTCAGAGTTGGGATTGGGATTGGGATTAGGTTAGGTTGGGTTAGGTTAGGTTAGGTTCAGGTTGGGTTGGGATTCAGGTTAGGTTAGGTTAGGTTGGAGTTGGAGTTAGGTTAGGTTGGGATTGGGATTCAGGTTGGGTTGGGTTAGGTTAAGGTTAGGTTAGGTTGGGTTAGGTTGGGTTGGGTTAGGTTAGGTTAGGTTAGAGTTAGGTTGGGTTAGGTTAGGTTAGGTTGGGATTCAGAGTTAGGTTAGGTTAGGTTCAGGTTAGGTTGGGTTGGGATTAGGATTTAGGTTGGGATTGGGATTAGGTTAGGTTGGAGTTAGGTTAGGTTAGGTTAGGTTAGGTTGAGTTAGAGTTGGGATTCAGGTTGGGATTGGGATTAGGTTAGGTTAGGTTGGAGTTGGGTTGGGTTGGGTTGGGATTCAGAGTTGGGATTAGGTTAGGTTAAGTTGGAAGTTAGGTTAGAGTTGGAGTTGGGTTAGGTTAAGGTTGGGATTGGGTTGGGTTAGGTTGGGATTGGGATTCAGGTTGGGATTGGGATTGGAGTTGGGATTAGGTTAGGATTAGGTTGGGATTCAGGTTAGGTTAGGTTAGGTTAGGTTAGGTTAGGTTAGGTTAGGTTGGGATTAGGTTAGAGTTGGGTTAGGTTGGAGTTAGAGTTAAGGTTGGGATTAGGTTAGGTTAGGTTAGAGTTAGGTTGGGATTCAGGTTAGGTTAGGTTAGGTTAGGTTAGAGTTAAGGTTAAGGTTAGGTTAGGATTGGGTTAGGTTGGGTTAGGTTGAGTTAGGTTGGGATTAGGTTAAGTTAGAGTTGGGATTAGAGTTAAGTTAGTTAGAGTTAGGATTGAGTTAGGATTAGAGTTAAGTTAGGTTAGGATTGGGATTAGAGTTAGGTTAGGATTGGGTTAGGTTGGGATTAGGTTAGAGTTAGAGTTAAGAGTTAGGTTAAGAGTTAAGAGTTAGAGTTAGGATTGGGATTAGAGTTAGAGTTAGAGTTGGAGTTAGGTTAGGATTAGAGTTAGAGTTAGAGTTGGAGTTAGAGTTAGAGTTAGGTTAGGTTAGTTAGGTTAAGTTAGGTTAGAGTTGAGTTAGGATTAGGTTAGGTTAGGTTGGGATTGGGATTAGGTTAGGTTAGGATTCAAGTTAGGTTAGAGTTAGGTTAGGTTGAGTTAGAGTTAAGAGTTAGAGTTAGAGTTAGGTTAGGTTGGGATTAGGTTAAGTTAAGTTAAGTTAGAGTTAGGTTAAGTTAGGTTAGGTTAGGTTAGAGTTAAATTTAAGTTAAGAGTTAAGTTAAGTTAAGTTAGAGTTAAGTTAAGTTAAGTTAGAGTTAGAATTTAAGTTAGGATTAAGTTAGGATTGAGTTAGAGTTAGGTTAGGATTTAAGTTAAGTTAAGTTAGGATTAAGTTAAGTTAGGATTTAAGTTAGGATTTAAGAGTTAGAGTTAAGTTAGAGTTAGAGTTAAGAGTTAGAGTTAAGTTAGGATTAGAGTTAAGTTAGAGTTAAGTTGGGATTGGGATTGGAGTTAGGTTAGGTTAGGTTAGGATTAGGTTAGGTTAGGTTAGGTTAAGGTTAGAGTTAAGAGTTAGGTTAAGTTAAGTTGGGAGTTAAGTTAGGTTAAGTTGGGATTAGGTTAAGTTAGGATTAAGTTAGAGTTAGAGTTAGGTTAGGTTAAGTTAAGTTAGGTTAAGTTAGGTTAAGTTAGGTTAGGATTAGAGTTAAGTTAAGTTAAGTTAGGTTAAGTTAGGTTAAGGTTGGGTTAGGTTAAGTTAGAGTTAGAGTTAGAGTTAGATTTAAGTTAGAGTTAGTTAAGTTAGAGTTAAGTTAAGTTAGAGTTAAGTTAAGTTAAGTTAAGTTAGGATTTAAGTTAGAGTTAGGTTAAGTTGAGTTAGAGTTAGAGTTAGGATTAGAGTTAGGTTAAGTTAGGATTAGGTTAAGTTAGGTTAAGTTAGAGTTAGAAGTTAGGATTTAAGTTAAGTTAAGTTAGGATTAGAGTTAGAGTTAGAGTTGGAAGTTAGAGTTAAGTTAAGTTAAGTTAAGTTGGGAGTTAAGTTAAGTTAAATTTAAGTTAAGTTAGAATTTAAGTTAGAAGTTAGAGTTAAGTTAGAATTAAGTTAAGTTAGTTAAGTTAAGTTGGGAGTTAGAGTTAAGTTAGAGTTAAGTTAAGTTAGGATTTAAGTTAAGTTAGGTTAAGTTAAGTTAGAAGTTAGGTTAAGTTGAAGTTAGAGTTAGGTTGAGTTAGGTTAGAGTTAAGTTAAGTTAGAGTTAAATTTAAGTTAAGTTAAATTTAAGTTAGAGTTAGAGTTAGGTTAGGATTAGGTTAAGTTAGGTTAAGTTAAGTTAGAGTTAAGTTAAGTTAAGTTAAATTTAAGTTAAGTTAGAAGTTAAGTTAAGTTAAGTTAAGTTAAGTTAAATTTAGAGTTAAGTTGGGATTTAAGTTAAGTTAAGTTAGAAGTTAGGTTAAGTTAAGTTAAGTTAAGTTAAATTTAAGTTAAGTTAGAGTTAGTTAAGTTAGAGTTAAGTTAGAGTTAAGTTAAGTTAGATTTAAGTTAGGATTTAAATTTAAGTTGAAGTTAGGTTAAGTTAGAGTTAGGTTAAGTTAGGATTAAGTTAAGTTAAGTTAAGTTAGGTTAGGATTAGAGTTGGGATTAAGTTAGAGTTAAATTTAAGTTAGAAGTTAAGTTAAGTTAAGTTAAGTTGAAGTTAGAGTTAGAGTTAAGTTAGTTAGGTTAAGTTAAGTTAGGATTAAGTTAGGTTAGAGTTAGGTTAAGTTAAGTTAAGTTAGAAGTTAAGTTAAGTTAAGTTAAATTTAAGTTAAGTTAAGTTAAGTTAAATTTAAGTTGGGAATTTAAGTTAGGATTAGAGTTAAGTTAAGTTAAGTTAGGTTAAGTTAGAGTTAAGTTAGAGTTAAGTTAGAAGTTAGAGTTAAGTTAGGTTAAGTTAAGTTAAATTTAAGTTAAATTTAAGTTAAGTTAAGTTAAGTTAGTTAAGTTAAGTTAGAGTTAAGTTAAGTTAAGTTAAGTTAAGTTGAAGTTAGAGTTAAGTTAAGTTAAGTTAAGTTAGGTTAAGAGTTGGGATTAGAGTTAAATTTAAGTTAAGTTAAGTTAAGTTAGAAGTTAAGTTAGGATTGGGATTTAGGTTGGGATTAGGTTAAGTTAAGTTAAGTTAAATTTAAGAGTTAAGTTAAGTTAAGTTAGAATTTAAATTTAGGTTAAGTTAGTTAGAGTTAGGTTAGAGTTAAGTTAAATTTAAGTTAGAGTTAAGTTGGAAGTTAGAGTTAAGTTAAGTTAGGATTTAAGTTAAGTTAAGTTAAGTTAAGTTAGTTAGAGTTAGGTTAAGTTAGAATTTAAGTTAAGTTGATTTAAGTTAAGTTAGTTAAGTTAAGTTAGAATTTAAGTTAGAATTTAGAGTTAAGTTAAATTTAAGTTAGAAGTTAGAGTTAAGTTAGAAGTTAAGTTAAATTTAGGTTAAGTTAAGTTAAGTTAAGTTAAGTTAAGTTAGAGTTGGAATTTAAGTTAAGTTAAGTTAAGTTAAGTTAAGTTAGAGTTAGGTTAAGTTAAGAGTTAGGTTAAGTTAGAGTTAGGTTAAGTTAAGTTAAGTTAAGTTAAGTTAGAGTTAGAGTTAGGATTCAAGTTAAGTTAAGTTAGGATTTAAGAGTTAGAGTTAGAGTTAAGTTAAGTTAGGTTAGGATTAGGTTAGGTTAAGTTAGAGTTAGAGTTAAGTTAAGTTAGGTTAAGAGTTAAGTTAAGTTAAGTTAGGTTAGAGTTAAGTTAAGTTAGAAGTTAGAGTTAGTTAAGTTAAGTTAAGTTAAGTTAAGTTAAGTTAGGTTAAGAGTTAAGTTAAGTTAGAGTTAAGTTAGAGTTAGAGATTTAAGTTAAGTTAAATTTAAGTTAGGTTAAGTTAGGTTAAGTTAGAAGTTAAGTTAGAAGTTAGAGTTAAATTTAGAGTTAGAGTTAAATTTAAGTTAGAGTTGGAGTTAGGTTAGAGTTAAGTTAAGTTAGGTTAAGTTGGAAGTTAAGTTAGGATTAAGTTAAGTTAAGTTAAGTTAAGTTAAGTTAGAAGTTAAGTTAAGTTGGAGTTAGAGTTAGTTAGAGTTAGGTTAAGTTAGAGTTAGAGTTAAGTTAGAAGTTAAGTTAGAGTTAGAGTTAGAGTTAGAATTTAAGTTAGGATTTAAGTTAGGTTAGGTTAGAGTTAGGATTTAAGTTAAGTTAAGTTAGAGTTAGAGTTAGAGTTAGTTAGAGTTAGAGTTAGGTTAAGTTAAATTTAGAGTTAGAGTTAAGTTGGGAATTTAAGTTAAGTTAAGTTAAGTTAGAGTTAGAGTTAGAGTTAGAGTTAGGATTAGAGTTAGGATTTAAGTTAGAGTTAAGTTAGAGTTGGGTTAGGTTAAGTTAAATTTAAGTTAAGTTAAATTTAAATTTAAATTTAAATTTAAGTTAAATTTAGGTTAAGTTAAATTTAAATTTAAGTTAGAAGTTAAGTTAGGATTAGGATTTAAGTTAAGTTAAGTTAAATTTAGGATTAGGATTAGAGTTAGGATTTAAGTTAGGTTAGGTTGGAGTTAGGTTAGGTTAGGTTAGGTTAGGTTGGGTTGGGTTGGGTTGGGTTAGGTTAAGGTTAGGTTAGGTTGGGTTGGGTTAGGTTGGGTTAGGTTGGGTTGGGTTGGAGTTGGGTTAGGTTGGGTTAGGTTGGGTTAGGTTGGGTTGGGTTGGGATTGGGTTAGGTTGGGTTGGGTTGGGTTGGGTTGGGTTGGGTTAGGTTGGGATTGGGTTGGGTTGGGTTGGGTTAGGTTAGGTTGGGTTGGGTTAGGTTAGGTTGGGTTAGGTTAGGTTGGGTTAGGTTAGGTTAGGTTAGGTTAGGTTAGGTTAGGTTGGGTTAGGTTGGGTTGGGTTGGGTTAGGTTGGGTTAGGTTAGGTTAGGTTAGGTTAGGTTGGGTTAGGTTAGGTTAGGTTGGGTTGGGTTAGGTTAGGTTGGGTTAGGTTAGGTTAGGTTAGGTTAGGTTAGGTTAGGTTAGGTTAGGTTAGGTTAGGTTAGGTTGGGTTAAGGTTAGGTTAGGTTAGGTTAGGTTGAGTTGGGTTAGGTTAAGTTAGAGTTAGGTTAGGTTAGGTTAGGTTAGGTTAGGTTAGGTTAGGTTAGGTTAGGTTAGGTTAGGTTAGGTTAGGTTAGGTTGGGATTAGGTTAGGATTTAGGTTAGGATTTAGGTTAGGTTAGGTTAGGTTAGGTTAGGTTGGGTTAGGTTGGGTTAGGTTAGGTTGGGTTAGGTTAGGTTAGGTTAGGTTGGGTTAGGTTAGGTTAGGTTAGGTTGGGTTAGGTTAGGTTAGGTTAGGTTAGGTTAGGTTAGGTTAGGTTAGGTTAGGTTGGGTTAGGTTAGGTTAGGTTAGGTTAGGTTAGGTTGGGTTAGGTTAGGTTAGGTTAGGTTAGGTTAGGTTAGAGTTAGGTTGGGTTAGGTTAGGTTGGGATTAGGTTAGGTTAGGTTAGGTTGAGTTAGGTTAGGTTGGGATTAGGTTAGGTTAGGTTAGGTTAGGTTAGGTTAGGTTGGGTTAGGTTAGGTTAGGTTAGGTTAGAGTTAGGTTAGGTTAGGTTAGGTTAGGTTAGGTTAGGTTAGGTTAGGTTGGGTTAGGTTAGGTTAGGTTAGGTTAAGGTTGGGATTAGGTTGAGTTGGGTTAGGTTAGGTTAGGTTAGGTTAAGGTTAGGTTGGGATTAGGTTAGGTTAGGTTAGGTTAGGTTAGGTTAGAGTTAAGGTTAGGTTAGGTTGGGTTAGGTTGGAGTTAGGTTAGGATTAGAGTTAGGTTAGGTTAGAGTTAAGGTTAGGTTAGGTTAGAGTTAGGTTAAGAGTTAAGTTAGGTTAGGTTAGGTTAGGTTAGAGTTAGGTTGGGATTGAGTTAGGTTAGGTTAGGTTAGGTTAGGTTAGGTTAGGTTAGAGTTAGGTTAGAGTTAGGTTAGGTTAGGTTAGGTTAGGTTAGGTTAGGTTAGGTTAGGTTAGAGTTAGGTTAGAGTTGGAGTTAAGTTAGGTTAGGTTAGGTTAGGTTAGAGTTAAGTTAAGTTAGGTTAGGTTAGGTTAGAGTTAGGATTTAGGATTTAGGTTAGGTTAGAGTTAGGATTAGAGTTAGGTTAGGTTAAGTTAGAGTTAGGTTAGGTTAGGTTAGGTTAGGTTAGAGTTAGGTTAGGTTAAGAGTTAAGGTTAGGTTAGGTTAAGTTAGGTTAGGTTAGAGTTGGTTAGGTTAGGTTAGAGTTAGGTTAGGTTAGGTTAGGTTAAGTTAGGATTAGAGTTAGGTTAGAGTTAGGTTAAGTTAGGTTAGAGTTAGAGTTAGAGTTAAATTTAGGTTAGAGTTAGGTTAAGTTAAGAGTTAAGTTAGAGTTAGAGTTAGAGTTAGAGTTAGAGTTAGGTTAAGTTAAGAGTTAGGATTTAGGTTAGAGTTAGGTTAAGTTAGGTTAGAGTTGGGATTTAGGTTGGGATTAGGATTTAGGTTAAGTTAGGATTAAGTTAGGATTGAAGTTAGGTTAGGTTAGAGTTAGGTTGGGTTAGGTTAGGTTAAGGTTGGGTTAGGTTGGAGTTAGGTTAGAGTTAGGTTAGAGTTAAGTTGGGATTTAAGTTAGGTTAGGTTAGAGTTAGAGTTAGGTTAGAGTTGGAGTTAGAGTTAAGTTGGGAGTTAGAGTTAAGTTAGGTTAGAGTTAAGTTAGAGTTAGAGTTAGGTTGGAGTTAGGTTGGGATTGGGATTGGGATTAGAGTTAGAGTTAGGTTAAGAGTTAGGTTGGGATTAGAGTTAGGATTTAAGTTAGAGTTGAAGTTAGAGTTAAGTTAAGTTAGGTTAAGGTTAGAGTTAAGTTAGAGTTAAGTTAGAGTTAGGTTAAGTTAAGAGTTAGGTTAAGAGTTAAGTTAGGTTAAGGTTAGGTTAGGATTAGAGTTAGAGTTAGAGTTAGGTTAGGTTAGGTTAGGTTAGAGTTAGAGTTAGAGTTAGAGTTAAGTTAAGTTAGGATTAGAGTTAGAGTTAAGTTAGAGTTAGGTTAGAGTTAGAGTTAGAGTTAGGTTAGGATTTAAGTTAAGTTAGGTTAGGTTAAGTTGGGAGTTAAGTTAGAGTTAGAGTTAGAGTTAGGTTAAGAGTTAAGTTAGGTTAAGAGTTAAGTTAAGTTAGAGTTAGAGTTAGAGTTGAAGTTAGAGTTAGGTTAGGTTAGAGTTAGGTTAGGTTAGGTTAGAGTTAGAGTTAGGTTAGGTTAAGTTAGGTTAGAGTTAGGTTAAGTTAGGATTAGAGTTAAGAGTTAAGTTAAGTTGGGATTAGGTTAGGTTAGGTTAGAGTTGGAGTTAGAGTTGGAGTTAGAGTTGGAGTTAGAGTTAGAGTTAGAGTTAGAGTTAAGTTAGGATTGGGATTAGAGTTAAGTTAAGTTAAGTTAGAGTTAAGTTAGAGTTAGGTTAAGGTTAGAGTTAGAGTTAGGTTAGGTTAGAGTTAAGTTAAGTTAGGTTAAGTTAGAGTTAGAGTTGGGATTGGGATTAGGTTAAGTTAGGTTAGAGTTAAGTTAGAGTTAGGTTAAGTTAAGTTAGGTTAGGATTGGAGTTAGGATTTAGGTTAGAGTTAGAGTTAGAGTTAGGTTAGAGTTAGGTTAAGTTAAGTTAGGTTAAGTTAGAGTTAGAGTTAGAGTTGGGATTTAAGTTAGAGTTAGGTTAAATTTAAGTTGGGATTTAAGTTGGGATTAGGTTAGAGTTAGGTTAGAGTTGAGTTAGAGTTAGAGTTAAGTTAAGAGTTAGAGTTAGGTTAGGTTAGGTTAGAGTTAGAGTTAAGTTAAATTTAAGAGTTAAGTTAAGTTAAGTTAGAGTTAGAGTTAGAGTTAAGTTAAGTTAGAGTTAAGTTGAGTTAAGTTAGAGTTAGAGTTAGGTTAGGTTAAGAGTTAGAGTTAGAGTTAGAAGTTAGGTTAAGTTAAGTTGGGATTAGAGTTAGAGTTAGGTTGGGATTTAAGTTAGAAGTTAGAGTTAAGTTAGGTTAGAGTTAAGTTAGGTTAGAGTTAAGTTAAGTTAGGATTAGAGTTAGGTTAGAGTTAAGTTAAGTTAAATTTAGAGTTAGAGTTAAGTTAAGTTAAGTTAGAGTTAAGTTAGGTTAAGTTGGGATTAAGTTAAGTTAAGTTAAGTTAAGTTAAGTTAGAGTTAAGAGTTAGAGTTAGGTTAAATTTAAGTTAAGTTAGAGTTAGAGTTAGAGTTAGAGTTAAGTTAGAGTTAAGTTAGAGTTAGAGTTAGTTAAGTTAAGTTAAGTTAGAGTTGGGAGTTAAGTTAAGTTAGGATTTAAGTTAAGTTAGGTTAAGAGTTAAGTTAAATTTAAGTTAGGATTAAGTTAAGTTAAGTTAGGTTAGAGTTAGAGTTAAGTTAGGATTTAAGTTAAGTTAAGTTGAAGTTAGGTTAGAGTTAGAGTTAAGTTAGGTTAGAGTTAGAGTTAAGTTGGGATTGGGATTAGAGTTAGAGTTAGAATTTAAGTTAGAGTTAGAGTTAGAGTTAAGTTAAGTTAGAGTTAGAGTTAAGTTAAGTTAAGTTAAATTTAAGTTAAGTTAGGATTAGGTTAAGTTAGGATTAGAGTTAAATTTAGGATTTAAGTTAGAGTTAAGTTAGGATTAAGTTAAGTTAGAAGTTAAGTTAGGAGTTAAGTTAAGTTAGGTTAAATTTAAGTTAAGTTAAGTTAAGTTAGGATTTAAGTTAGAGTTGAAGTTAGAGTTAGAAGTTAAGTTAGGATTGGGATTAGAGTTAGAGTTAAATTTAAGTTAAGTTGGGAATTTAAGTTAGGATTTAAGTTGGGATTAGGTTAGGATTTAGGTTAGGTTAGGATTTAGGTTAGAGTTAGGTTAGGTTTTTTTTTTTTTTTTTTCTTAATCTTATGTTTAATCATATTGGAACAATTTTAATTCTTATTGGATAATATGTTTATATGTGATATTAACTATTGATTTCGCTTACTTGGGAAGTATGTTTCCTGGCAGAACGCTATTTGATACGTTTCTGCCTAGGTTATATCCCCATATATTCCACCGAGGATTTTACTTTCCCCGATGGCCGTTTATTGACTAATTTTTATACGTGTATAATAAAATTTGTTTTCAATAATTACGTAAAAATAAAATATTAACTATTGATTCGTGGAGACGTAGGGTGTACAACTGCTAATGGATACAGGTTGTACTACCTAGTCTCATACCCATAAACCATACAGAATTACTGTACAGTTAAGATTTAATTATAGAATAAGCAAGTATATATGTAAGTTTGTCCCGAATAAAGAAAATAAACATAAGTATATAACAACATTATATAATGCAAAAACAACAATTATTTATCTATATACAAGTATCTATTCTATATTAGTACTAATTTCTTAAAGCTAGACCTTAACATTAGGATTAGAGTTAAGTTAAGTTAAATTTAAGTTAAATTTAAGTTAAATTTAAATTTAAATTTAAGTTAAGTTAAGTTAGAATTTAAGTTAGAGTTAGAGTTAGGATTTAAGTTAAGTTAAGTTAAGTTAAGTTAAGTTAGAGTTAGGATTAGAGTTAAGTTAGAAGTTAAGTTAAGTTAGAGTTAGGTTAAGTTGGGATTAGAGTTAGGTTAGAGTTAGAGTTAGGTTAAGTTAAGTTAGAGTTAGGTTAGAGTTAAGTTAGGATTTAAGTTAGAGTTAAGAGTTAGAGTTAGAGTTAGAGTTAGGATTGGGATTAGGTTAGGTTAGGTTAAGTTAGGTTAAGTTGGGATTTAAGTTAGGATTAAGTTAAGTTAAATTTAAATTTAAATTTAAGTTAGGTTAGGTTTTTTTTTTTTTAAAATGTGCCGAGGCCGCTCCCGCATGCTCAGCGGTGCTCGCCATGGGATACGATGCACCGTTCGCAACCCGGGAAGGGCGGCGGCACGTAATTAGACACAAATTTAACAATCTTAATTGATTGAGACAATTTAATGATTGGTGAATGATATGACACGTAAATATAAAAATAGTATATAACAGTTATATTAAAATGGTAATAAATTTAAATTTAAGTTAGAGTTAGGTTAGGTTAAGTTAAGTTAAGTTAAATTTAAGTTAGAGTTAGGTTAGGATTAGGTTAGGTTAAGTTAGGTTAAGTTAAGTTAGAAGTTAAGTTAAGTTAGGATTTAAGTTAAGTTAAGTTAAGTTAGAAGTTAAGTTAAGTTAAATTTAAGTTAAGTTAAGTTAGGTTAGGTTAAGTTAGAGTTAGGTTAGAGTTAGGTTAGAGTTAGGTTAGAGTTAGGTTAAGGTTAGGTTAGGTTAGGTTAGAGTTGGGATTAGGTTAGGTTAAGTTAGAGTTAGGTTAGAGTTAGAGTTAAGAGTTAGAGTTAGGATTTAAGTTAAGTTAGGTTAGGTTAAGTTAGAGTTAAATTTAAGTTAAGTTAGGTTAGAGTTAGAGTTGGGATTAGGTTAGGTTAGGTTAAGTTAGAGTTAGAGTTAAGTTAAGTTAGGTTAGGTTAAGGTTGGGTTAGGTTAGGTTAGAGTTAGGTTAAGGTTAGGTTAGGTTAAGTTAAGTTAGAGTTAAATTTAAGTTAGAGTTAAATTTAAGTTAAGTTAAGTTAGAAGTTAAGTTAAGTTAAATTTAAGTTAAGTTAAATTTAAGTTAGAGTTAAGTTAGAGTTAGGTTAGGATTAGGTTAGGTTAAGTTAGAGTTAGAGTTAAGTTAAGTTAGAAGTTAAGTTAAGTTAAGTTAAATTTAAGTTAAGTTAAGTTAGGATTTAAGTTAAGTTAGAGTTAAGTTAGGATTTAAGTTAAGTTAAATTTAAGTTAGAGTTAGAGTTGGGATTAGGTTAGGTTGGGTTGGGTTAGGTTAGGTTGAGTTAGGTTAGGTTAGGTTAGAGTTAGAGTTAGAGTTGGGATTAGGTTAAGTTAGAGTTAAGAGTTAGAGTTAAGTTAGAAGTTAAGTTAAGTTAAGTTAGAGTTAGAGTTAAGTTAAGTTAGGTTAAGTTAAGTTAGGTTAGGTTGGGATTGGGATTAGGTTAGGTTAGGTTAGGTTGGGATTAGGTTAGGTTAGGATTAGGTTAGGTTAAGTTAGGATTAGAGTTAAGTTAGGATTTAAGTTAGAGTTAGAGTTAGGTTAAGTTAAGTTAAGTTAGAGTTAAGTTAGGATTTAAGTTAGAGTTAAATTTAAGTTAAGTTAAGTTAGAGTTAGAGTTAGGATTAGAGTTAAGTTAGAAGTTAAGTTAAGTTAGAGTTAAATTTAAGTTAAGTTAGAAGTTAAGTTAAGTTAAGTTAAGTTAGAGTTAAGTTAAGTTAAATTTAAGTTAAGTTAAATTTAAGTTAGAGTTAAATTTAAGTTAAGTTAAGTTAAATTTAAGTTAAGTTAAATTTAAGTTAAGTTAGGTTAAGTTAGAGTTAGGTTAGGATTAGGTTAGGTTAAGTTAGGTTAAGTTAGAGTTAAGTTAAGTTAAGTTAAGTTAAGTTAAATTTAAGTTAAGTTAAGTTAAATTTAAGTTAGAGTTAGAGTTAAGTTAGGATTTAAGTTAGAGTTAGAGTTGGGATTGGGATTGGGATTAGGTTAGGTTAGAGTTGGGATTGGGATTAGGTTAGGTTAAGGTTGGGTTAGGTTGGGTTAGGTTAGGTTAGGTTAGGTTGGGTTGGGTTAGGTTAGGTTAGAGTTAAGTTAAGTTAAGTTAAATTTAAGTTAAGTTAGAGTTAAGTTAGGATTTAAGTTAAGTTAGAGTTAGAGTTGGGATTGGGATTAGGTTAGGTTAGGTTAGGTTAAGGTTGGGTTAGGTTAGGTTAGAGTTAGGTTAAGTTAGGTTAAGTTAGGTTAGGTTAGAGTTAAGTTAGAGTTAAATTTAAGTTAAGTTAAGTTAAGTTAAATTTAAGTTAAGTTAGGATTTAAGTTAAGTTAAATTTAAGTTAAGTTAGGTTAGAGTTGGGATTGGGATTGGGATTAGGTTAAGTTAAGTTAAATTTAAGTTAAGTTAGAGTTAAATTTAAGTTAAGTTAGGATTAAGTTAAGTTAAATTTAAGTTAGAGTTAGAGTTAGGATTTAAGTTAAGTTAAATTTAAGTTAAGTTAAATTTAAGTTAGAGTTAGAGTTAAGTTAAGTTAGGATTTAAGTTAAGTTAAATTTAAGTTAGAGTTAAGTTAGAAGTTAAGTTAAGTTAGAGTTAAGTTAAGTTAGAGTTAGGATTTAAGTTAGAGTTAAGTTAAGTTAAATTTAAGTTAAGTTAGAGTTAGGTTAGAGTTAGGTTAAGTTAGGTTAGGTTGGGATTGGGATTAGGTTAGGTTGGAGTTAGGTTGGGATTAGGTTAGGTTAAGTTAGGATTAGAGTTAAGTTAAATTTAAGTTAAATTTAAGTTAAATTTAAGTTAAATTTAAGTTAAATTTAAGTTAGGTTAGGATTGAGTTAGGTTAGGATTTAAGTTAAGTTAAGTTAGAGTTAGGTTGGGTTGAGTTAGGTTGGGTTGGGTTGGGATTCAGAGTTAGGTTGGGATGGGTTAGGTTAGAGTTGGGATTCAGGTTAGGTTGGGATTCAGGTTAGGTTAGAGTTAGAGTTAAGTTAAGTTAAGTTAAGTTAAGTTAAGTTAGAGTTAAGTTAAGTTAAGTTAGGTTGGGATTGAGTTGGGATTGGGATTAGGTTAGAGTTGGGATTCAGGTTGGGATTGGGATTAGGTTAGGATTAGAGTTAGGTTAAGTTAGGTTAAGGTTAGAGTTAGAGTTAAGTTAGAGTTAAATTTAAGTTAAGTTAAGTTAAGTTAGAATTTAAGTTAAGTTAGGATTTAAGTTAAGTTAAATTTAAGTTAAATTTAGAGTTAGAGTTGGGATTGGGATTGGGATTAGAGTTAAGTTAAATTTAAATTTAAGTTAGAGTTAGAGTTAAATTTAAGTTAAGTTAAGAGTTAAGTTAGAATTTAAGTTAGAGTTAGAGTTAGGATTAGGTTAGAGTTAGGTTGGGATTAGGTTAGGATTTAAGTTAGAGTTAGAGTTAAGTTAAGTTAGGATTTAAGTTAAGTTAAATTTAGAGTTAGAGTTAAGAGTTAAGTTAGGATTAGGTTAGAGTTAAGTTAAATTTAAGTTAAATTTAAGTTAGAGTTAAGTTAAATTTAAGTTAAGTTAGAGTTAGGTTGAGTTAGGTTAGGTTCAGGTTAGGTTGGGATTGGGTTGGGATTCAGGTTGGGTTAGGTTAGAGTTGAGTTAGAGTTAGAGTTAAGTTAGAGTTAAATTTAAGTTAAATTTAAGTTAGAGTTAAGAGTTAAGTTAAATTTAAATTTAAGTTAGAGTTGGAGTTAGAGTTAGGATTAGGTTAAGGTTGGGATTGGGTTGGGATTCAGAGTTAGGTTAGGATTAGGTTAAGGTTAGAGTTGGGATTGGGATTAGAGTTAAGTTAAATTTAAGTTAGGTTAGGTTAAGTTAGGATTAGGTTAAGTTAAGTTAAATTTAAGTTAAATTTAGAGTTAAGTTAAATTTAAGTTAAATTTAAGTTAAATTTAAATTTAAGTTAAATTTAAGTTAAGTTAAATTTAAATTTAAGTTAAGTTAAGTTAGGATTTAAGTTAAGTTAAATTTAAATTTAAATTTAAGTTAGGTTAAGTTGGGTTAGGTTAGAGTTAGAGTTGAGTTAGGTTAGGTTCAGGTTAGGTTAGAGTTAGGTTAGGTTGGGATTCAGAGTTAGGTTAGGTTCAGGTTGGGTTAGGTTAGAGTTGGGATTGGGATTCAGGTTAGGTTAGGTTGGAGTTAGGTTAAGTTGGGATTTAAGTTAGAGTTAAATTTAAGTTAAATTTAAGTTAAGTTAAGTTAAATTTAAATTTAAGTTAGAGTTAAGTTAAGTTGGGATTTAGGTTGGGATTCAGGTTAGGTTAGGATTCAGGTTAGGTTAGGTTAGGATTCAGGTTAGGTTGGAGTTAGGTTAGGTTCAGGTTGGGTTAGGTTAGGTTCAGGTTAGGTTGGGATTAGAGTTAGGTTAGGTTAGAGTTGGAGTTAGGTTGGGATTTAGGTTGGGATTGAGTTAGGTTAGAGTTGGGTTAGGTTAGGTTAGAGTTAGGTTAGGTTAGGTTAGGTTAGGTTAGGTTAGGTTAGAGTTAGGTTGGGTTAAGGTTGGGTTAGGTTAGAGTTGGGATTAGGTTAGGTTAGGTTAAGGTTAGGTTAGAGTTAGGTTAGGTTAGGTTAGGTTAGAGTTGGAGTTAGGTTAGGATTAGGTTAGAGTTAGGTTAGAGTTAGGTTAGGATTGGGATTAGGTTAAGTTAGAGTTAGGTTAGGTTAGAGTTAGAGTTAGGTTAGGTTAGGTTAGGTTAGGTTAGGATTAGAGTTAGGTTAGAGTTAGAGTTAGAGTTAAGAGTTAGGTTAGAGTTAGGTTAGGTTAGAGTTAAGAGTTAGGTTAAGAGTTAGAGTTAGAGTTAGGTTAGGTTAAGGTTGGGATTGGAGTTAGGTTAGAGTTAAGTTAGGTTAGAGTTAGGTTAAGAGTTAGGATTTAAGGTTAGGTTAGGTTAGGTTAGAGTTAGGTTAAGTTAGGTTAGGTTAAGTTAGGTTAGGTTAGGTTAAGTTAGGTTAGAGTTAGGTTAAGGTTAGAGTTAGAGTTAGGTTAGGTTAGAGTTAGAGTTGGGATTAGGTTGGGTTAGAGTTAGAGTTAGAGTTAGAGTTAGAGTTAGGTTAGGTTGGAGTTAGGTTAGAGTTAAGTTAGGTTAGGTTGGGATTAGGTTAGAGTTAGGTTAAGAGTTAGGTTAGGTTAAGTTGGGATTAGAGTTAGAGTTAAGAGTTAGGTTAGGTTAAGTTAGGTTAGGATTGGGATTAGAGTTAGGTTAGGTTAGAGTTAGAGTTAGAGTTAAGAGTTAGAGTTAGGATTGAGTTAGGTTAAGTTAGGTTGGAGTTAGGTTAGAGTTAGAGTTGAGTTGGGATTGGGATTAGAGTTAGAGTTAGAGTTAAGGTTAGGTTAGAGTTAGGTTAGGTTAGAGTTAGGTTAGAGTTAAGTTAGAGTTAGGATTGGAGTTAGAGTTAGAGTTAGAGTTAGAGTTAGAGTTGGGATTAGAGTTGGGATTAAGTTAGAGTTAGTTAGAGTTAAGTTAAGTTAGAGTTAAGTTAGAGTTAGAGTTAGGTTAGAGTTAGGTTGGGATTAGGTTAAGTTAGGTTAAGTTAGGTTAGAGTTAGGTTAAGTTAGAGTTAAGTTAAGTTAGGATTTAAGTTAAGTTAAGTTAGGATTTAAGTTAGGTTAGAGTTAAGAGTTAAGGTTAGAGTTAGAGTTGGGTTAGGTTAAGGTTAAGTTAGAGTTAAGTTAAGTTAGAGTTAGGTTAAGTTAGGATTGGGATTGGGATTAGGTTAAGTTAGGATTAGAGTTAGAGTTAGAGTTAAGAGTTAGAGTTAGGTTAGAGTTAAGAGTTAAGTTAGGTTAGAGTTAGAGTTAAGTTAAGAGTTAGGATTTAAGTTAAATTTAAGTTAGAGTTAGAGTTAAGGTTAAGTTAGGTTAGAGTTAGAGTTAGAGTTGGAAGTTAGGTTAAGTTAGAGTTAAGTTAGAGTTAGTTAGAGTTAGGATTTAAGTTAGGTTAGAGTTAAGTTGGGATTAAGTTAAGTTAGGTTAAGTTAAGTTAGGTTAGAGTTAGAGTTAGAGTTAGGTTAAGTTAGGTTAGGTTAAGAGTTGGGATTAGAGTTAAGTTAAGTTAGGATTGAAGTTAGGTTAGAGTTAAGTTAAGTTGGGATTAAGTTAGAGTTAAGTTAAGTTAAATTTAAGTTGGGATTAGAGTTAGAGTTAGGTTAGGTTAGTTAGGTTAAGTTAGTTAAGTTAGAGTTGAGTTAGGTTAAGTTAGAGTTAGAGTTAGAGTTAGAGTTAAGTTAAGTTAGAGTTAGGATTAGAGTTGGGATTGGGAGTTAGGTTAGAGTTAAATTTAAGTTAGGATTCAAGTTAGAGTTAGAGTTAAATTTAAGTTAGAGTTAGAGTTAGGTTAGGTTAAGTTAAGAGTTAAGTTAGGTTAGAGTTAAGTTGAGTTAGAGTTAGAGTTAGAGTTAGGTTAGGTTAAGTTAGGTTAAGTTAGTTAGAGTTAAGTTAGAGTTAGGTTAGAGTTAGGTTAGAGTTAGGATTCAAGTTAGGTTAGGTTAAGTTAGAGTTAAGTTGAGTTAGAGTTAGAAGTTAGAGTTAAGTTAAGAGTTAAGTTAGAGTTAGAGTTAGAGTTAAGTTAGAGTTAAGTTAAGTTAAGTTAGAGTTAGAGTTAGGTTAAGTTAGAGTTAGAGTTAAGAGTTAAGTTAAGTTAGAGTTAAGTTAAGTTAAGTTAAGTTAAGAGTTAAGTTAGAGTTAAGTTAGGTTAAGAGTTAAGTTAAGTTAAATTTAAGTTAAGTTAGAGTTAGAGTTAGAGTTAGAGTTAGAGTTAAGTTAAGTTAGGTTAAGTTAGAGTTAGAGTTAAGAGTTAAGTTAGAGTTAAGTTAGAGTTAAGTTAGAGTTAAGTTGAAGTTAGAGTTAAATTTAAGTTAAGTTAGAAGTTAGGATTTAAGTTAGAGTTAAGTTAAGTTAAGTTAGGTTAAGAGTTAAGTTGGAAGTTAAGTTAAGTTAGAGTTAAGTTAGAGTTAGAGTTAGAGTTAAATTTAAGTTAGGATTAAGTTAAGTTAGGTTAAGTTAAGTTAAGTTAGAGTTAAGTTAAGTTAAGTTAAGTTAGAGTTAAGTTAGAGTTAGAGTTAGAGTTAAGTTAAGTTAGGATTGGGATTAGAGTTAAGTTAGGTTAAGTTAGAGTTAGAGTTAGAGTTAGAGTTAGAGTTAGAGTTAGAGTTAGAGTTAGGTTAAGTTAGAGTTAAGTTAAGTTAAGTTAAGTTAAATTTAAGTTAAGTTAAGTTAAGTTAGAGTTAGAGTTAAGTTAAGTTAGGATTAGAGTTAGAGTTAGAGTTAAGTTAGAGTTAAGTTAGAGTTGGGATTTAAGTTAAGTTAAGTTAAGTTAGAGTTAGAAGTTAAATTTAAGTTAGAGTTAAATTTAGAGTTAAGTTAAGTTAAGTTAAATTTAAGTTAGGATTAGGTTAGAGTTAGAGTTGGAAGTTAAGTTAAGTTAGAGTTAAGTTAAGTTAGGTTAGAGTTGGAGTTAGAGTTAAGTTAAGAGTTAAGTTAAGTTAAGTTAGAGTTAGGATTAGGATTTAAGTTAGAATTTAAGTTAAGTTAGAATTTAGAGTTAGGTTGGGATTAGGTTAGGTTAGGTTGGGTTAGGTTAGGTTGGAGTTAGGTTAGGATTTAAGTTGGGATTGGGTTAGGTTAGGTTAGGTTAGGTTAGGTTAGGTTAGGTTAGGTTGGGATTGGGTTAGGTTAGGTTAGAGTTGGGATTAGGTTAGGTTAGGTTGGTTAGGTTAGGTTAGGTTAGGTTAGAGTTAGGTTAGGATTGGGATTGGGTTGGGATTGGAGTTAGGTTAGGTTAGGTTAGGTTAGGTTAGGTTAGGTTGGTTAGGTTAGGTTAGGTTGGGATGGGATTGGGATTTAAGTTAGGATTAGGTTAGGTTAGGATTAGGTTAAGGTTAGAGTTAGAGTTGGGATTAGGTTAGGTTAGGTTGGAGTTAGGTTAGGTTAGGTTAGGTTGGGTTGGGATTAGGTTAGGTTAGGTTGGAGTTGGAGTTAGGTTAGGTTAGGTTAAGTTAGGATTAGGTTAAGTTAAGTTAGGTTAAGGTTAGGTTGGAGTTAGGTTAGAGTTGAGTTAGGTTAGGTTAGGTTAGGTTAGGTTGGAGTTAGGTTAGGTTAGGTTAGGTTAGAGTTAGGTTAGAGTTAGGTTAGGTTGGGATTGAGTTAGGTTAGGTTAGGTTAGAGTTAGGTTAAATTTAAGTTAAATTTAGGTTAAGTTAGGATTGGGATTAGGTTGGGTTAGAGTTAGAGTTAGGTTAGGTTAAGTTAGGATTAGAGTTAAGTTAGGTTAGGTTGGAGTTAGGTTAAGTTAGAGTTAGGTTAGGTTAGGTTAGGTTAGGTTAGGTTAAGGTTAGGTTAGGTTAGAGTTAGGTTAGGTTAGGTTAGGTTAAGGTTAGGTTAGGTTAGGTTAGGATTAGGTTAGGTTAAGTTAGGTTAGGATTGGGTTAGGTTAAGGTTAGAGTTAGAGTTAGAGTTAGGTTAGAGTTGGGATTAGAGTTAGGTTAGGTTAGGTTAGAGTTAGAGTTGAGTTAGGTTAGGTTAGGTTAGGTTAGGTTAGGTTAGGTTAGGTTAGGTTAAGTTAAATTTAGGATTAGAGTTAGGTTAGAGTTAGGTTGGAGTTAGGTTAGAGTTAGGTTAGGTTGGGTTAGGTTAGGTTAGGTTAAGTTAGGTTAGGTTAGAGTTGGAGTTAGGTTAGGTTAGGTTAGGTTAGGTTGGTTAGGTTAGGTTAGGTTAGGTTGAGTTAGGTTAGGTTAGAGTTAGGTTAGGTTAGGTTAAGAGTTGGGATTAGGTTAAGTTAAGTTGAAGTTAAGTTAGAGTTGGAGTTAGAGTTGGGATTAGAGTTAGGATTAGGATTAGAGTTAGAGTTGGAGTTAGAGTTAGAGTTAGAGTTAGAGTTGAGTTAGGTTAGAGTTAGTTAGGTTAGGTTAGGTTAGAGTTAGAGTTAAGGTTAGAGTTAGGTTAGGTTAGGTTAAGTTAAGTTAGGATTAGGTTAGAGTTGGGTTAGGTTAGGTTAAGAGTTAAGTTAGGTTAGGTTAGAGTTAGTTAGGTTAGAGTTAGGATTGGAGTTAGGTTAGGTTAGGTTAAGTTAGAGTTAGGTTAGAGTTAGAGTTAGGATTGAGTTAGGTTAGGTTAGGTTAGAGTTGAGTTAGAGTTAGGTTAGAGTTGGGTTAGGTTAGGTTAGGATTCAAGTTAAGTTAAGTTAAGTTAGAGTTGGGATTAGGTTAGGATTCAGGTTAGGTTGGGATTAGGTTAGAGTTAGGTTAGGTTGGGATTCAGGTTGGGATTGGGATTGGGATTAGGTTAGGTTGGGTTAAGGTTAGGTTGGGATTCAGGTTGGGATTCAGAGTTAGGTTAGGTTGAGTTAGGTTAGGATTAGGTTAAGTTAAATTTAAATTTAAGTTAGAGTTAGAGTTGGGATTCAGAGTTAGGTTGGAGTTAGGTTAAGTTAAGTTAAATTTAAGTTAGAGTTAAGTTAAGTTAAGTTAAGTTAAGTTAAATTTAAATTTAAATTTAAGTTAAGTTAAGTTGGGATTGGGATTCAGAGTTAGAGTTAAGTTAGAATTTAAGTTAGGATTCAAGTTAGGTTAGAGTTGGGATTCAGGTTGGGTTAGGTTAGGTTAAGTTAAATTTAAGTTAAGTTAGGATTCAAGTTAGAGTTAGAGTTAAGTTAAGTTAAGTTGAAGTTAAGTTAGGTTAAATTTAAGTTAAATTTAGAGTTAAGTTAAGTTAAGTTAGGATTAAGTTAAGTTAGAATTTAAGTTAGGATTCAAGTTAGAGTTAGAGTTAAGTTAAGTTAGAATTTAGAGTTAGGTTAGGTTGGGATTGGAGTTAGGTTAAGTTGAGTTAAGTTAGGTTAAGTTGGGATTGGGATTCAGAGTTAGGTTAGAGTTAGAGTTAGGTTAGAGTTAGAGTTAGAGTTGGAGTTAGAGTTAAGTTAGAGTTAGGTTAAGTTAAGTTAGGTTAGAGTTAGGTTAGGATTCAGGTTAGGTTGGGATTAGGTTAGAGTTAGAGTTAGAGTTAGAGTTAAGTTAGGATTAAGTTAGAGTTAGGATTAGGTTAGGTTAGAGTTAGGTTAAGTTGGGTTAGGTTAGAGTTAGGTTAGGTTAAGTTAGGTTAGAGTTGGAGTTAAGTTAGGATTAGGTTAGAGTTAGAGTTAAGGTTAGAGTTAGAGTTAGAGTTAGGTTGGGTTAGGTTAGAGTTAGAGTTAGGATTGGAGTTAGGTTAAGTTAGGTTAGAGTTGGGAGTTAAGTTAGAGTTGGAGTTAGGTTAGGTTAAGTTAGAGTTAGAGTTAAGTTAAGTTGAGTTAGGTTAAGAGTTAGAGTTAGAGTTAAGAGTTAGGATTAGGATTAGAGTTAGAGTTAGAGTTAGAGTTAGGATTAGGTTAAGTTAGGTTAGAGTTGAGTTAGGTTAGGATTAGGTTAAGTTAAGTTAAGTTAGGTTGGGATTTAAGTTAAGTTAGAGTTAGAGTTAGAGTTAGGTTAGGTTAGTTAGAGTTAGAGTTAGAGTTAGAGTTAAGTTAGAGTTAAGTTGGAGTTAGAGTTAGGTTAGAGTTAGAGTTAGGTTAGAGTTAGGATTAGAGTTAGAGTTGGGTTAGGTTAGGTTAGGATTTAAGTTAGGATTTAAGTTGGGAGTTAAGTTAAGTTAGAGTTAAGTTAGAGTTAGAGTTAGGTTAGAGTTAGAGTTGGGATTAGGTTAGAGTTAAGTTAGGATTAGAGTTAAGTTAGAGTTAAGTTAAGTTGAGTTAGGTTAGGATTTAAGTTAGGTTAAGTTAAGTTAGGTTAAGTTAGAGTTAAGAGTTAGAGTTGGAGTTAGAGTTAGAGTTAGGTTAGGTTAAGTTAAGTTAGAGTTGGGATTAGGTTAAGTTAAATTCAAGTTAAGTTAGGATTGGGATTAGAGTTAGGTTAGGTTAAGTTAAGTTAAATTTAAGTTGGGATTAGGTTAAGTTAAGTTAGAGTTAGTTAAGTTAGAGTTAAGTTAAGTTAGGATTTAAGTTAAGTTAGGATTAAGTTAGAGTTAAATTTAAGTTAGAAGTTAAGTTAGAGTTAAGTTAAGTTAGAAGTTAGAGTTAGATTTAAGTTAGAGTTAAGTTAGAGTTAGAGTTAAGTTAAGAGTTAGAGTTAGAGTTAGGTTAAGTTAGGATTCAAGTTAGGTTAGGTTAGAGTTAGGTTAGGTTAAGTTAAGTTAGGTTAGAGTTAGAGTTAAGTTAAGTTAGAGTTAGGATTTAAGTTAAGAGTTGGGATTAGGTTAAGTTAGAGTTAGAGTTAGAGTTAAGTTAGTTAGAGTTAGATTTAAGTTAAGTTAAGTTAAGTTAGAGTTAAGTTAAGTTGGGAATTTAAGTTAAGTTAGAGTTAAGTTGGGATTAGAGTTAGGTTAGAGTTGGGAGTTAAGTTAGAGTTAAGTTAGAGTTAGAGTTAAGTTAGAGTTAAGTTAAGTTAAGTTAAGTTAAGAGTTAAGAGTTAGGATTTAAGTTAAGTTAAGTTAAGTTAAGTTAGAGTTAGATTTAAGTTAAGTTAAGTTAAGTTAAATTTAAGTTAGAGTTAGAGTTAAGTTAAGTTAAGTTAGGTTAAGTTAGGTTAGGTTAGAGTTAAGTTAAGAGTTAAGTTAAGTTAGGATTTAAGTTAAGTTAAGTTAAATTTAGGTTAGAGTTAAATTTAAATTTAAGTTAAGTTAAGTTAAGTTAGAGTTAAGTTGGAATTTAAGTTAAGTTAGAAGTTAGGATTTAAGTTAAGTTGGGATTGGGATTTAAGTTAGAGTTAAGTTAGGATTTAAGTTGAAGTTAAGTTAAGTTAAGTTAAGTTGGGAGTTAAGTTAAGAGTTAAGTTAAATTTAAGTTAGAGTTAAGTTAGAATTTAGAGTTAAGTTAAGTTAGAATTTAAATTTAAGTTAGGATTAGAGTTAAGTTAAGTTAAGTTGAGTTAAGTTAGGATTAGAGTTAAGTTAAATTTAAGTTAAGTTAAGTTAAATTTAAATTTAAGTTAAATTTAAGTTAGAGTTAAGTTAAGTTAAGTTAGAGTTGAAGTTAGGATTTAAGTTAGAGTTAGGATTTAAGTTGGAAGTTAGGTTAGGATTTAAGTTAGGATTTAAGTTAAGTTAAGTTAAGTTAGAATTTAGAGTTAAGTTAAGTTAGAGTTAGTTAAGTTAAGTTAGAAGTTAAGTTAAATTTAAGTTGGGATTTAAGTTAGGTTAAATTTAAGTTAGAGTTGGAGTTAAGTTAGGATTTAAGTTAAGTTAGAGTTAGAATTTAGAGTTAGGTTAAGTTAAGTTAGAAGTTAGAGTTAGTTAAGTTAGAGTTAAGTTAAGTTAGAAGTTAAATTTAAGTTAAGTTAAGTTAGAGTTAGAGTTAAGTTAGAATTTAAGTTAGAGTTAGGATTTAAATTTAAGTTAAATTTAGAGTTAAGTTAAGTTAAGTTAAATTTAAATTTAAGTTAGAGTTAGAATTTAAGTTAAGTTAAATTTAAGTTAGAGTTAAGTTAGAGTTAAGTTAGAGTTAGAGATTTAAGTTAGAATTTAAGTTAAGTTAAGTTAAGTTAAGTTAAATTTAGGATTTAAGTTAAGTTAAATTTAAGTTAGAGTTGATTTAAGTTAGAATTTAGAGTTAGGATTTAGGATTTAAGTTAAGTTAGGATTAGAGTTAAGTTTAAGTTAAGTTAGAGTTGGGAGTTAAGTTAGGTTAGGTTAGGTTAGGTTGGGATTGGGATTGGGTTAGGTTAGGTTAGGTTAGGTTAGGTTGAGTTGGGATTGGGATTTAAGTTAAGTTGGGATTGGGATTGGGTTAGGTTGGGTTGGGATTAGGTTAGGATTAGAGTTAGGTTAGGTTGAGTTGGGTTGGGATTAGGTTGGGTTAGGTTAGGTTAGGTTGGGTTGGGATTGGAGTTAGGTTAGGTTAGGTTAGGTTGGGATTGGGTTAGGTTAGGTTAAGGTTAAGGTTAGGTTAGGTTAGGTTAGGTTGGGTTAGGTTAGGTTAGGTTAGGTTGGGTTAGGTTGGGTTAGGTTGAGTTGGGTTAGGTTAGGTTAGGTTAGGTTAGGTTAGGTTAGGTTAGGTTAGGTTAGGTTAGGTTAGGTTAGGTTAGGTTAGGATTAGGTTAGGTTAGGTTAGGTTAAGGTTAGGTTAGGTTAAGTTAAGTTAGAGTTGGGATTAGGTTAGGTTAGGTTGGGTTAGGTTAGGTTAGGTTAGGTTGGGTTGGGTTAGGTTAGAGTTAGGTTGGGATTAGGTTAAGTTAAGTTAGGTTAGGATTGGGTTAGGTTAAGTTAGGTTGGGATTAGGTTGGGATTTAGGTTGGGATTAGGTTAGGTTAAGGTTAGGTTAGAGTTGGGATTAGGTTAGGTTGGGATTGGAGTTAGGTTAGGTTAGGTTAGGATTAGGTTAGAGTTAGGTTAGGTTAAGTTAAGAGTTAGGATTTAAGTTGGGATTAGGTTAGGTTAGGTTAGGTTAGGTTAGGTTAGGTTAGGTTGGGATTGGGTTAGGTTGGGATTGGGATTGGGATTCAGGTTAGGTTAGAGTTAGGTTGAGTTAGAGTTAGGTTAAGTTAAGAGTTAGGTTAGAGTTAAGTTAGGATTGGAGTTAGGTTAGAGTTAGGTTAGGTTAAGTTAAGAGTTAGGTTAGGTTAGGTTAAGGTTAGGTTAGGTTGAGTTAGGTTAAGTTAAGTTAGGATTAGGTTAGGTTAGAGTTAGGTTAAGGTTAAGTTAGGTTAGGTTAGGTTAGGTTAGGTTAGGTTAGGTTAGGTTAGAGTTGAGTTAGGTTGGGATTGGGATTGGAGTTAGGTTAGAGTTAGAGTTAGGTTAGAGTTAGAGTTAGGTTAGAGTTAGGTTAGGTTAGGTTAGGTTAGGTTAGGTTAGTTAGGTTAGGTTAGAGTTAGAGTTAAGGTTAGGTTGGGATTGGGATTAGAGTTAAGTTAGTTAGAGTTAGAAGTTAAGTTAAGTTAAGTTGAGTTAAGTTAAGAGTTAGGTTAAGTTAGAGTTAAGTTAAGTTAGAGTTAGGTTGGGATTGGGATTAGGTTAGGTTAGGTTAGAGTTAGGTTAGGTTAAGAGTTAAGGTTAGGTTAGGTTAGGTTAGAGTTAGGTTAGGTTAGGTTAGAGTTAAGTTGATTTAAGTTAGAGTTAAGTTAAGAGTTAGGTTAGAGTTAAGTTAGGTTAGAGTTAGGTTAGGTTAGAGTTAGAGTTAGAGTTGGAGTTAGAGTTAGAGTTAAGTTAGGTTGGGATTAGGTTAAGTTAGAGTTAGGTTAGAGTTGGTTAGGTTAGGTTAGGTTAGGTTAAGTTAGGTTAGGTTAGGTTAGAGTTAGGTTAAGTTAGAGTTAAGTTAAGTTAAGTTGGGATTAGGTTAAGTTAGAGTTAAATTTAGAGTTAGGATTAGAGTTAAGTTAGTTAAGTTAAGTTAGGTTAGAGTTAGGTTAAGTTAGGTTAGGTTAAGTTAGAGTTAGAGTTAAGTTAGAGTTAGAGTTAGAGTTAGAGTTAAGTTAGAGTTAGAGTTAAGTTAAGAGTTAAGTTAAGAGTTAAGTTAAGTTAAGTTAGAGTTAAGTTAAGTTAAGTTAAGTTAGGATTAGGTTAAGTTAGAGTTAGGTTAGGTTAGAGTTAGGTTAAGTTAGAGTTAAGTTAGAGTTAAGTTGGGATTTAAGTTAGAGTTGAGTTAGAGTTAAGTTAAGTTAAGTTAGAGTTAGAGTTAAGAGTTAGAGTTAAGTTAGGTTAGGTTAAGTTAAGTTAAGTTAAGTTAAGTTAAGAGTTAGAGTTAGGATTAGAGTTAAGTTAGGTTAAGTTAGGTTAAGTTAAGTTGGGATTAGAGTTAGGTTAAGTTAGGTTAAGTTGGGATTAAGTTAGAGTTAGTTAGGTTAGGTTAGTTAGAGTTAAGTTAAGTTAGGATTTAAGTTAAGTTAAGTTAAGTTAAGTTAAGAGTTAGAGTTAGGATTAGGTTAAGTTAGAGTTAGGATTTAAGTTAGAGTTAGAGTTAGGTTGGAGTTAGGTTAGAGTTAGAGTTAGAGTTAGGTTAGAGTTAAGTTAAGTTGGGATTAGGTTGGGATTTAAGTTAGGTTAAGTTAAGTTAGGTTAAGTTAGAGTTAAGTTGGGAATTTAAGTTAGGTTAAGAGTTAGAGTTAGGTTAAGTTAAGAGTTAGGTTAAGTTAGGTTAGAGTTGGGATTAGAGTTAAGTTAAGTTAGGTTAGAGTTAGGTTAGAGTTAAGTTAGAGTTAAGAGTTAAGTTAGAGTTAGAGTTAAGTTAAGTTAGGTTAAGTTAGGTTAGAGTTAAGTTAAGTTAGAGTTAAGAGTTAGGTTAAGTTAAGTTAGAGTTAGAGTTAGAGTTAGGTTAGAGTTAGGTTGGAGTTGGGATTGGGATTAGAGTTAGAGTTAAGTTAGAGTTAGGTTAGAGTTAAGGTTAAGTTAGGTTAGAGTTAAGTTAGAGTTAGAGTTAGAGTTAGGTTAAGTTAGGTTAGGTTAAGTTAAGTTGGGAGTTAGAGTTAGAGTTAAGAGTTAAGTTAGAGTTAAGAGTTAAGTTAAGTTAAGTTAGAGTTAAGTTAAGTTAAGTTGGAAGTTAGAGTTAGGATTAGAGTTAGGATTAGGTTAGAGTTAGAGTTAGAGTTAGAGTTAGGTTGGGATTAGGTTAGGTTAAGTTAGAGTTAAGTTAGGTTAGAGTTAGAGTTAGAGTTAGAGTTAGGTTAGAGTTAAGTTAGAGTTAAGTTAAGTTAAGTTAGAGTTAGGTTAGGTTAAGAGTTAGGTTAGAGTTAGAGTTAAGTTAAGTTAAGAGTTAAGAGTTAAGTTAAGTTAGGATTAGAGTTAGAGTTAGAGTTAAGTTGGAAGTTAAGTTAGGATTGAAGTTAGAGTTAGAGTTAAGTTAAGTTAGAGTTAAGTTAGAGTTAAATTTAAGTTAAGTTAGAGTTAAGTTAAGTTAAGTTAAGTTAGAGTTAGAGTTAAGTTAGAGTTAAGTTAGGATTTAAGTTAAGTTAAGTTAAGTTAGAATTTAAGTTAGAGTTAGAGTTAGAGTTAGAGTTAGAGTTAAGAGTTAAGTTAAGTTGAAGTTAAGTTAAGTTAAGTTAAGTTAAATTTAAGTTAAGTTAGGTTAGAGTTAAGTTGAAGTTAAGTTAGAGTTAAGTTAAGTTAAGTTAAGTTGATTTAAGTTAAGTTAGAGTTAAGTTAAGTTAGGTTAAGTTAGAGTTAAGTTAAGTTAAGTTAAGTTAAGTTAGAGTTAGGTTAAGTTAGAGTTAAGTTAAGAGTTAGAGTTAAGTTAAGTTAGAGTTAGAGTTAAGTTAGGATTGAAGTTAGAGTTAAGTTAAGTTAGGTTAGGTTAAGTTAGAGTTAGAGTTAAATTTAAGTTAGAGTTAAGTTAGGTTAAGTTAAGTTAGAAGTTAAGTTAAGTTAGAGTTAAGAGTTAGAGTTAAGTTAAGTTAAGTTAAGTTAAGTTAAGTTAAGTTAGAGTTAAGTTAGAGTTAAGTTAGGTTAGAGTTAGAGTTAAGTTAAGTTAGAGTTAGAGTTAGAGTTAAGTTGGGATTTAAGTTAAATTTAGAGTTAAGTTAGAGTTAGAGTTAAATTTAGGTTAGAGTTAAGTTAGAGTTAGAGTTAAGTTAGAGTTAAGTTAAGTTAAGTTAAGTTAGTTAGAGTTAAGTTAAGTTAAGTTAGGTTAAGTTAAGTTAGGATTTAAGTTAGGATTCAAGTTAGAGTTAGAAGTTAAATTTAAGAGTTAGGTTAAATTTAAGTTGGGATTAGAGTTAAGTTAGGTTAGAGTTAGAAGTTAGAGTTAAGAGTTAAGTTAAGTTAGAGTTGGGTTAGGTTAAGGTTAAGGTTAGAGTTAAGTTAGGATTTAAGTTAAGTTAAGTTAAATTTAAGTTAGAGTTAGAATTTAGAGTTAAGTTAAATTTAAGTTAAGTTAAGTTAGGTTAAGTTAGAGTTAGAGTTAAATTTAAGTTGGGATTAAGTTAGAGTTAGAGTTGGGATTGGGATTAGAGTTAAGTTAAGTTGGGATTAAGTTAAGTTAGATTTAAGTTAGAGTTGGGATTAGGTTAGGTTGGGTTAGGTTGGGTTAGGTTAGGTTAGGTTAGGTTAGGTTAGGTTAGGTTAGGTTAGGTTAGGTTAGGTTAGGTTAGGTTAGGTTAGGTTAGGTTAGGTTAGGTTAGGTTAGGTTAGGTTAGGTTAGGTTAGGTTAGGTTAGGTTAGGTTAGGTTAGGTTAGGTTAGGTTGGGTTGGGTTGGGTTAGGTTAGGTTAGGTTAGGTTAGGTTAGGATTAGGTTAGGTTAGAATAGGTTAGGTTAGGTTCGGTTTAGGTTAGGTTAAGGTTAGGTTAGGTTAGGTTAGGTTAGGTTAGGTTAGGTTAGGTTAGGTTAGGTTAGGTTAGGTTAGGTTAGGTTAGGTTAGGTTAGGTTAGGTTAGGTTAGGTTAGGTTAAGGTTATGTAAGGTTATGTTAGGTTAGGTTAGGTTAGGTTAGGTTAGGTTGGTTAGGTTAGGTTCAGGTTAGGTTGGGTTAGGTTAGGTTAGGTTAGGTTAGGTTAAGTTAAGTTAAGTTGAAGTTAAGTTAAATTTAAGTTAAATTTAAGTTGGGATTTAAGTTAAATTTAGGTTAAGTTAAGTTAGGTTAGGTTCAGGTTAGGTTGGGATTTAAGTTAAATTTAAATTTAAATTTAAATTTAAATTTAAATTTAAATTTAAATTTAAATTTAAATTTAAATTTAAATTTAAATTTAGAGTTAGGTTAGGATTTAAGTTAGAATTTAAATTTAAGTTAAGTTGAGTTAGAGTTAGAGTTGGGATTAGGTTGGGATTGGGATTCAGGTTAGGTTAGGATTTAAGTTAAGTTAAGTTGGAAGTTAGGTTAGAGTTAAGTTAAGTTGGGATTAAGTTAGAGTTAGGTTGAGTTGGGATTGGGATTAGAGTTAAGTTAGAATTTAAGTTAGGTTAGGTTGGGATTAGGTTAAGTTAAATTTAAGTTGGGATTGGGATTCAGGTTAGGTTAGGTTGAGTTAGGTTAGGTTCAGGTTAGGTTGGGATGGGATTGGGATTAGGTTAGAGTTAAGTTAGAAGTTAAGTTAAATTTAAGTTAGAATTTAAGTTAAGTTGAAGTTAGAGTTAGAATTTAAATTTAAGTTAAATTTAGAGTTAAGTTAGTTAAGTTAAGTTAAATTTAAGTTAAATTTAAATTTAAATTTAAATTTAAATTTAAATTTAAATTTAAATTTAAATTTAAGTTAAGTTGAAGTTAGGTTAGGATTAGGTTAGGATTTAAGTTAGAATTTAAATTTAAGTTGGGATTAGAGTTAAGTTAAGTTAAGTTAAGTTAAATTTAAGTTAAGTTGAAGTTAAGTTAAGTTAAGTTGATTTAAGTTAAGTTAAATTTAAATTTAAGTTAAGTTAGGTTAGGATTAGGTTAAGTTAAATTTAAGTTAGGTTAAGGTTAGGTTAGAGTTAAGTTAAGTTAGAGTTAGAGTTAGAAGTTAAGTTAGGTTAAGGTTAGGTTGGAGTTAGGTTAGAGTTAAGTTAAGTTAGGTTAGGATTCAGGTTAGGTTAGGTTAGGATTAGAGTTAGGTTGGGATTGGGATGGGATTGGGATTGGGATTCAGGTTAGGTTAGGTTGGAGTTAGGTTAGGATTTAAGAGTTAGAGTTAAATTTAAGTTGGGATTTAAGTTAGGATTAGAGTTAGGTTAGAGTTGGGATTAAGTTAGAGTTGGGATTAGAGTTAAGTTAAGTTGGGATTAGGTTAAGTTAAATTTAAATTTAAGTTAGAGTTAAGAGTTAAGAGTTAGAGTTAAGTTAAGTTAGTTAGAGTTAAGTTGAAGTTAGAGTTAGGATTGGGATTGGGTTAGGTTGGGATTGAGTTAGGTTAGGATTTAAGTTAAGTTGATTTAAGTTAGAATTTAAGTTAAGAGTTAAGTTAAATTTAAGTTGGGATTGGGATTAGAGTTAAGTTAAATTTAAGTTAAGTTAAGAGTTAGGTTAGGTTAGAGTTAAGTTGAAGTTAGAGTTAGGTTAAGTTAAATTTAGAGTTAAGTTAGAGTTAGGATTTAAGTTGGGATTGGGATTAGAGTTGGGATTCAGGTTAGGTTGGGATTCAGGTTAGGTTGGGATTCAGAGTTAGGTTAGGTTAAGTTAGGTTAGGTTAGGTTAGGTTAAATTAAATTAAATTAAATTAAATTAAATTAAATTAAATTAAATTAAATTAAATTAAATTAAATTAAATTAAATTAAATTAAATTAAATTAAATTAAATTAAATTAAATTAAATTAAATTAAATTAAATTAAATTAAATTAAATTAAATTAAATTAAATTAAATTAAATTAAATTAAATTAAATTAAATTAAATTAAATTAAATTAAATTAAATTAAATTAAATTAAATTAAATTAAATTAAATTAAATTAAATTAAATTAAATTAAATTAAATTAAATTAAATTAAATTAAATTAAATTAAATTAAATTAAATTAAATTAAATTAAATTAAATTAAATTAAATTAAATTAAATTAAATTAAATTAAATTAAATTAAATTAAATTAAATTAAATTAAATTAAATTAAATTAAATTAAATTAAATTAAATTAAATTAAATTAAATTAAATTAAATTAAATTAAATTAAATTAAATTAAATTAAATTAAATTAAATTAAATTAAATTAAATTAAATTAAATTAAATTAAATTAAATTAAATTAAATTAAATTAAATTAAATTAAATTAAATTAAATTAAATTAAATTAAATTAAATTAAATTAAATTAAATTAAATTAAATTAAATTAAATTAAATTAAATTAAATTAAATTAAATTAAATTAAATTAAATTAAATTAAATTAAATTAAATTAAATTAAATTAAATTAAATTAAATTAAATTAAATTAAATTAAATTAAATTAAATTAAATTAAATTAAATTAAATTAAATTAAATTAAATTAAATTAAATTAAATTAAATTAAATTAAATTAAATTAAATTAAATTAAATTAAATTAAATTAAATTAAATTAAATTAAATTAAATTAAATTAAATTAAATTAAATTAAATTAAATTAAATTAAATTAAATTAAATTAAATTAAATTAAATTAAATTAAATTAAATTAAATTAAATTAAATTAAATTAAATTAAATTAAATTAAATTAAATTAAATTAAATTAAATTAAATTAAATTAAATTAAATTAAATTAAATTAAATTAAATTAAATTAAATTAAATTAAATTAAATTAAATTAAATTAAATTAAATTAAATTAAATTAAATTAAATTAAATTAAATTAAATTAAATTAAATTAAATTAAATTAAATTAAATTAAATTAAATTAAATTAAATTAAATTAAATTAAATTAAATTAAATTAAATTAAATTAAATTAAATTAAATTAAATTAAATTAAATTAAATTAAATTAAATTAAATTAAATTAAATTAAATTAAATTAAATTAAATTAAATTAAATTAAATTAAATTAAATTAAATTAAATTAAATTAAATTAAATTAAATTAAATTAAATTAAATTAAATTAAATTAAATTAAATTAAATTAAATTAAATTAAATTAAATTAAATTAAATTAAATTAAATTAAATTAAATTAAATTAAATTAAATTAAATTAAATTAAATTAAATTAAATTAAATTAAATTAAATTAAATTAAATTAAATTAAATTAAATTAAATTAAATTAAATTAAATTAAATTAAATTAAATTAAATTAAATTAAATTAAATTAAATTAAATTAAATTAAATTAAATTAAATTAAATTAAATTAAATTAAATTAAATTAAATTAAATTAAATTAAATTAAATTAAATTAAATTAAATTAAATTAAATTAAATTAAATTAAATTAAATTAAATTAAATTAAATTAAATTAAATTAAATTAAATTAAATTAAATTAAATTAAATTAAATTAAATTAAATTAAATTAAATTAAATTAAATTAAATTAAATTAAATTAAATTAAATTAAATTAAATTAAATTAAATTAAATTAAATTAAATTAAATTAAATTAAATTAAATTAAATTAAATTAAATTAAATTAAATTAAATTAAATTAAATTAAATTAAATTAAATTAAATTAAATTAAATTAAATTAAATTAAATTAAATTAAATTAAATTAAATTAAATTAAATTAAATTAAATTAAATTAAATTAAATTAAATTAAATTGAGCGTCGTCTTGAAAGTTCCTATCTCCTTCCAGATGGAGACCGCCGCCCCCGACCTTTCCTTCCAATTTGCTTCCGTCAGTGTAGACGAGGGTCTGATCTTTATACCAACCTGTCCAAGTCGTCCGTGGTGTTAATTTCTAGAATTGTGTGTCTTTCTGCGTGCCGGATGGGAAGCTGTGGTGACATCGCGTTCAGTCCTCTCCCTGGGAGACCTGGGGGCTATTTCCTCTTTTATCTCGTAGATTTCCTGTTGTTCCTTGGCTCTGAGGTCTAGCGGCAAGATGTCTGCCAGAACCGCCGATGCTATAGTTGAAGTTGTCCTGTGGGCTTTCGCAATGCGAATTGCAGAAGCCCCTAGGTAATCTTTGTCGAGCTGTCGGCGGTTCTGCCTCCTATCTTTGGCCTCAGCCCAGACTGTTGCGCGTATAGGATAGTTGGTTCTACGATCGTTGTGTATATGGTTCGGAGGATGCAGCTGTTGAGCCCCAACCTGCGCTAGCCGCTACTGAGACAGTCTAAATGATTTTGGCACGGTGTAATCAGTTTTCCTGGTTTGGGGATTACTTTTATTATTGCCTTTTTCCTGATCTTGGGAAGCACCTATCCTCGGAAGGCGTTGTACAATGCGACCATAACTCCCGGTTCCACACGGAAGAAGTTCATGCACACGTCCGATGTGAATCCATCCTCTCCAGTGCCTTTTTGCGTTCTATTTTTTCAGTACATAGGACTTCCTCGCCTGTGAATAGCTCGGTATTTTTGCCAGACTGCGACGAGATTGCCCTGAAGATTTCGCTGGATGGCCCTGGTGGCTATGTGTTCAGGTTCATCGGTTTCTTTAAGGTCCATTGGGAAGAATGTGTCTGCGAGAGAAGCCAGGCCCTCAGTGAGAGCATGTTGCCAGTGAGGGGTCTATGGTTGCTCATCGTCTCTTTTTCTCCGCTGATTTTCAGCACTCGATAGACCCGCTCCCACATGTTTTCTCTTTTCTGGCTCGAGCAGAAATTCTTCCAGCTTTCCGTGATTGCCGATTGTATTTGCTGCTTATAATTCTCTTTTGCTTGGAGGTACTCAGCGATCACGAAGGGTCTTCTGCGCGTGTTTGCGCTGATCCTCCGTCGAAGTCTGATCATATCCTCTTTTTGATTGGCAAGGTCTCGATTCCACCAGTGCGATTTAGTTGGTAAGTTAGGATTGGGATTGGGATTAGGTTAGAGTTGGAGTTAGGTTGGGATTAGGTTAGGTTAAGTTGGGATTAGGTTAGGATTGGGATTAGAGTTAAGTTAGGTTAAGTTAAGTTAAATTTAGAGTTAGGTTAGGTTAGGATTGGGATTGGGATTAGAGTTAAGTTAGGATTCAAGTTAAGTTAGAGTTAAGTTGATTTAAGTTAAGTTGGAAGTTAGGTTAGAGTTAGGTTAAATTTAAGTTAGAATTTAAGTTAGGATTCAAGTTAAGTTAAGTTAAATTTAAGTTGGGATTGGGATTAGAGTTAAGTTGAAGTTAGAGTTAGAGTTGGAGTTAGGTTAGAGTTAAGAGTTAGGTTAGGATTAGGTTAGGTTGGAGTTAGGTTAAGTTAGGATTGAAGTTAAGTTAAGAGTTAGAGTTGAAGTTAGAGTTAGGTTAAGTTAGAGTTAGGTTGGGATTCAGGTTAGGTTAGGATTAGGATTTAAGTTGGGATTAGGTTGGGATTCAGGTTAGGTTGGGATTGGAGTTAGGTTAGAGTTAAGTTAAATTTAAGTTGGGATTAGGTTAGAGTTAAGTTGATTTAAGTTAGAGTTGAAGTTAGAGTTAGGATTTAAGTTAAGTTAAGTTAAGTTAGGATTGGGATTAGGTTAGGATTGGGATTAGGTTAGGATTTAAGTTAGAATTTAAGTTAAGTTGGGATTAGGTTAGGTTGGTTAGGTTAGGTTAAGTTAAATTTAAATTTAGAGTTAGGATTCAAGTTAGAGTTAAGTTAAGTTGATTTAAGTTAAGTTAGGTTAGGTTCAGGTTAGGTTAGGTTAAGTTAAATTCAAGTTAAGTTAGGATTAGGATTTAAGTTAGGATTAGGTTAGGTTAGGTTAGAGTTAAGTTAGTTAGAGTTAAGGTTAGGTTGGAGTTAGGTTAGGATTGGGATTGGGATTCAGGTTAGGTTAGGATTAGAGTTAAGTTGATTTAAGTTAAGTTGGGATTAGGTTAGAGTTGAGTTAGGTTAAGGTTGGGTTAGGTTGGAGTTGGGTTAGGTTAGAGTTGGGATTTAAGTTAGGATTAGAGTTAAGTTGAAGTTAAGTTAAATTTAAGTTAAGTTGATTTAAGTTAAGTTGGAAGTTAAGTTAAGTTGATTTAAGTTAGAATTTAAATTTAAGTTAGAAGTTAAGTTAAGTTAAGTTAGAGTTAGGTTGGAGTTAGGTTGGGATTCAGGTTAGGTTAGGTTAGGTTAGGTTAGGATTTAAGTTAGAATTTAGAGTTAGAGTTAGGTTGAGTTAGGTTGGGATTCAGGTTGGGATTGGGATTCAGGTTAGGTTGGGATTCAGGTTAGGTTGGGATTGGGATTCAGGTTAGGTTAGGTTAAGTTGGGATTAGGTTAGGTTAGGTTGGTTAGGTTAGGTTAGGTTAGGTTAGAGTTGAGTTAGGTTGGGATTCAGGTTAGGTTAGGTTGGGATTGGGATTGGGTTAGGTTGGGTTGGGTTGGGTTAGGTTAGAGTTAAGTTAAGTTAGAATTTAGAGTTAGGTTAGGTTGGAGTTAGGTTAGAGTTGGAGTTAGGTTGGGTTAAGGTTAGGTTAAGTTAAATTCAAGTTAAGTTAGAGTTGGAAGTTAGGTTAGGATTGGGATTAGAGTTAGGATTGGGATTAGGTTGGGATTCAGGTTAGGTTAGGTTGGGATTGAGTTAGGTTAAGTTAGGATTTAAATTTAAATTTAAGTTGGGATTAAGTTAAGTTAGAATTTAGAGTTAGGTTGGGTTGGGATTGGGATTGGGTTAGGTTAGAGTTAAGAGTTAAGTTAAGTTGATTTAAGTTAAGTTAAGTTGGAAGTTAAGTTAAGTTAGGTTAGGTTAGAGTTAGGTTGAGTTAGGTTAAGGTTAGGTTGGGATTGAGTTAGGTTAGAGTTAGGTTAAGTTAAATTTAAGTTAAGTTAGAGTTAAGTTGGGATTAGGTTAGGTTAGGTTAGGTTCAGGTTAGGTTGGGATTCAGGTTGGGATTGGAGTTAGGTTGGGTTGGGTTGGGTTAGGTTAGAGTTAAGTTGAAGTTAAGTTAAATTCAAGTTAAGTTAGAAGTTAAGTTAGAAGTTAAGTTAAGTTGAAGTTAGGTTAGGTTGGGTTGGGATTGGGATTCAGGTTGGGATTGGGTTAGGTTGGGTTAGGTTAGGTTAGAGTTGGGATTAGAGTTAAGTTAGGTTGGGATTCAGGTTAGGTTAGGTTCAGGTTAGGTTAGGTTAGGTTAGGATTTAAGTTAAATTTAAGAGTTAGGTTAGGTTAGGTTGGAGTTGGGATTGGGATTGGGATTGGGTTAGGTTAGGTTAGGTTAGGTTAGGTTCAGGTTAGGTTGGGATGGGATTGGGATTCAGGTTAGGTTAGGTTGGGATTGAGTTAGGTTAGGTTGAGTTGGGTTAGGTTAGGTTCTTGAAGCAATAATATTGCTACTTGATCTCTGGCCGCTGTCGCTATAAGATCTTTTGTAGCAGCAAAGCCCTGCCTAGATTTGCCTGCATAATTCTCAGGCTGGTCTGTGTATTTTGCTTCGAATATCGTCGCCTTGCTTGATACTGGACTCTTGCCCGTGCCAGGCGGTCCCACTTCCTCAGTGGTCGCACTCGTTGCTATAAGCTGGGTGTATTATGTTAGTGGTTTTTTTCCCTGAGTTGAGCAGTTTGCGCACCTTGGAGCTGTGAGCGCCTGGGGCAGTCTGTGTCGTGGGTTTCGAGCAGTACCCACAAACAGTTTGGCTCTGGCAGGTTCGTGCTAGGTGGCCGAAGCCCAGGCATCCTGAAACATTGCACGATCGGGGATTGGTCGACAGCAGTGATTATCTGGTAGCCCACTCGTATCCTGTTGTTATAGCATCTTTCACATTTTGGGGTCAGTTTCAGAACTGCGTTTGTGAGGTGTCATTGCGGCCTTTGGTCCGCCTTAACACTCTCATTGCTCTGTTCTCTGCCGGAACCTCTTTTATGAGGTTACTGTTCTGTCTTATTATGGTGTCGGTGAGCTGCGAGTCGCTCAAGTCTTTAATAAGTCCGATCAGTCGTCTGTGGAGGTTGTTCTTTAGGTGTCTTGCGGAGAGGGTCGGTCGGCTTGTGTGAGGGCGTCGCTGAAGGTTCTTCTTTCCTCTGCCGTCTCGCAGCTCACTATGACGCTGGTCTCTTGCCTTGCGGATCGCGGTGACGCCTATGCCTTTATCGACTACGTCTACCCCTGTCTTGATCCTCTTTACGATGTCCTCGCTGGTGTGGCGAGGATCTATGAACTCTATGATGAGGTTATACCTCGGCGTCGGTGGCATGGTGGGTTTTATTTCTTCGGTGTTCCTTTGCCTGATGCGTTTTGCGTTCTACCAGCTGCCATTGATTTCCTTCTTGATCTGCGTCTTTGTCCGTTGCTGCTTCCGGCTGTTTTATGGGTGCGATTAGATCCGCTGGCTGCCTGGTTTCAGAGAGCGCTATTTCAATGCCGACTCCGCGGCCCCTGTTGTAGGTTCGGTGCTAGGCACTGTAGCTCCTTTAGCTCATTCATGTCACTTTTGGCTTCTTTAAGACTGCTCAGCACCGGCTTAAGGGAGTCTCGCAAATCTTGCTGCAACTCTGCCCTGGTGATAGTGAGGTTTTGTGACGCGATGGTTTTAGCTTCTTGCGTCTCTAATAGACCTCGATCTCTTTCATTTCTTTGCGGATTTCGCTGAGAGCAGGTTCGGCATTGTTTGGCTGATCACTGCGTGGTGGGGATTCGGTTCTGAAATTTGCGCTTTCTGTTGCCTTCGTCGTGCCATCGTTCGAGATCAACTCGGATTCCACGAAGTTGCTCCTCGACAGCGCTTGTTTTCCTGCTGAGTGCTTCAATTGTTCGTCTTGTTGTGCGTTGTTTGTTTTGGTTCCTGTTCTTTTATCCTTTGGGGTGCAGAAAGTGAGCGGGAGGACAGTTCTTTGAGGTCCTTGTAAATAGCCGCAATATTCTTTATTGGGTCGTCCAACTCGAAATTGAGCCAGGTTCTTATGTCTTCTACTATTTTGTATGTGTTAGACATGGTGTTCTGCGCGATGTTTATTCTGCTTGTGCTCTCCGACTGCAGGTCCTGAATTGCACGAGTGTGCGCTCTCTCACAGCGCACAATTCCTTGGCTGCTCTAGTGCGTTCTTGTTCGAGTGCCACCTATGCCTGGATCGAGAGTCTGAAAGCGATAATGCGATCTCGTACAGCGCCTGTAGGCACTCATGAACTTCGGCCTTATTTTCGCGCTTCATGTTCCCGGCCTTCTCTAAGGATTCTTTCCCTGCTTGCAATAGCTCGTTTGCGCGTATTGTAGCCAAGTCCATAGATACGCCGGTCCGCTTTCAGATGATTATGATGCTTGCTCTACCACTCGCTATGCTGTCTGCGTCGGACCATTCATCTTCCGTTCTGTTGTCGGCAGGTATGTCTTCTAGTTCGGGTCCCTGAAGCTTGTTTGCCTCTGAGTTCGAGCCTTCAGCTGGGGTTAGGTTAGGTTAGAGTTGAGTTAGGTTGGGATTCAGGTTAGGTTGGGATGGGATTGGGATTCAGGTTAGGTTAGGATTAGGTTAGGATTAGGTTAGGTTGGGATTAGAGTTGGGATTCAGGTTAGGTTGGGTTGGAGTTGGGTTAGGTTAGAGTTAGGATTAAGTTAGGTTAGGTTCAGGTTAGGTTGGGATTTAAGTTAAATTTAAATTTAAATTTAAGTTGGGATTAGGTTGGGATTAGGTTAGAGTTGGGAGTTAAGTTAGAGTTGGAGTTAGGTTGGGATTTAAGTTAAATTTAGGTTAAGTTAAGTTAAGTTAAGTTGGGATTGGGATTCAGGTTAGGTTAGGTTAAGTTAAGTTAAGTTGATTTAAGTTAAGTTAGAGTTAAGTTAAGTTAGAAGTTAAGTTAGGTTGGGATTAGAGTTAAGTTGAAGTTAGAGTTAAATTTAGAGTTAGGATTCAGGTTAGGTTGGGTTGGGATTGGGATTGGGATTGGGATTAGAGTTAGAGTTAAATTTAAGTTAGAATTTAAGTTAAATTTAAGAGTTAGGTTAGGTTGGGATTTAAGTTAAATTTAGGTTAAGTTAAGTTAAATTTAGAGTTAAGTTAAGTTAGAATTTAAGTTAGGTTAAATTTAAGTTAGAAGTTAAGTTAAGTTAAGTTAGGTTAGAGTTGAGTTAAGTTAAGTTGATTTAAGTTAGAGTTAGGTTAGGTTAAGTTAGAGTTAAGTTGGGATTGGGATTAGGTTAAGTTAAGTTAAGTTAAGTTAAGTTGATTTAAGTTAAGTTAAATTTAAATTTAAGTTAAATTTAAGAGTTAAGTTAAGTTAGGTTAGGATTTAAGTTAGGATTTAAGTTAAATTTAAATTTAAATTTAAATTTAGAGTTAGGTTAAGTTAGGATTCAAGTTAAGTTAGGTTAGGTTAGGTTCAGGTTAGGTTAGGTTAGAGTTAAGTTAAGTTAAGTTGAAGTTAAGTTAAGTTAAATTTAAGTTAGAAGTTAAGTTAAGTTAAGAGTTAAGAGTTAGGTTAAGTTAAGTTAAGTTAAATTCAAGTTAAGTTAGAATTTAGAGTTAGGTTAAGTTAGGTTAAGTTAGGATTTAAATTTAAGTTAAGTTAAATTTAAGTTAAGTTGATTTAAGTTAAGTTAGGTTAGAGTTAGGTTAGGTTCAGGTTAGGTTAGGTTAGGTTCAGGTTAGGTTAGGTTAGGTTAGGTTCAGGTTAGGTTGGGATTCAGGTTAGGTTGGGATTGGGATTAGAGTTAAGTTAGGATTCAAGTTAAGTTAGGATTAGGTTAAGGTTAGGTTGGGTTAGAGTTAGGATTAGAGTTAAGTTAAGTTAGAGTTAAGTTAAGTTAGAGTTAAATTTAAGAGTTAGAGTTAAATTTAAGAGTTAGAGTTAAGTTAAGTTAAGTTAGGATTAGAGTTAGGATTAAGTTAGGTTAGAGTTAAGTTAGGATTAGGTTAGAGTTGGAGTTAGAGTTAAATTTAAATTTAAGTTAAATTTAAGTTGGGATTTAAGTTAAGTTAAGTTAAATTCAAGTTAAGTTAGGTTAGGTTAAGAGTTAGGTTAAATTTAAGTTAGGTTAAGTTAAGTTGATTTAAGTTAAGTTAGAGTTAGGATTTAAGTTAAATTTAAATTTAGAGTTAGGATTAGGTTAAGTTAGAGTTAAGTTGATTTAAGTTAAGTTAAGTTAAGAGTTAAGTTAGGTTAAGTTAGGATTTAAATTTAAGTTAGGATTGGGATTAGGTTAAGTTAAGTTAGAGTTAAGTTGAAGTTAAGTTAAATTTAAGTTAAGTTAAGTTGGGATTAGAGTTAGGTTAGGTTAGGTTAGGTTAGGTTAGAGTTGGAGTTAGAGTTAGAAGTTAAGTTAGGTTAAGTTGGGATTAAGTTAGAGTTGAAGTTAAGTTAGGATTCAAGTTAAGTTAGGATTAGAGTTAGGATTCAAGTTAAGTTAGGTTAGGTTCAGGTTAGGTTAGGTTGAGTTAGGTTAGGATTAGGTTAGAGTTGGAGTTAGGTTAAGTTAAATTTAGGATTTAAGTTGGGATTAAGTTAGAGTTGAGTTAGGTTGGGATTAGGTTAGAGTTAAGAGTTAAGTTAGGTTAGGTTGGGTTAGGTTAAGGTTAGAGTTAAGTTGAAGTTAGGTTAGGTTAGGTTAGGTTAGGTTAGGTTCAGGTTAGGTTAGGTTAAGTTAAGTTGATTTAAGTTAGAGTTAAGTTAAGTTAAGTTAAGTTAAATTTAAGTTAAATTTAAATTTAAGTTAAGTTGGAAGTTAAGTTAGAATTTAGAGTTAGGTTGGGTTGGGTTGGGTTAGGTTAGGTTAAGTTAAGTTGATTTAAGTTAAGTTGATTTAAGTTAAGTTAAATTTAAGTTAGGATTTAAATTTAAGTTAGGATTCAAGTTAAGTTAAGTTAAGAGTTAGAGTTAGGATTTAAATTTAAGTTAGAGTTGGGATTCAGGTTAGGTTGGGTTAGGTTGGGATTAGAGTTGGGATTAGGTTAGGTTAGGTTAAGGTTAGAGTTAGAGTTAGGTTAGGTTAGGTTAGGTTAGGTTAGGTTAGGTTAGGTTAGGTTAGGTTAGGTTGGAGTTAGGTTAGGTTGGGTTAGGTTGGGATTAGGTTAGGTTAGGTTAGGTTAGGTTAGGTTAGGTTAGGTTGGGATTGGGTTAGGTTAGAGTTGGGTTAGGTTGGGATTGGGATTGGAGTTAGGTTGGAGTTGGGTTAGGTTAGAGTTAGGTTAAGGTTAGGTTGGGTTGGGTTGGGTTAGGTTAGGTTAGGTTAGGTTAGGTTAGGTTGGGATTAGGTTAGGTTAGGTTAGGTTAGAGTTAGGTTAGGTTAGGTTAGGTTAGGTTAGGTTGGGTTAGGTTAGGTTAGGATTGGGATTAGGTTAGGTTAGGTTAGAGTTGAGTTAGGTTGGGATTGGAGTTAGGTTAGGTTAGGTTAGGTTAGGTTAGGTTGGGTTGGGTTAGGTTAGGTTAGGTTAGGTTAGGTTAGGTTGGGTTAGGTTAGGTTAGGTTAGGTTAGGTTAGGTTAGGTTAGGTTAGGTTAGGTTGGGATTAGGTTAGGTTAGGTTAGGTTAGGTTAGGTTAGGTTGGGTTGGGATTAGGTTAAGGTTAGGTTAGGTTAGGTTAGGTTAGGTTAGGTTAGGTTAGGTTAGGTTAAGTTAGGTTAGGTTAGGTTAGGATTAGGTTAGGTTAGGATTAGGTTAGAGTTAGGATTGGAGTTAGGTTAGGTTAGGTTAGGTTAGGTTGGGATTAGGTTAGGTTGGGATTGGGTTAGGTTAGGTTAGGTTAGGTTAGGTTAGGTTAGGTTAGGTTAGGTTAGGTTAGGTTAGGTTAAGGTTAGGTTAGGTTAGGTTGGAGTTAGGTTAGGATTGGGATTAGGTTAGGTTAGGTTAAGGTTAGGTTAGGTTAGGTTAGGTTAAGGTTAGGTTAAGGTTAGGTTAGGTTAGGTTAGGTTGGGTTAGGTTGGAGTTAGGTTAGGTTGGGTTAGGTTGGGTTAGGTTAGGTTAGGTTAGGTTGGGATTGGAGTTAGGTTAGGTTAGGTTGGGTTAGGTTAGGTTAGGTTAGGTTAGGTTAGGTTAGGTTGAGTTGGGTTAGGTTAGGTTAGGTTAGGTTAGAGTTGGGATTAGGTTAGGATTAGGTTAGGTTAGGTTAGGTTGGGTTAGGTTAGGTTAGAGTTAGGTTAGGTTGGGTTAGGTTAAGGTTGGGATTAGGTTAGGATTGGGTTAGGTTAGGTTAGGTTGGGATTGGGATTGGGTTGGGATTGGGATTCAGGTTAGGTTAGGTTGGAGTTAGGTTGGGTTGGGATTGGGATTAGGTTAGGTTGGTTAGGTTAGGTTGAGTTAGGTTAGGTTAGAGTTGGAAGTTAGGTTAGGTTAGGTTAGAGTTAGGTTAGGTTGGAGTTAGGTTAGAGTTAGGTTAGAGTTGGGATTAGGTTAGGTTAGGTTGGGTTAAGGTTGGGTTAGGTTAGGATTGGGATTGGAGTTAGGTTAGGTTAGGTTAGAGTTAGAGTTAGGTTAGGTTAGAGTTAGAGTTAAGTTAGGTTAGGTTAAGGTTAGGTTAGAGTTAGAGTTGAGTTAAGTTAAGTTAGGTTGGGATTGGGATTAGGTTAAGTTAGAGTTAAGTTAGAGTTAGGATTTAAATTTAGGTTAAGTTAAGTTAGGTTAGGTTAGAGTTAGGTTAGGTTAGAGTTAGAGTTAGGATTCAGAGTTAGGTTAGGTTAGGTTAGGATTAGAGTTAGAGTTAGGTTAGGTTAGGTTAGGTTAGGTTGGGTTGGAGTTAGGTTAGGTTAGGTTAGGTTAGGTTAGAGTTAGAGTTAGGTTAGGTTGGGTTAGGTTAGGTTAGAGTTAGGTTAGGATTGGGATTAGGTTAGAGTTGGGAGTTAGAGTTAGGTTAGGTTAGAGTTAGGTTAGGTTAGGTTAGAGTTGGAGTTAGGTTAGAGTTGGGTTAGGTTAAGGTTAAGTTAGGTTAGAGTTAGGATTTAAGAGTTAAGTTAGTTAAGTTAGGTTAAGAGTTAGAGTTAGGTTAGGTTAAGTTAAGTTAGAGTTAGAGTTGGAGTTAGGTTAAGAGTTAGAGTTAGGTTAGGTTAGAGTTAGAGTTAGGTTAGGTTAGAGTTAGAGTTAGAGTTAAGTTAGAGTTAGAGTTAGGTTAGGTTAGGTTAGGTTAGAGTTAGAGTTAGGTTAGAGTTAGAGTTAGGATTAGGTTAGGTTAGGATTAGAGTTAGAGTTAGGTTAGAGTTAAATTTAAATTTAAATTTAAATTTAAATTTAAATTTAAATTTAAATTTAAATTTAAATTTAAATTTAAATTTAAATTTAAATTTAAATTTAAATTTAAATTTAAATTTAAGTTAAGTTGGGAATTTAAGTTAAGTTGGGATTTAAGTTAAATTTAAGTTAGAGTTAGAGTTAGTTAAGTTAAGTTGGGAATTTAAGTTAAGTTGATTTAAGTTAAGAGTTAGGTTAAGTTAGGATTTAAATTTAAGTTAGAGTTGATTTAAGTTAAGTTAAATTTAAGTTAAATTTAAGTTAAATTTAAATTTAAGTTAGGTTAAGTTAAGTTAAGTTAAATTTAAGTTAAGTTAAATTTAAATTTAAGTTAAATTTAGGTTAGAGTTAAATTTAAGTTAAATTTAAATTTAAATTTAAATTTAAGTTAGAAGTTAAGTTAAATTTAGGTTAAGTTAAGTTAAGTTGAAGTTAAGTTAGGATTTAAGAGTTAGAGTTGAAGTTAAGTTAAATTTAAGTTAGAATTTAAGTTAAGTTAAATTTAAGTTAGGATTGAAGTTAGAGTTAGGATTGGGATTAGGTTAGGATTTAAGTTAGGTTAAATTTAAGTTAAATTTAGAGTTAGGTTAGGTTAAGAGTTAGAGTTAGAGTTGAGTTAGAGTTAGGATTCAGAGTTAGGTTAGGTTAAGGTTAGAGTTAGAGTTGGGATTCAGGTTGGGATTGGAGTTAGGTTAGAGTTGGGATTCAGGTTAGGTTAGGATTTAAGTTAGAGTTGAAGTTAGAGTTAAGTTAGGATTAGGTTAGAGTTAAGTTGAAGTTAGGTTAGGTTAAGAGTTGGGATTAGAGTTAGAGTTAGAGTTAAATTTAGAGTTAGAGTTGGGAGTTAAGTTAGAGTTGGAGTTAAGTTAGAGTTGAAGTTAGAGTTAAATTTAAGTTAGGTTAGGTTCAGGTTAGGTTGGGTTAGGTTGGAGTTGGGTTGGGTTAGGTTAAGGTTAGGTTGGGATTCAGGTTGGGATTGGGATTCAGGTTGGGATTGGGTTGGGATTAGGTTGGGATTCAGGTTAGGTTAGGTTAGGATTAGGATTTAAGTTAAGAGTTAAGGTTAGGTTAGAGTTGGGATTGGGTTAGGTTGGGATTCAGGTTAGGTTGGGATTCAGGTTGGGATTGGGATTAGAGTTAGGATTTAAGAGTTAGAGTTGGAGTTAGGTTGGAGTTAAG
>JAGSMU010000345.1:0-34971 GCA_029286865.1 Teinopalpus imperialis
AGTGGAGTTATGTCGGACTTGCACCGACTAAAACCCCATGGTGTTCCACCTTCGTCGCGTATGGCGGGGTTGCAGGAACGCTTTCGCACACCTCGCGGTGACCCCGCCTGCGCTGGCCGGCAAGCCAGCCCCTCCCAGGGGAGGACATCCCCTCTCCACCCCTCCAGGCAGGTCAGCGCCCGGAACGGACGCGCCCTCCAGCTCAGCCTCCTCTGTGGGTGGGAAGCGAAGGACTCCCGAGTCACACGCCCCCAGGCCATGAGGGCCAGGAAAACCCCGGCCCCTGCAGCGGATCTGAGTGATAGGCTCCGCCGCCAGCCAGCTCGGCCGCGGGAGGACGGGGAGAGCGGCAGGATCAGCCACACTCCACTGAACCCGCGGCCCCACCACGGCCGCATCAGCGGTGCGACCCCGCTTGAGTCGCGGAGGATAGGGAGATACACTACCCTCCTCCGCGACTCCGCCCACTCCCAGCTGCAGATGGTGCGTATGTCGGCCTCACTCCGTCCATCCGCACCCCGCAGCCTACCGGTACGCATCCAGGGTGGGCCCAGCTCCAGCCCGCGCGGGCGGCCTCTCAGGCCGGCCTTAGGCGCCTTAGGCCGGCCATTTAATTCCTCTTAGCTTCACCGTGGTTAACTCCACACCACGGTTACTAAGCCCCGCTACGACAAAGCGGGAACCCTTCGGGGGAAACCTTTTTTTTTTTTTTTTTACATGGGGAATGCCTACGCATACCCACCCCTTCGGGGGGCAAGGATGGTTATGTCCCGGACTCCGCACCGACTAAAACCCCATGGTGTTCCACCTTCGTCGCGCGTATGGCGGGGCCACGGGAACGCTTTCGCACACCTCCGCGGCGACCCCGCCTGCGCCGGCCGACTAACGGCCCCTTCTCCGGGGAGGACATCTCCTCTCCACCCCTCTCAGGCAAGGCGCGCCGGAACACGGACCCGCGCCTTCCATCTGGCCTCCTCTGTGGGTGGGAAGCCCGGACTCCCCGAGTCCGCCCCCACAGGCCTGGGAGCCAGGGAAAGCAGTAAGCAGAGCCCAGCCCCTGCGAGCCGGATCTGGTGATAGGCTCCGCCGCCGGTGTCTTCGGCCGGAGGACAGGGAGGAGAGTGGCGAGACAGCCCAGCACTCCACTGAACCGCGGCCCCACCACAACCGTCGGCAGGTGCGACCCCGTGAGTCGCCCGGAGGATAGGGAGATGCACCCTCCCTCCGCGACTCCGTCTCCAGATGCGGAGGATGGGGGGACGATGCGCGGTACCGGTCTAGACAGTCCCCGCACCGCCACCCCATTCCCCGACTCCGCCTCGGCTGCGGATGGTTGCGTGGGGCAGCCTCGCTCCGTCCATCCGCACCCCGCAGCCCGCAGAGCACGCATCCGGGGGCGGGCTCGGCTCCAGCTTGCCGGAGCGGCCTCACTCCAGGCCGGCCGACGCCTGGGCCGGCCATTTGGGTTCCTCTTGGCTTCACCGTGGTTAACTCCACACCACGGTTACTAAGCCCCGCTGACAAAGCAGGAACCCTTCAGGAGGTCGGGGAGCCTAACCTAACCTAGCCTAACCCTAGCCTAACCTTTGGCGTGGGGAAATGCCTACGCATGCCCTCCCCTCGCGGGCAAGGGAGCAGGTTATGTCGGGCTCGCGCGGCTAAAACCCACAGTGGTCGCCACCAACGCTCGCGGTCGCGGGATCTCCGTTAGGAACGCAACCTGGCCTGCGCTTCGCTGGAGTATAGCCGTCCAGGGCGTGCGTGAAAGATCACCCCCAGAGACCCTCACGGAACTATCACGACGACACGGGAATTTTACCACGTCGTGCCGTCACGTCCTCCTCGGGGTCGCTATTACTGGATCAGGCCCCCACTCCGATCGTCAGCGACCCGTAGGGCCCCGTTTACGGTAGGGGATCACCGATAGGAGGGCGTGACGAGGCGCACGCGAGCGCCAGCGTCGGCCGTCTCCGAGCAGGATCGGTCCTCTGTCGCTCGGCAGCCTCCTTTCAGACCATTACGGTCTCGCAGAGGAGGCTACGGCCCTCCCGCGCCGATTCCCGCGCAGCATCGCCGAGGCGACTGCTGGCGGGGACGGGTTCCGTCGATGTGACCGACCAAGACCGCCGCTCGGCTTCCCGCGCCGGGCAAGCGGCGAGCGTGTGCGATGCGGAGTCTTGGTCGTTGCCACGCCACAGTGGAAGCAATTTGCCGTCGCCTCGCGACCGATCTTACACAGGTAATCACCGAAGCAACCGTGCCCGGTGATCACCTGCAATGAAGTCTGTAGGTGATCTTCCTCCTCGTCGCTGCATCCAGGCTTCGAAGACCGGCAGGAATGCTCCGACGACGCCACGTTCCGCGCATTCTGCTCCTCGCGGAGCCTTGCGCCACGTCGCGAATGCAATGCGTCGTTCCTGCCGTTTACCGCCTCGAGCGCCTCTTCTGGCTCGCCACCACCGCTCTGGCGTAGGACGCGAATCCGGTGATACACCCTCGCGTCCATGTCACGCCAGAATATCCAGAGGTGGAAAGCGAGGCAGTTATCACCGCCTCCGAACGATACCGTCGGTATCCTCGTACGACCCGGCCATGGCCATCCTACGCTGGACGCTGTAGATCATGGTCCTGGCGTCCGGATGGTAGCCTCGCCCATACGGGCGCCCCATAGGGCTACGGATCGTACGACCCGGCATAGGGCGGCGAACTTCCTCACTCCGGTCCCCGAGTTGGGCGGCAGTCTGTGTGCATAGCACCGCTACCCTCTCGATCCGGGGGACCAGGCGCTCGAAGTGCTCTTCCGAAGCCCAGCGACTGTCCAGAGAGTGAGGCCTGGAGTACTTCATGTACCCGCCTCTGACTTCAGACTCACCTACTCGGACGCACGAGTCGGGTGGTTCCTGCTCCGCGGCAGTTTGTGGAACCATAGCGCCTCGGTCTTTGTGAAGCGCTACCTCCAGTCCCCAACTCGTGGACTTTGGCGACGACGATTTCCGCCCCAAGCAAGCGGCTCCTTGGTCCTCGAAGGAGTCCCCGCTGGCGACCACCAATGTCGTCAGCGTAACAGGCACAACATATACCGCCAGCGGGGAGCTCGACTCGCAGAACAGAGTCGTAGGCGAGATTCCACAGTAACAGACCCCAAAACCGACCCCTATTGGAGACCCACACTGGATCCTCCGGATCCTCGTACCGTCTCGGTCCATGTACAAGATGTACCTGTCGCGCAAGTAGTCCGCGATCACGCGCAGGTAGGGGGAACACCATGGTGTAAAGTCCCCCTTATCGCGTCCCAGGGCAGAATTAAAGGCGTTGACGATATCAATGTTTATCGCCAGCGCCACGCCGCCCCAAGGAAACCTTTTTTTTTTTTTTTTTTATTTTTTTTTTTTTTTTTTTTTACGCCCGGAAATGCCTACGCATACCCGCACCAAGGGGAGCAAGGGTGGGTATGTCGGACTCGCACCGACTAAAACCCCATGGTGTTCCACTAACTTCGTCATATGGCGGGGCCACGGAACGCTTTCACGCACCTCCGCGACCCCGCCTGCGCTGGCCCGGCAGCCCCTCCTTCCGGGGAGGACATCCCCTCTCCACCCCTCTCTGGCAAGGCGGCCGGAACACGGACGCGCCTTCCAGCCTCCTGTGGGTGGAAACCGGGCCCCGAGTCCCGCCCCAGAGGCCATGGGGGCAGAAGGCTAAACCCCTGCGGTGGATCTGGTCTGCGGCTCCACCGCCGACCGATGTTCGGCCGCGGGGGACAGGGAGAAACGGCAACGAAACACCGACACTCCTCTTCCCCGCGGCCCACCACAGCCCGCGGCATCATGCGGTGCGACCCCGCTTGAGTCGCGGAGGATGGGGAGAGCGGCAACGCAACTACCGACACTCCTCTCCCGCCGCGGCTCCGCCTCGGCTGCTGAGGGTGGGGAGGCGGCCTCGCTCCGCCACTTCCACCCCAGCAGTCCGCAAACACGCTTCCGAGGGTGAGGCTCATTATGGAGCCCTCCGGAACGGCCACCTCGGGCCGGCCATAGAGCGCCTTAGGCCGGCCATTTTGGAGTTCCTCTTAGCTTCACCGTGGGTGACCAAGCCACGGTTACTAAGCCCCCGCTACGACAAAAGCCCCGCTACGGCCCAGGGAAACCTAACCTAGCACAACCTTTTTTTTTTTTTTTTTTTTTTGTTATCGGGGGAAATCTTCCGAAAGATACCCTGTCTCCTGGGGAAGACGGGGTTATGTGGCTATTCTAACCACTAAAACCCCCGGTAGCCATCCTCAGTGCATTGGGAGGGGCCGGGATCTCTACAGGAACGCACCGGTGCCCCTCAGTGCCTTAGCTCGATCTCACGGGGAGGCCGCGCCTCCTCGCACCCTCGCCGTGCTGCAGCAGCCCTGGACCACTTCGGGTTGCCGTCCTTCCCGAGTTTCGCTTGCCTGGGCGGTCAGAGCCCTGAGCGCCCGCGAACCACAGTCTGCCCAGTCGCGCGACAGGCAGGGGATACCTTAGCCCTATTCTTAAGCCCAGGCTAAGGGCTGACGGGCCAGGGCGCGTCCGTTGCCTGCCCCGCCGTCGCCGTCTCGAGGCAGGATCGGCCCTCTCCGATCCCGCTCGGCGTCTCTTCTGTAACCTGCTGGTTCACGGGAGGAGACCAGCGCCTTCATGCGCCTTTATCCGCCAGCGCAGCCGCTACTGCGACTGGCGGAGAGAGGTCTGCCGATCCTCTGGACCGGATCGTCGCTCGGACTCCCGCGCAGGGCACTCAGCAGGCGTGCTGTGCGGAATCGGTCCCCGCCACAGTGGTGGCATTGCGTTGACGATTCGCGTCAATCCTGTTCAGGTACTCTCCGAAGCATCCATGCCCGGTGAGCACCTGCGTCGATCAGGTGACATGCGCCTCTTCCCTCAAACGGGTGGCTTCGAGTTCGGCGGAGCGCGCTAACAATGCGCTGGCGCGAGTAACGTGGCTCAAAGGGCCTCTCGCGCCACACCTCCAGCGCGTTTGCGCTCCACTGCTTACGCACCTCTCCCGCATCCAGGGCTCGGCTTCCTCGTGGGGAATGCGAAGACGAGTATAAACCCGATGCATCCATCTCCGCCAGGATTTCCAGTGGTGGAAACCGAGGCTAGGACGGTGGCCGCGCTCGAGATGATATCGTGCGATATCCGCGCGCGATCTGATGGCCATCCTTCGCTGCGGGCTACTAAGTTTAGCTCTGCAGCGATGGACGCCAGATGGTCGATGTGACCATACAGGCACGCCCGTAGAGGGCCATCGATCGCACGACTCCCGCGTAGGGCGGACTCTTCCTGGGGCCCCGAGATTGGGTAGCGGCGGTGCGCACCTACACCTCTCTCGATCCGTGGGACCAGGCGGTCAGTGCTCTTCGGCCCATCGACTGTCCAGGGTGAGACCGGATATTTCATCGTCGGTCCACCGGGACCTGCACGTCACCAACGCGAATCGTCAAGCTGGGTGGTTCCCTCCTCTGGGGAGTTTGTGGAACCAAAGCGCCTCGGTCTTATGAGGTGCTGTCAAAGAGACCCAGCTCGTGGATTTGTCACGACGCATGCTACCCCAAGCTCAGCAAGCCGGATGGTGCTCTCAGGAAATTGTCCCCGTCGGCAGTAGCAGAGTGTCATCTGCGTAGCAAACTATATTTACGCCGACGGAAGATCGGCTCCGCAAGGACCGCATCATACGCGAGGTTCCACAGCTGTGGACCTTTACGGACATGCCCGGAACCCGCAGTTCACCTCCTCCGGTGGACAGACGCGGTACGACCCGCATTACTGGATGCACCTATCGGACAAGTATGCCGAACAATGCGCTGCAAACAGGGAGGCACACGGTGGTACACCAGAGCCTCCCCGATCGTCCCAGGGGTAGCAGGTGAGGCATTGACAATGTCAAGGTTGACCGCCAATGCCACACCGCCCGGGTAACTTGCGCTGCGCCTGCTCTCGGACGCGAAGGATCGTGTCCACAGTCAGTGCGTCCGCCAGCCGAACTGGCCGTCCGACAAATCAGGGCCCACTCGACGTAGGTGCGTGTTGGGGCGGACGGCTATTATTCTTTCGAACAGTTGCCGCCTCATCCAGCAAACAAATGGGTCGGTACGCGGAGGGAGATTCCGCAGTCCTGCCATCCTTCTTCAGGAGCACCATCGCGCACTCCTTCCAGAATGGGGAAGACACCGACTCTCCAGGCGGCTGTTGAACAGCCGTCTCAGTCTCCCCCAGTCCGGCGGCGAGCAAGCACCCAAGCCCGTCCAGGAATTCCGTCGGGGCCTGGGGCTGTGTTCTTGGCTCCGAGGCGCCTCACGGCTCAGTCCAACTCCTCGTTGGTCACCTCCCAGCTCGTCAGACCATGCAACCTGGTCTGACGGTGATGTGGAGGTGCAGGGGCCTATCCTGGGCCCTAGGGAAGAGGTGTCAGCCACTCCTCCCACAAAGTAGGGTCAGGGTCTCTCCGTCAACAGCGGGACCCATGGTCGTAGCTTGCCCAGTACAATCTTGTACGGACGGCCCCATGGAGTCCCTATCCAGCCCTCGGGGAGTTCGCTCAGGACCGAAGACCTAGCATTCTCGATCGCGAGTTGGGCGCTTTGTGGCGCCTCTGTAAATGAGGAAATTACGCTCTCGCCTTTTCGTCGGCTGTGGCTTGCTTCCTTCTTCGGGCTCTGGTGTACTGGCGTCGAGCCCGCAAACGTACCTGCGCAACTGCGCTATATCTTCGACCACCAGTACCGCCCTGAGCTTGGGGACCCGGTCGAGGCATCGAGGCGTCACAGATGGACGTCATCGTAGCCCGGAACCAGTCGCTTCCGCTTTCAGGATCGGGCAAGACCCTTATTACAGGGTCCCCTGTCGAACCGCGACGATGGTTGCAGCTTCGAACATGTCCATGTCTAGCCGCTTGAGGGACCATCGCCGCGACGGGCGCTGTTGCTGCGGCAGGTAGCACCGTCGGGAGAGCGGAGCGCCACCTCGAAGTACGAATGTGGCGGTGGTCCATCGTGTGATGACCACTTCTTCGCTACTCTCCATCCCGACACCATGCGTGTGGCAGAAGGAGTCGCCCAAGACAGGTCGACTATCGATTCCCCTGCCATCGCACGCAGCAGGTGCTAATGGACCCCCGATTCAAAGTCGGGTCGAGTCCGCCGCCCACTCTAGCACGGTTTCTCCTTTGCATTGTCCCGGGTGGAGCCTGATCTGGAGTGAGCGTTAAAATCACCAGGACAAGCACAGGACGGGAAGGCATCGCGTATGCAGTCGCCCAACCGTCCAGGTACGCCTCGTAAGCGGCGAGGTACTTATTAGGAGAAACGTAGCGGCCCACAACTGCAAGAGGAGACCCACTCCACTGCAACGAATCCTGCCCCTGGCAATCCAGGGGAGCAGGGGATCCTCTCCACCACTGATGAATAGCAACAGAACCCTTAATGTCACCGAACCATCGAGGATGGTCAGGACCCAGTAGGGTTCCGCTGCTACCGCCAATGCAACCGACCACTCCGCGAGGTTTGCAGCAGCAGGTCTTGCGCCCGCGGCAATTAGTTCAGGTTGGTTTGGGATCTTCACCCTTCTATCGAAGGTGAAGCCTCCGCGGCCTCTGGCGCACTCAGGGTGGCTTCGGGTGCAGAGGCCTGCTTTCTCCACTCCTGTTGCCTTCCTTTTAGGTGCGCATGCCTTGGACCCCAGCCGATGGTTCGATGGGCGGCCAAGGTCCGCACAGTGGGCTTTAGAGCGGCTGCGGTGCATTGACTCACTTTGTGATCCACTTCGCCACACGCGTAGCACCGCGCTTCAGTCCTGCTCATTAGGGCACCTGCGAACATGCCCCAGCTCAAGGCACCGGTAGCATTGCATAGGCCTTGCTGCCAGCACCTCACTTTCGCGGCCGTCCAGCCCAGGCGGACGGTCTTTGCCACCATGGCTTGCGCGGCACTGAGTGGGCACCGCACCCACACTGACCCCATACGCAAGGTGTGCTACGAATCGTGCCTTCACGTCAGCTGCAGCGCAGCCTCCCGACTCAGCTATTGCAGCTGCGACTATCCGTTGGGTGACGGAACATCAGGTCCATCCTCTCCGTTCGCCGGTCTTTGTGGACGCTATATGCACGTCCATGTCCGCCAGTGCCTCCACGGTGCAGGCCGCCAGCATCATTTTAGAGGCGCAGTCGAAGGACCGGATTACTCTATGCTTAACGCCCTGTTACTGCCCTCCTTGGCCGGACCGTGTCGATACCGCAGTCAGCCAGCTTGACCCTTTTCTTCGCCTCAGCCATGACTGCGGCGTACAAAACTTCTGACTGTGCTCTGGCACGGTCACAGTAATGGCCGCTGTGCTAGGCAGCCTTCCAGGCTTTACTACATTTGCCTTCTTGGGAGCTGCTACCTTTGCCTGCATCCTTTGGGTCGCTGCTGCTTTGGTTTCCGCAGTAAGTTGAGTAGCCACCCTCTTAGCCTTGAGGCTGGCCACCGCCCACGTTTATTGTCGCAGCAACGATCGGGCCAGTCGCCACCGGCTTTACAGGAGTGCGGTGGCGCAGGAGGCACCTGAGCCGCTGGCTGGACGCGCTTCGCCAGCGCTTCCCCTTTGCATCGTTCGACGATGGGGCTATTTTTAGTCTGGATAGGATTCCAGGGGCTTTGCCGGACGCTTGCGCTCGAAAGTGGCTAGTTTCGTATCAATGGAGTGCACTGATACGCTCCATAAGCCGACTCTCCGAGTCCCTCCTAACCATCGCAGGGGCGGTGAAGCAGCAGCTTGCCCGGGCGTCCTCTCGTTAGCGGTTGCTCGCGCGCTTTCGGAGTTCGGCAGGCTCTTCTGTCAGGCTCCCGGCACTTTCCTGCGAGCTCCGCGATGCGAGCTGGCTCAACGTTCTCGCGCTCGAGCCTCTCAAAGCTAGGAGGCTGGGAGACCCTCCGCGATAACTCCAGGAAGCCGCCTCGATGCATCCTGGTCGCAACTCTCTCAGGCTGTGGATAAATGGGCCATTCCAGATTGCCCGGCTTGTCTGCAGCCTTATCCACCACCAGTAAGCCGGACCTAATGCATGCCCCCAGGTCCGTAATGGACTTTACCCTCCATTTCTCTGCCAGATGTTCGGGCTGAAAGACCAGTCTTTGCCCTGAGTCTTCGTTTGGGACACTGTTGGGTCCCATATGCTATCTCATCCCCAGTCTCAGCGACTTCCGCGTCTATGCCAACCGCTGCGTCCGTCAGGCGCGGTGTGTCGCGACGTTCTGATGCTTGGTCTTCCTTTTCTTACGGTCCTTGCGGATGACCCTCCGATATGGCGGATGTGAGGCGATGCTTCGACTTCTCTCCATCACTCTCACTGGCCGAAACTGCAAGCGTGCTCGGGCGCACAAATCGCCACGCCTGTCCCGTGCGACATCACTGCTGCCACCGACACGACTCAGCTTCCTCTTTGTTTTGGTCCTAGTTGTTAACGGACCGACGACTGCTGTTGTGGAGCTCAGCGCTAAGCGTTAGTCGCTCTCCTCACCTATTTCCTTCTCCTCTACCTTCTCCTCCTTGATTTTTGATTTTCCCATTGTAAATCCACGAGTTTGAACGAATATAGGTCGGTCCCCGGGTGACGCCTTCCGTGAACAAGACTACATACTGTGGGGGCGTCGGTACCACAGGTTTTAAAAGACTTCGCTGTCTGGTTTTATTAGGTGATCCTTCTCGCGGGCCGGCCAATTAAGGCAAACCCTCCGCTCCACTGCCTCGACGTACCCCATTAACGTCAGCACTGAGGTCTTGAAGAGTACAGCGGGTAACGGCGCGCTGGGAGAGCCGGCAATAACTCCCCAGTTTTGGACGGTTGAGTGCCCGGCGGCAGTGTGAGTGCACCGAGCCGATCCTCCACTATGTGTGCATTAGGCACAGAGACGATATATCGTCACCAGTTCCTAATACCCACCATCATTTGTTGCCTTTCCCCGGATACGAAATCAAGGAGAAATGCAACCTCCCAACACTCGACGGTTGAGGCCGGTGTTGGCATTAAAAACGCACCAGGCCGCCCCTCCCTCCTCTGAGCGTAGGCACTGGAAACGATATATCGTCCCCAGTTCCCCAATACCCACCATCATTTGTTGCCTTTCCCCAGTTACAGAAATCAAGGAGAAATGCAACCTCCACCCATCGCATTGGGCACTGAGAGCGACGTATCGTCACCGGTGCCAATACTCTTCAGCTTCCGTTGCCTTTCCTCCGAATATGGAAATCAAGGAAATGCAACCCCCTGCCACTCCGCAGTACCCTCCGCTTATGAGACGGACACATAGGCAACTATCCCTCCTGTCAGAACATTCGCCACTGGCAGCAACGTATCATCACCGGTGCCAGGGTGCACCGTCCGGCGTTGCCTTTCCCCGGATACAATAGTATCAAAGGGAAATTCAACGACCAGGCACTCGAGGAGGTTTTCTGACGTGGCACCCCAACTAACCTAACCTAACCTAACCTTTTTTTTTTTTTTTTTTTTTTACGTGGGGAAATGCCTACGCATACCCACGCTCTTCGTGCGGGTGGGTTATGTCGGACTCGCACCGGGACTAAAACCCCATGGTACCCATCTTCTTCGCGTATGACGGGCCACGGGAACGCTTGCACACCTCCGCGACCCCGTTTGCGCTGGCCGGGCGCGCCGGCCCTCCTTCAGGGGGAGGACATCCCTCCACCCCTCTCTGGCAGGTGCCGGAACACGGACGCGCCTTCCAACCTCAGCCTCCTGTGGGTGGGAAGTAGACTCCCCGAGTCCGCCCCCTCAGGAGGCCATGTGGGGGCCAGGAAAGCCCAGCCCCTGCGGTGGATCTGGTCTGTGGCCCCACCGCTGACCGATGTTCGGCCGCGGGGACAGGGAGAGCGGCAACGAAACACCGACACCCTTCCCCCGCGGCTCCCACCAGCCGTGCATCATGCGGTGCGACTCTCAGCTTGAGTCGCGGAGGATAGGAGAGCGGCAACGCAACACCGACACTCCCTCTCCCTCCGCGCGATCTCCGGGCTCTTGGCTACTGAGGGTGGGGCGCGGCCTGCCTCCGCCACTCTCCACCCCCAGCAGTCCACTGACACGCTTCCTGAGGTGAGCTCCACAGGAGCTCCTCCCCGGAGCGGCCACCCGGGCCGGCCATAGAGCGCCTTAGTCGGCCATTTTGGGTTCCTTAGCTTCACCGTGGGTGACCAAGCCACGGTTACCAAGCCCCCGCTACGACAAAACGAGAACCCTTCGGGGGAACCTAACCTAACCTACGGGAAATGCCTACGCATACCCATTTTGCGGGGCAAGGGGTGGGTTGGTGCTCGGACTTAAACGACTGTCCCCATGGTGTTCCACCTTCGTCGCGTATGGCGGGTTACGGGAACGCTTTCTTTACCACCTCCGCGACCCCGCTTGCGCTACGGCAAGCCGGTTCTCCTCCGGGGAGTGACATCCTCTCCACTTCCAGGCAGGGGAGCGCTGAACACGGACGCGCCTCCAACTCGGCCTCTTCTGGTGGGAAGCGACTCCCCGAGTCCGCTCCCCAGAGGCCATGGGGCCAGGAAACCTCTGAGCCCTGCGGTGGCGGATCTGGTGATAGGCTCCCGCCGCCAACTACCGGTTCAGCCGCGATATGGTGGCGAGCGGCAGGATCACCATTACCTACTGGAACTCCGCGGTCTCTACCCACGGCCGTATCAGCGGTGCGACTCCCGCTTCTGAGTCGCGGAGGATAGGAGATATACACTACTCCTCCTCCGGGCGTGACGTCCCGACGTGGAGGGTGGGGGCGACGATGCGCGGTACCGGTGTTCAATAGTCCTCGCACCGCCACCCCATTCCCCGACTCCGCCTCGCCGCGGATGGTGCGTAAGACGGCCTTACCTGTCCATCCGCACCCCGCAGCCCACCACTGACACGCATCCAGTGGGTGGGCTCCAGTTCCAGCCCGCCCGGAGCGGTTCTCGGGCCGGCCTTAGAGCGCCTTAGGCCGGCCATTTCGTCCCTTCAGCCAACGGTTAACTCCACACCACGGTTACAAGCCCCCGCTACGACAAAGCGGAACCCTCCGGGGGAACCTAACATAACCTTTTTTAGCGTAAAGTTTACGCATACCCACTGCGGGGCAAGGGCGGGTTGCGCCTGGACTCTGCACTGACTAAAACCTCTAATGGTGGTCGCCACTAACGCCTGCGAGGGGTCGGATTCCCGTAAGGAACGCGGCCCCGCAACTCTGCGCTTCGCTGGGATAGTTTGTCCTGGGGGCGTGCGAGAAGATCGCACCCCCCAGAACCCCTTTCGGGTGGAACTATCACGACGACACGGTACCACGTCGTGCCGTCGTCCTCCTCGGGTCGCTACATTGACGGTCGGAGCCCCCACCTGATCGTCAGCGACCCGTAGGCCCCGTTTACGGTAGGGATCACTGAAATATGAAGAGGCGCGCGAGCGCCGCGCCGGTCTCTGTCTTCGAGCAGGATCGGTCCTCTCATTTCGCCTGGCAGCCTCCTCACCGCTTACGGTCTCGCAGAAGGAGGCTACGGCCCTTCCATCGCCGATTCCCCGCGCAGCACGCTTCGACACGACTGCTGGCAGGACAGGTTCCGTCCGATGTGACCGACCAAGACCCGCCGCTCGGCTTCCCACGCCGGGCGCGGCGATGTGCGATGCGGAGTCTTGGTCGTTGCCACCACAGTGGAAGGCACCCGCCGTCGTCTGCGATCGATCTACACAGGTAATCACTGAAGCAACCGTGCCCGGTGATCACCTGCTGCGTAAGTCCAGGTGAGTCTTCCTCCTCGTCGCTGCGATCCAGGTTTTCGGAAGACCGGCAGGAATGTTCGACGACGCGTTTCCAGGCGCATAGTGCTCCTCGTGAGCCTTTGCGCGCCACGTCGCGAATGCGATACGTCGTTCCTAAGCCGTTTACCGCCTCGAGCGCCTTTTTCTGGCTCGCTACCATCACCGCTCTGGCGTAGGACGAATTCGGTGATACAACCGCGTCCATGTCCGCCGCTGCATATCCAGAGGTGGTGCTTTTGTTCGCGGATTGTCGCTGCCTCAAACGATGATACCGTCCGGTATCCTCAGAATGACCCGTATGGCCATTCCCACGCTGACGCTGTAGATTCCGTCCACAGCGCCGGATGGCGCCAGCCTCTTCGCCCAGACGGCGCCCTGTACAGGGCTACGGATCGTACGACCCCGGCATAGAAGGGCGAATCCTCCTCGGTCCTCTCGAGATCAGCAGCAAATTCGCAAACGCCACCTCCTGATCCGGGGACCAGGCGCTCTGAAACGCCTTTCGAAGCCCCTTAGCGACTGTCCAGGAAGTGCGCCCAGGTACTTCCATGTACCGCCCCACCTGACTTCACAGACTCCACCTACTCGGACGCACGAGTCGGGTGGTTCCCTGTTCCGGCGGCAGCCAGGAACCATAGCGCCTCGGTCTTGTGAGTGCCACTCCATCCCAAATCCCGTGGACTTTGGCGACGACGATTTCGCCCTAAGCTCGGTGAGTGAGCTCCTTTTGGCTCCTTCCGAAGGAGTCCCCACTGGCGACGACCAACGCGTCAGCGTAACAGACGACATATACGCCAGCGGGGAGCCTGACTCGCACGAGTCGTAGGCGAGATTCCACAGTAACGGGCCCAAAACCGACCCCTGTGGAACTCTACACTGGATCTCCCCCGGATCTCAAAAATTGCCCCGGTCCACGTACAGATGTACTCTGTCGCGCAAGTAGTCCGCGATCACGCCGTGCAGGTAGGGGAACACCATGGTGTACAAGTCCCCTTATCGCGTCCAGGGCAGGATAAAGGTGTTGACGATGCCTGGCCATACCACGCCAACGCCACGCCGCCCTGACAGCCTGCTCCGACAGGAAAGCGGACGCGCATCACCGCGTGTCGATGGCGGAACGCTCCTGTCGGAAACCGAACTGGTTTTCGGCGAGATCGGGACCGACACGCGATGATGCCCTGTTGAGGACGGGCGGCAAGAATTCTCTTGTAATAACTCTGCCAGCCCTCGTCCAACAGGCATATGGGACGGTACGCAGAGGGAGAATCTGGTGACCTGTCTGCCTCTTCAAGGAGGACCAGTTGGGCTCCTTCCAGGCCCCAGGAGCTACGGGAGGCAGCTGGTGAACAGCTGCCTCAGCCTGTTCCTCGAGGGTAGCCAGACTCAATACTCCAGACCCGGCCGGGAATTCCGCTCTGCGCGTGTTCCTGCCTCTCAGCGGCTCACGGCTCGGTCCAGCCTCTGTGCGGTCACCCTCACTGTCACCCCCAATGACACGAAGATTGGGGCAGACTGAGGGGACTTTGACTGACCTCCGGAAAGAGCGAGCTAATCACTCTTCCCAAGCCGGATCGAGTTTACCGGGGCGTCCAAGCGATTCCGGAGCTTCTAGCACCAATATCCTGTAATGGACGCCCCACGGATCAACTCGCTGTCCCCTCCAGGAGCCTCCAGACCGACCTGGCGCTGCGCATAGCTGCCTGCAACGCCTTCGTGGCCGCTCGATACACCCTGTAGAGTCTGGCTATCTCCTCACTCGGAAGCCTGCCTTTCGCCCCTCCTTTCGCTGGGCTCTGGTGTACTGGCGGCGGCTCCGCAAGCAGATCGCTCGCAGCTCCGCGATCTCTGCCGACCACTGCGTACACGTCTCTTTGCGCTTAGCGACTGGCGTTCAGTATCGACGCGTCACAAACGCGCCATCGTGTCCTGAACCAGTTCCGCTTCCACTTCCTGGATCGGACGGAACCTCTTCGGCGTTTTTCGGCCATATTGCACGTTTAAGTGCGCCCTGAGCAAGTCTCGCCCAGCTGCCGGCACACCTCAACGTCGCGTGACTGCCTTCTCGGCGCTGAGACAGCCGGGACGGCGGGATTGCAAGATCGAAAATACGTGGCGGTGGTCGGATAATGCACTACCTCCCTCTGCAACCTGCCAACCTTGACAACATGCGCCAGCGGAGTCGCCATGCATCCACGACCGACCTCCCGCCACCGCACGCATCGGCTATGGACCCCGATTTTGCCAATCGGAGGTCCAATCCAGCCGCCCATTCCATCACCGTCTTCCTTCGGATCGTCGCTGGATCTCCCCACGCCCTGGAGTGCTGGAAGTCTCCTAGACACCGATTTTGATGAGGGAGGCACCTGCGAACGCAGAGTGCCAACCTGTCCAGGTACAACCGCAGCCGCGAGTGACCTCGCAGGAGAGACGTAGCATAACTATGCCAGGGGCGCCTCCCATTGCACTGCAACGAAGCCCTGGACCTCCTAATAGGGAACAGGGTGACACCCTCTCCACCCCCAGACTGCCACGGAACCTTACGCTCATCACCGAACCAGCGAGGGTGGTCCGGCACGGCATAGGCTCCGCCACTACTGCTCAGAGCAATTTCCACCCGCAAATGGTCTGCATAAACGCAAATGCCAGCGAGCATTGCGGCAGTGGTTTAGGTTACTCTGGAGGACCTTTGAGGTGTGAACAACCCTGCCATTCTCCATGCCCGAGCCAGTGCTTCGGTTGCGGCTGGTGCCGCCGGGACTGCCATTTCGCCAGGAGGCAGGAGGACTCTCCTCTTGTCCTTCCTACCTCTTCTGTGGGCGCACTCTCTTACCCAGACGATGGTTAGAGGGCATTCCCAGGTCCGAGCACAGTGGACATCGAGCGCAGCTGTTCTTGCACTCCTTAGGCCCTGTGCCCGGTCTCCGCACAAGCGTAGCAGCGCGTAATCTGGTTCACCTGGTTAGACACCTACTGCCCACGCGTCCTTTTCCAGGCACCGGAAGCAGTGCACGGGCCTGTCCCAACAGCTCTACCCGAGCAGATCCCCAGCCCACGATACGCTTCCGGCGGTCACCAGTTTGCAGTAATAGGCTGCCGCGGGGCACCTTTTACCCAGCACGTGCCCAAACGCATGGGCGTCTGGTGGACCTTCTCCGACCTAACGTCGTCCACCGAAATACCCCTCCAGCCTTAGCCACTGCCGCCGCGACAACCTAAATCCCAACCTTAACCTAACTTTACATGGGGAAAATGCTTACGCATAGCCTTGCCACGGCAAAAGTGCGTTGCGTCGGACTCGCACCGACTAAAACCCCATGGTGTTCCTCCATCGCCGCGTATGGCGGGGTCACGGGAACGCTTTCGCACACATCCGCGACCCTGCTCAGTCGGCCGACCAGGCGGCCCTTCTCCGGGGAGGGACATCTCCCTTCCACTCCTGGCAGGGCGCGCGCTGAACACGGACGCGCCCTCCAACTCGGCTCCTCCTTTCTTGTGGGCGGACTCCCGAGTCCGCTCCCCGCGTGAGCCATGGGGCCAGGAAACCCCAGCCCCTGCGGCGGACGGTGATAGGCTCCGCCGCCAACCAATGTTCGGCTGCGGAGGACAGGGAGAGCGGCAGGATCAACCACACTCCATCGAACTCCGCGGCCCCACCACGGCTGCATCAGCGGTGCGGGACCCCGCTTGAGTCGCGGAGGAAAGGGAGATACACTACCTCCTCTCCGCGACCCGCCTGGCTGCGGATGGTGCGTAAGGCGGCCTCACTCCGTCCATCCGCACCCTGCAGCTCCACTGACGCATCCAGGCGGGCCCTGAGCTCCAGCCCGCCTGGAGCGTTTTCCTCGGGCCGGCCTTTTAGAGCACCTTATAGGCCGGCCATCTGGGTTCCTTCTTAGCTTCACCGTGGTTAACCTAATAACAGGTTGTTGCCCCCGCTGACAAAGCGGAACCTTCGGGGACCCAACCTTTTTTTTAGCGGGGAAATGTCATACGCATACCGGTCTTCGGTAGTGTTGGCGGGTTATGTCGGACTCAAAAATGGTCTAAAACCCACGGTGTCGCCACTCAACGCTCAAGAGGGGTCGCGGGACTTCCGTAAAGCGGAACGCAACCGCAACTTCCCCTGCGCTTGCGGGATATTCGTCCTGGGGCAAAGTGAAGATCGTACCCCCAGAACCCTCGCGGAACTATCACGACGACACGGTACCACGTCGCCGTCGTCCTCCCGGGTCGCTCGTTTTGATACCGGATTCCCCACCTGATCGTCAGCGACCCGTAGGCCCCGTTTACGGTAGATCACCGGAGGGCCGTGACGCGAGCGCCGCGTCGGTCTCTGTCTTCGAGCAGGTGATCGGTCCTTCTCTATCCTGCTCGGCAGCCTCCTTTCGACCATTACGGTCTCGCAGAAGGAGGCTACGGCCCTCCACGCGATTCCCGCGCAGTACCGCCGACACGACTGCTTGGCAGGACAGGTCTCCGTCCGATGTGACCGACTACACCTGCCGCTCGGCTTCCCACGCCGGGCGTTGGCGACAAAGTGATGCGAGTCTTGGTCGTTGCCGCCACAGTGGAAGCAATCTGCCGTCGTCTGCGATCGATCTTACACAGGTAATCACCGCTAGCAACCGTGCCCGGTGATCACCTGCGTAAGTCTTTCGTAGGTGAGTCTTCCTCCGTCGCTTATCCAGGTTGAAGACCGGTAGGAATGCTCCGACGACGCGTTTGCGCGCATATGCTCCTCGCGGAGCCTTTGCGCGCCGGTACGTCGCGAATGCGATACGTCGTTCCTGCTGTTTTACCGCCCGCCGAGCGCCTTCTGGCTCGCTATCACTGCTCTGGCGTAGGACGCGAATTCGGTGATACACCTCGCGTCCATGTCCGCCAGTATCGCGAGGTGGAAAGCGGTTTCAGGATTGTCGTGCTGCCTCAAACGATACCGTCCGGTATCCTCGTATCGACCTGCATGGCTATCCTACGCTGGACGCCGTAGATCTTAGTCCTACAGCGTCGATGGCCAGCCTTCGCCCAGACGGGCGCCCCGTACAGGGCTACGGATCGTACGACCCCGGCATAGAGGCGGCGAACTTCTCCTCGGTCCCCTGAGATTGTGGCAGCGGTGCCCGTGCATAGCACCCGCTACCCTCTCGATCCGGGGACCAGGCGCTCGAAATGCTCTTCGAAGCTCCTTAGTGATCGTCCAGAGTGCGAGGCCCAGGTACTTCCATACCGCCCCACCTTTGACTTCAGACTCCACCTCTCCGCTGACGCACGAGTCGGTGGTCTCGCTCCAGCGGGTGCCTAGGAACCATAGCGCCTCGGTCTTGTGAGGCGCTACTCCAGTCCCAACTCGTGGACTTTGGCGACGACGATTTCCGCCCTAAGCTCGGCGAGAGCTCCTTGGTCTTCCGGAAGGAGTCCCCACTGGCGACCACCAACGTGTCGTCAGCGTAACAGACGACATTAACGCCAGCGGAGTTTCGACTCGCAGAACAGATCGTAGGCGAGATCCCACAGCAACGGCCCAAAACCGACCCCTGTGGAACCCCACACTGACTTCCCTCCGATCCTCGTACCGTCTCCGGTCCACGTAAGATGTACCTGTCGCGCAAGTAGTCCGCGATCACGCCGTGCAGGGGAACACCATGGTACAAGTCCCCCTTATCGCGTCCCAGGGTAGTGGACTAAAGGCGTTGACGCATATCAATATTTATCGCCACGCCCTGATTACAGCCTGCCTGAAGAGGGGAAAGCGGACGCGCATCACCGCGTCGATGGTGGGAACGCTCCCGTCGGAAACCAAACTGGTTTTCGCGGTGATCGGGACCGGACACGGTGACAGATGTCGTTGAGACGGGCGGCAAGAATTCTCTGAATAACTTGCCAGCCTTCGTCCAACAGGTATATGGGACGGTACGCAGAGGGAGAGAATCTGCGACTCTGTCTGCCTCTTCAAGAGGACCAGTCGGGCCTCCTTCCAGGCCCTAGGGAACGAGGAGTTGCGGAGGCAGCTGGTGAACAGCTGCCTCAGCCTGTTCCCGCAAGAGGGTAGCCAGACTCAACACCTGCATCTGGCCGGGAATTCCGTCGGGTCCTGGTGTTCTCGCCTCAAGCGCACACGGCGCCCAGTCCAGCTCCTCAGTGTCACCCCCATTTCGTCACACCAATGACACGAAGATTGGGGGTAGACCGAGGGATTCTGACTGACCCTCCGGAAAGAAAGCGAGCTAATCACTTATACGGATCGAGAGTTTTCGTCACTGGGGCGTCCAAGGACGGTTTCTAGCACCATCCTGTACGGACGCCCCTTACGGATCCTCGCTTCCAGGCCTTCCAGGACGAGACCTGGCGTTGCAGATTGCTGCCTGCAACGCCTTCTGCTGCGGCCGCTCGATACACCCTGTAGAGTCTGGCTATCTCCTCACTCCTGAGCCTTCGCCTTTCGCCTCCTTTCTGGCTCTGGTGTACTGGCGGCGGCTCCGCAAGCAGATCGCCTGCAGCTCCGCGATCTCTGCCGACCACCAGTACACCGGGTTCCTGCGCCAGGCGACTCGGTCCGGGTATCGACGCGTCACAAATACGCGTCATCGTGTCCTGAACCAGTTCGCTTCCACTTCCGATCGGACGGAACTCTTCTTCGGCGCTTTTCATTATATCACCGCGATTTCGCGGCGCCCTGACAAATCCTCGGTCTAGCTTGAGACACCAACGTCGCGTGTGACTGCCTTCGGCGGTTGGTGTCAGCGTCAGCGGCGGATTGCAAGATCGAATAAACATGCGGTGGTCGGATAACGTGACGCACCCTCTGCAACCTGCCAGCCCGACAACATGCATCGCAGCGGGAGTCGCCCATCCACGACCGACTTCGCTACCGCACGACAAAAGATACGGACTTCTGACCGCCAATCGGAGGTCCAATCCAGCCGCTCCATTCCATCACTGTCTCGACTGTCGCTGGATTCTATATACGCCCTGGAGTGGGCGTTGAAGTCTCCCAGACACCGAAGGACGAGGAGGCAACGCTGCGAACGCAGAGTGCCACCTCGTCCAGGTACAGCTCAAAATGGCGAGTGACCTCGCGGGAGAGATTTGTTATGGCCAGGGTGCCCGCACAGAATGCAACGAAGCCCTCTGACCCTTCCCATTGTGGGAAACAGGTGACACCTCTCTCCACCCCTCTTAGCAGAGATCGCCACGGAACCAGCTCATCACCGAACCAGCGAGGGTGGTCCGGTGACGGCATAGGGCTCCGCCATCACTGCCAGAGTAAATTCCTCCCCACCCGCAAATGGTCTGCATTAAACAAATGCTGAGCATTGCGGCAGTGGTTTAGTTACTCTGAGGACCTTGAGGCGTGAACAACCCTAAGCTACCTTCCATGCCCGAGCCAGTGTTTCAGTTGCGGCTGGTGCCGCTGACTGCTTACGCTTGTGGAGGCAGGAGGACTCTCCTTGTCCTTCCTACCTTCTTCGTGGTGGGCGCACCTCTTACCCAGACGATGGTGGTTTGAGGGCAGTTCAGGTCCGAGCACAGTGATATCGAGTGCAGTTGCTCTGCACTCCTTAGCCCTGTGCCCGGTCTCCGCACAAGCGTAGCAGCGCGCTCCGGTTCATCTGGTTAGACACCTACCGCCCACGTGTCCTTTTCCAGGTACCGGAAGCAGTGCAATACGGGCCTGGGTTCCAACAGCTCTACTCCGAGCAGATCCCCAGCCCACGCATACGCGCGTCCGGCGGTCACCAGTTTGCGCACTGCTGCTTCGCGGGCACCGCATTCCAGCACGTGCCTGTCAGCATGGGTGTTCGGTGGACCTCTCCGACCTTAACGTCGTCCACCGAACACCTCCAGCCTTAGCCATCGTTGCCGCGACTCGCTCGGGCTACCGGCATCGTCGATAGTCCTTCATGCGAGGTCGTCGTCCGACTTAACCGGCGGCTAAATTTCTCCGGAATATCCATCTCGGAAAAGGACTCACTTATTTTTGCTGGCGACCGTCCGCTCCTGAATCCCGCGTACCGCAGGGACCGCTGATCTCCAACAGAAGACCACCAGTCACAGCCTGTTTTGGCGAACAGTTCCCGATGCCGGATATCCGCCAGTTCGATCTTCGACCGCCACTTCCGCCATTTCGCATAATTAGCTGGTGGTTTCGCCGGAGAAGCGTAACCGTCACGGCGTGCCGCGACGGATGCCGGCCTTGTGGGACTCCTGGGCAATGTTCTCGCGGAAATATATATGCCGCTGGCGCCGGGCCTGGGCTTTTTGCCTTTGGCTACCTGTGCCTTTACATGACGCCGCAGGCACTTCTGTCACCAGTGGCTGCGTCGTCGGAGTCGCCACCGGAGGCAACTCGGCTACTGGAGGGTGGGAGGGCTTTTCCCCTTCTTCGTCGACTTCCGCGAGTGCGACGGTTCGCACCGGCTGCGGATTTAGTGGCAGCGATTGCACTACACTCGCGGAAGGTTTCCCGGCCAGACTCCTAAGGGAGTGTCATACCTCTCCGGAAAGATCTTTGCCCCTCGAAGGCCGCCAATCTTGTTCTACGAGCGCCCTGCTACCCATAAGCCCGTCTGCGCTTCGTATTCGGAGCTGAAAGCCCGCTTGAGGAGGGATGCATGGCTGCCTGAGGTTCCCTCTTTTATCCGGAGGAGCGCTGAGCCTCCGAAAGTCTTCCCACTTCTGCCGAGAGAGCTCGGCCAATTGCGGTTTTAAAGCCTCCCGCCTGAGCCTTTGATCGCTGGGGATGGGCCACCCTCCGTGCCAGCCAGTTCCGACGTGGCTGCATCCACAAATCGGGTCGCCATCTGTGCCGGACAAAATGAGCCCTTTAGATTGCCCGACGGTCGGCAACTCCGTTCACTGCCAGCGCGACACGAATCGGATGAAGGCATCCAGGTCCGTGGTAGACTTGCCTCCATCTCCGCTCCAGATCTGGCGGGTTTTGAAGGCCAGCCTTAGCCCTCGTCAAGTTTGGGCCACCGTCGATCCCAGATGCCATCCTCTCGTCAGCGACTACGTCCGTGTCCGTGCCTCTGAGACTGGTGACTGCCTGGAATTTGTCGGCCACGACAGTCGTGCAGGCTCTGGCTCGCCTCTTCCAAGGTTTGTCCTTAGACACCTCCGATGTTGCGGATCTGGAGTGAGGCATCCGATCTTCCGCCGTCACTCAGCGCCGCCTAAACTCACAGGCGTACTTGGCGCGCAAAGCGTCTACGCCTGTCCTGCGGTGCCGGGGATCACTGGTCCCGCAGATGCTGCTCTATCGTCTTGGCTCCCTGGTCCCTTGATGCTGAGGGACCTTCGACTGCTATTATGACTCAGCGCTGTCTGCCAAGTCTCCTTCTCTCTCTTGGTTTTTGAACCATCTCATACAATTCCTACGAGTTAGACTTAGTAAAATAAAAATGTCGGTCTCCGGCATTCTATTCCAGAGACAAGCCATACCGTGGGGGTTCTGGTACCCACAGGTTTTGCACTTCGCCGTCTGGTTTTATAGAGTGATCCTTCTCGCGGCCGGCCAATTAAGGCAAGTTCCGTCTGCTGTAACTTCGACGTACCCTATAAATCGTCAACGCTGGGGTCCTGAAGAGTACAGCGGGTTACGGCGCGCTGGGGAAAGCCGACGTAACTCCCCAGTTTTGGACGGTTGAGTCTGGCGGCAGTGTGAGTGCACACTCGAGCCTGTCCTCCACTATGAGCATTAGGCACTGGAAACGATATATCGTCACTCAGTTCCCAATATCTACCATCATTTGTTGCCTTCCCCGGATACTTTGATCAAAGAGAAATGCAATTTTCATCCGCGCATTAGGCACTTGATTAAATGACGTATCGCCACCAGTTCCCAACGCACTATTTTGTTGCCTTTCCCGGATACTTTGATCAGCAGAAATGTAACTCTCTACTCCGCGCATTAAGGCACTGAGCGACGTATCGCCACCAGTTCCCAATGCACACCTTTTGTTGCCTTTCCCCGGATACAGAAATCAAGGGGAAATGCAATCCTCCACTTCCGCACATTTCATTGGGCACTGAGGACGTATCGTCACCAGTTCCCAACGAGCACTCTTCATTTTGTTGCCTTCCCCGGATACTTTGATCAAGGAGAAATGCAACCTCCCACAACGCTCGACGGTTGAGCGCCCGGCAGTAAAACGCACACCGAGCCTGTCCTCCACTATGAGCATTAGGCACTGGAAACATGTACGTCGCCAGTTCCCAATACCCACCATCATTTGTTGCCTTTCCCGGATTCAGAAATCAAGGAGAAATGCAACTTCCACAACGCTCGACGGTTGAGTGCCCGGTGGCAGTAAAACGCAATACCGAGCCGGCTCCCTCCTTCTGGGAGGACATCCCTCTCCACTTCTTCCTGCAAGGCGCGCCGGAACACGTATCGCACCTTCCAACTCGGCTTCCTCTGTAGGTGGGAAGCGACTTCGAGTCCGCCCCCAGAGGCCATGGGGCTAGCCCCAGCCCCTGCGGATCTGGTGATAGGCTCCACTGCCAACCACGTCTGCCGCGGAGTGACAGGAGAGCGGCAACGAAACACCGACACTTTCTTCCCGCGCGGCCCTACCATTGTTCGCATCACGCGGTACCGCTCCGAGTCGCGGAGGATAGAGAGCGGCAACGCAACACCGACACTCCTCCTCCGCGAGGGACTCCACCTCGGCTACTGAGGGCGGAAGGCGGCCCTGCCCGCCACTTCCACCCCAGCAGTCCACGACACGCTTCCGAGGTGAGTCATTATGAGCCCTCCCGATGGTTACCTCGCCGGCTACAGAGCGCCTTAGCCGGCCATTTGCTCCTCTTAGCTTCACCGTAAGTGACCAAGCCACGGTTACCAAGCCCCCCCGCTACGACAAAGCGAGAACCCTTCGGGAACCTAACCTTAGCCTAGCCTAACCTAACCTAACCTTTTTAGCGTGGGAAATGCCTATACCCGACTTCGCGGGCAGCGGCGTTGCCGGACTCGCACCGACTAAAACCCCACGGTGAGTCAGTTAATTAACGTCGCGAGGGGTCGCGGGATCTCCGTTAGAACGCAAAACGCAACCCCCTGCGCTTCGCTGGGATAGTTCGTCCTGGGGGCGTGCGTGAAGATCGTACCCCAGAACTTCGCGTGAACTATCACGACGACACGGTACCACGTCGTGCTGTCGTCCTCCTCGGGTCGTCTTCCATATTCGACGCAGTCGGAGCCCCTACCTGATCGTCAGCGCGACCCGTAGGGCCCTGTTTACGGTAGATCACTGGAAGCCGTGACGAGGCGCGCGCGCGAGCGCCGCGTCGGCCCTGTCTTCGAGCAGGATCGGTCCTCTCTCTATCCTGCTCGGCAGCCTCCTTTCGACCATTACGGTCTGCAGAAGGAGGCTACGGCCCTTCCATCGCCGATTCCCCGCGCAGCATCGCCGACACGACTGCTGGCAGGGACAGGTTCTGTCCGATGTGACCGACTAAGACCCGCTGCCGCTTCCGGCTTCCCATGCCGGGCAAGCGGCGAGCGTGTGCGATGCGGAGTCTTGGTCGTTGCCGCCACAGTGGAAGTTAACCTGCTGTCGTCTGCGACCGATCTTTACACAGGTAATCACTGGAAGCACCGTGCCCGGTGATCACCTGCGTAGTCTGTAGGTGAGTCTTCCTCCTCGTCGCTGCATCCAGGCCGAAGACCGGCAGGAATGCTCCGACGACGCGTTTGTGCGCATAGTGCTCCTCGCGGAGCCTTTGCGCGCTACGTCGCGAATGCGAGATGTCGTTCTGCCGTTTTACCGCCCTCGAGTGCCTCTTCTTCTTGGCTCGCCACCACCGCTCTGGCGTAGGACGCGAATTCGGTGATACACCCTCGCGTCCAGTCCGCCAGTATATCAAGAGGTGGAAAGCGAGCCAGATTGTCGTTGCTCAAACGATACCGTCCGGTATCCCCGTAATGGTTCCCGTATGGCCATCTTATGCTGGACGCTGTAGATCTTAGTCCCATAGCGTCGGATGGCCAGCCTCTTCGCCCAGACGGGCGCCCTGTACAGGGCTACGGTGATCGCAGCCAGAGACTTCGGCATAGAGTAAGCGGCGAATTTCCTCCTCGGTCCCCGAGATTGCTAAGGTCTGCATGAAAGCACCCGCTACCTTCCGATCCGGGGACCAGGCGCTCGAAATGCTCTTCGAAGCCCCAGCGACTGTCCAGAGTGAGGCCCAGGTACTCATGTACCGCCCCACTCTGACTTCCAGACTCCACCGATACCGGACGCACGAGTCGGGTGGTCTCTCGTCTGGGCGGCAGTTTGTGGAACCATAGCGCCTCGGTCTTGTGAGGCGCTACTTCCAGTCCTAACCGTGGACTTTGGTAACGACGATTTCGCCCCAAGCTCGGCGAGCTCCTTGGCCCTCCCGAAGGAGTCCCCACTGGCGACTGATCAACGTGTCGTCAGCGTAACAGACGACATATATACGCCAGCGGGGAGTTGACTGCAGAATACAGAGTCGTGGTGGCGAGATTCCACAGTAACGGGCCCAAAACCGACCCCTGTGGAACTCCCCACACTGATCTCCTCCGGATCCTCAAAAATTGTCCCCGGTCCACGTATTAAGATGTACCTGTCGCGGCAGTCCGCGATCACGCTCTGCGGTAGAAACACCATGGTGTACAAGTCCCTCTCTTTATCGCGTCCTGTAGCAGGAATTAAAGGCGCTGATGATATCAATATTTGCCAACGCCACGCCGCCCTGGACACAGCCTGCTCCGACAGGGAGCGGACGCGCATCACCGCGTCGATGGTGGAACGCCCGTCGGAAACCGAACTGGTTTTCGGCGAGATCGGGACCGATTATGACAGATGCCTGTTGAGACGGCCGGCAAGAATTCTCTCGAATAACTTGCCAGCCTCGTCCAACAGGCATATGGGACGGTACGCAGAGGAGAATCTAAAATTCTTGTCTGCCTTCTTTAAGAGGACTCAGTCGCCTCCCTTCCAGGCCCTAGATGGAGGCAGCTGGTGAACAGCTGCCTCAGCCTGTTCCCGAGGGTAGCCAGACTCAACACCCAGACCGGCCGGGAATTCCGTCGGTCCCGGTGCGGTGTTCCTGCTCTCAGCGGCAATACCGAAGCCCGGTCCAGCTCCTAAAGTGGTCACCCCTTACTTCGTCAGTCACACCAATGACACGAAGATCAGGGTAGACCGAGGGACTTGACTGACCTCCGGAAAGAGCGAGCTCAATCACTCTTCCCAAGAGGCCGGATCGAGAGTTTGTCACCGGGGGCGTCCAAGGACGGAGCTTTCCCAAAACAATCCTGTACGGACGCCCCACGATCCTCGTCGAGTCCCTCCAGGAGCCTTCCAGACTGAGACCTGGCGTTGCAGATTGCTGCCTGCAACGCCTTCTGTGGCTGCCTCGATACACCTTCCTCGTAGATTCCCGCTATCTCCCTCACTCGAGCTCGCCTTCGCCTCCTTCGCCTCCAGGTACTGGCGGCGGTTCCGGCAAGCAGATCGCCTCGCAGCCCGCGACTTCGCCGACCACCAGTACACTGCCTCAAGGCTTAGCGACCGGTCTGGGCATCGACGCGTCACAAATACGCGTCATCGTGTCCCGGAACCAGTTCGTTTCCACTCCCGGATCGGACGGAACTCCTTCGGCGCTTGGCCATATCGCGACGTTGGCGGCGGCCCCGAGCAAATCTCGGTCTAGCCGCTTGAGACACCAACGTCAGTGCGACTGCTCTCCGGCGGTTGCGTCAGCGTCGGGGCGGGATTGCAAGATCGAATAAAAATATGGCGGTGGTCGGATAACGTGACCACCTCCTCCCTCTGCAACCTGCCAGCCTGACAACAGTGCACAGCGGGAGTCGCCCATGTAAGATCCACGACCGACTCTCCTGCCACCGCACGCATCGTGCTTACGGACCCCTGGATTTGCCAATCGGAGGTCCAATCCAGCGCCCATTCCATCACCGTCTCTCCTTCGATCGTCGTTACCCCTGCACGCCCTGGAGTGGGCGCTGGTCTCCCAGGATCGAAGGACGAGGGAGGCACCTGCGAACGCAGAGTGCCACCTCGTCCAGGTACAGCTCGTAGTCGGCGAGTGACCTCGCGGAGAGACGTAGCAGCCAACTATGGGCCAGGGTGCCCCATTGCACTGCAACGTGAAGCTCTGACTCCTTCCCTAATAGGGGAATGTGCGTGTATTACCCCTCCACCCCCAGCAGAGATCGCTACGAACTCTTCAATACCGAACCAGCGAGGGTGGTCCGGCACGGCATAGCCCCGCCATTACTGCCAGAGGCAACCCCACCTGCAAATGGTCTGCATAAAACAAATGCTGAGCATTGCGGCAGTGGTTTAGGTTACCGAGGACCTTTTGAGGGGTGTGGAACAACCCTAAGCCATTTTCCATGCCCGAGCCAGTTCGGTTGCGGCTGCGCCGCTGGACTGCCATGTTGTGGAGGCAGGAGGACTCTCCTTGTCCTTCCTACCTCTCTTTCTGTGGTGGGCGCACCTTCCACCAGACGATGGTTAGAGGGCAGCCCCAGGTCCGAGCACAGTGGATTTGAGCGCAGTTGCACCTTTTGCACTCCTTAGCCCTGTGCCCGGTCTCCGCACAAGCGTAGCAGCGCGTACTCCGGTTCACCTGGTTAGACACCCACGCCCACGTGTCCCTTTTTCAGGCACCGGAAGCAGTGCATGGGCCTGGGTTCCAACAGCTCTGCACCCGACAGATCCCCAGCCCACGCATACGCTTCCGGCGGTCACCAGCCTTGCACAGGCTGCCGCAAGCACCTACCCAGCACGTGCGCCTAGTCGCATGGGTGTTCGGTGGACCTCTCCGACCTAACGTCGTCCACCGAACACCTCCAGCCTTAGCCACTGCTGCCGCGACTCTTGCCTGGCTGATGCATCGTCGAGGTCCTTCACGCGACGTCGTCCGGACTTAACCGGGCGGCTAATTCGGACACATCCATCCGGAAAGGACTCACCGCATTTTGCCGCGAGACCGTCCGCCTCGAACTGCACTCGACCGCTGGACTTCCAACAGAAGACCACCAGTCACAGCCTGCTTTGGCGAACAGTCTCGATGCCGATATCCGTGCTGCCTTGATTCCTGACTTGGCCACTCCATTACTTCGCATAATTTCACGGTGGAGCCAGTCGGCAGCGTAACCGTCACGGCAGCCGAGTGACGGGATGCGTTTGGGCCTTAGACCCTTAGCTGCCCCTGGTGTGTCGCGCCGCTGGCTGCTGGGCCCCGGCTTTTTTGCCTTTGGCTACTCTGTGCCTTACGCGACGTGCTTGTGGCACTTCCTGTCACCAATAGTGCTGCGCTCGCCGGAGTCGCCACTGAGGCAACTCTTTCGGCCACTGGAGGGTGGAGGGCTTTTCCCTTCTTCGTCGACTTCCGCGAGTGCGACGGGTGCCTCCTGCACCGGCTGCGGATTTAGTGCGGCAGCGATTGCACTACACCCGCGGAAGGTTTCCGCTGCACTCCTATGGGAGGCCGGGCTGCTCCTCTCCGGAAAGATCTTTGCCCGAAGGCTGCCAATCTTGCCTCTGGCGAGCGCTCCCAAGCGCTCCATAAGCCCGTCTGCGCTTTTTGTATTCCCGGAGCTAGGGGCCCGCTGAGGAGGAGGCATGGCTGCCTGAGGTTCCTCTTATCCGGAGAGCGCCGAGTCTCCTCCTGAAAGCCCCACTTCGTCGAGAGCTTCGCCACCTGCGAGCGAAGCTCAGCGTTCTCCCGCCTCGAGCCTCTCGACGTTGGGGCTGGGGCTACCCTCCGTGCTGTTCCGACGTGGCTGCATCCACAAATCGGGTCGCCATTCGTGGCTGTGGACACAAATGAGCCCTTTAGATTGCCCATTTGTCGCAACCTGTCCACTGCCAGCAAGGACGACCGGAAGGAAGGCATCCAGGTCCGTGTAGATTTGGCCTCCATCTCCGCCCAGACTGTGGCTCTTGGGAAGGCCAGCCTTTGTGCCTCAGTCACGTTTCCGCCACCGTCGGATCCCAGATGTGCCATCCTCCTCGCCAGAGACCACTTCCGTGTCTCGTGCCTGAGACTGCGACTGCCTGAATTTGTCGGCCACGACAGTCGCAGGCTTGGCCTGCCTCTTCCTGCTTGTCCTTGCGGACACCTCCGATGTTGCGGATCTGGAGTGAGGCATCCGATCTTCCGCCGTCACCTCAGCGCCCAAACTCACAGGCGTACTTTGGGCGCGCAAAAGCGTCCACGCCTGTCCTGTGCCGGACTACTGGTCCCGCAGATGCTGCTCTACTCCTTTCTGGCTCTGGTCCCTTGATGCTGGGTTGAGGGACCTTCGATCATATTACAGACTCTAGCGCTTTTCGCTAAGTCTCCTCTAGGTTTTTGGAATTATCCATATTAATTCCTGCACGAGTTAGGACGAAATAAAATGTTTATTCCCGGGTGGACGCCTATTCCAGAGACAAGGCTACATACCGTGGGGGTCGCCTGTACCTACAGGTTTTGGCGAGACTCCCGCTGTCTGGTTTTAGAGTGATCCTTCGCGGCCGGCTCAATTAAGGCAAGCTCCTCCGCTCCGCTGCACTTCTCGACGTACCCCATAATCGTCAACGCTGGGTCCTTGAAGGAGTACAGCGGGTTACGGCGCGCTGGGAAGCTGACGTAACTCCCCAGTTTTGGACGGTGGTTGGAATGCCCGGCGGCAGTGTAGAGCACACCGAGCCTGTCCTCACTCCAGACAGTACTGGAAACGATGGTATCGTCACCAGTTCCCAATACCACTCATCATTTGCTTCCCGATACTTGATCAAAGAGAAATGCAATCTCCACCGCTACAACAGTAATTGACAACGACGTATCGCCACCAGTTCCCAATGCGCACTTCATCTTTGCTGCCTTTCCCCGGATACTTTGATCAAGCAGGAAACACCTTCCATTCGCGCATTGGGCACTGAGAGCGACGTATCGCCACCAGTTCCCAATGCACACTTTTTATTGCCTTTCCCCGGATACAAAATCAAGGGGAAATGCAATTTCCACTCGCACATTGGGCACTGAGGACGACGTATCGTCACCAGTTCCCAATGAGCAACCTTATTTTGTTGCCTTCCCTATTACAGAAATCAGGAGAAATGCAACCTCCCACACCCGCTCGATTTATTGAGTGCGCCCGGCGGCAGTAAAACGCACACGAGCCTGTCCTCCACTATGAGCATTTCAGGGCACTGGAAACGATATATCGTCGCCAGTTCCCAATACCTAATTCATCACTCGCTGCCTTTCCCCGGACCAGAAACCGGGCGAGAAATGCAACCTCCTGTACAACGCTCGATTTGCTGAGTGCCCGGTGGCAGTAAAACGCACACCGAGTTCGTCCTTCATTAATTGTGAGCATTAGGCACGCCAACACTTATCGCCACCAGTCTTCTAACAATGACACCTCATTTTGTTGCCTTCCCGGATACTTAGATCAAGGCCTTCATTCATACATTGGCACTCGAGGACGACGTATCGCGTCACCGCTTTCAGTACCCACGCACTGACACTGGCTGCCTTTCCTCCGGATTTGGAAATCAAGAGGAAATGCAACCTCTGCCACTCCGCAGTGCCTCCGCTTATCAGAGGGACACGCAGAGCAGCTATCCCCCACCAGAACATTCGCCACTGGCAACAACGTATCATCACCAGTGCCCTGGTGCATTGTCCTGCTGTTCTTCCCGGATACCAGTATCAAAGGGAAATTCAACGACCAGGCACTCGAGGAGGTTTTCTTGACGTGGCACCCCAACCCAAATCTAACCTTTACATGGGGAAATGCCTACGATAATTCATCCGGTAAAGTAAGGATGGCGGCCGACCTTCGCACCGACTAAAACCCCATGTATGGTCGCTAACGTTCGCGAGGTCGCGGGATCTCCGTAAGGAACGCAAAACTGCACCCCTGCGCTTCGCTGGGATAGCCTGTCCTGGGGTGGGCGTGCGAGAAGATCGCACCCCAGAACCCTTTCGCTGCGGAACTGACAATACGCATTACGACACGGTACCACGTCGTGCTGCCGTCCTCCCGGGTCGCTGGCTGCCGGATTTGTCGTATCTCCAACCTGATCGTCAGCACTTTGTGGCCCCGTTTTGTGGGGATCACTGGGAGGCCGCGATTTATAAGCGAGCCGCGTCGGTCTCTGTCTTCGAGCAGGACCGTCCTTCTATCCTGCTCGGCAGCCCCTTTCGACCATTACGGTCCGGCAGAAGGAGGCTACGGCTCCACGCCGATTCCCCGCGCAGCATCGCTGATTACGACTGCTGAGCAGGGACAGGTTCCGTCCGATGTGGCCGACCGCCACCCGCTGCTCGAACCTTAACCTAACCTTAACCTAATCCTTAACCAGTCGCGTGCCGACATCCGACCTGTAAGGCATCGTTCTCTGGAGGCGCTCCAAAAGTTCTAAAAATCTAATAAATAAATAAAAGCACGTATCATGTGCTATATATCAAAGACGCGGAAAGTTAAGGCTGACAGTAGCTCCTGAAGAGTCTGGTGAGCCGTTCTTTCAGCCAAGAATCGGATTTTCCTGAAAGGTAAGCCATTTCTTTTACTTACTGGAAAGACTTTTAAACGAAAACAGGTTATGCGTTCGATTCTTATCCGTGCTGTGCGGGTGTTTTTCTTTATTTGTGCTGATAGACCATCGCCCCAGCTCTAATTAGACCCATCAACATCCACCCGGACACAAAAACTTCGGATTTGGCAACAGCTATAAGGGACTCAAAAATGACGGAATACGCACACTAACGAAAAAGACAAACAAAACCGTAATGAGGACCTCTGAATACCTGGATGCGAAACGAAGACACAGACAAAATGTCAAACGTTCTAGAGGTGGATGTTGTTCCGCACGATCAGCAATTCTGTGGTCTCTAAAGGAAGGGGCAGGCATAGGTACTCGCCCTCCGGATATCAGACGACCAGCTTCACAGCCTGCACTTGAGGTGATAAGCCTCTCTGACGAACCTAAACTCCTCAGGGAAATCTAGTACATTGACGGTTCGCCAGAAACAGAGTGATAGCACCTTCCCAGGAAGCAAAGACCCGCAAACTATCAGCGAGGGCACAGAGAAAACACAGACGGACTTAAGTATGCGGAATCGTTTAACAGAGGCACGGGCCTGCTTTCCATAGCTAAGTTGGAACTTGAATTAACTCTAGAAACCTGAGGACAGACATAAAAATGGAAGTCACCAGGCTGGTAGAGAGGTTCTATCAGCTGGTCAAGGAGGCAGAGAAAGATAGGAGTACAGGGACAGAGATAATAGATAAGGAGAAGAAGATAGAACCGGAACAGGGACACGACAAGAAAAGAAGAAGTAGAAAGCACATTTTAAGAGAAAGTTAGAGGAACACGGAAAGCTTCTAGAAGAAAACAAAAGGAAATGGAAAACTAACGGAAGAGTTAAAAGACAAGAAATTAGGAAGAAAAACATCGTACGCAAGTGTGGCAGCCAGTCCGACAGACGAGATCACTTCCAGAGAATACGGCAGTACACTCTGTGGTGATCACCTCCAACGATGAAAAGGAAACGGGAGACCAAGTGATGGATAAAATAAGAAAGGTGGTTAATGCCAAAGAAGAGGGATTAAAGATAGACAAAATTAGGAAAGCAAGAGATAGAAAAGTAATACATTGGGTTGCAATGCTCAAGACGAAATTAAGAAAATAAAAGAAAAAATACAAAAGGCAGAACAAGCTTTAAAAGTCGAGGAAATCAAAAATAAAGATCCATTAATCATATTGATGTGACGTGATGCAATACAACAGTGATGAGGAAATTATAAGAGCGTTAAAGGTAAAAAACAGGCATCTCTTTGAAAGAGAGGAAAGACAATGACAGGATGGAAGCCAAATACAGGAAGAGGACTAGGAACTGCCCACATCGCACGCCTTGAGGGTTTCTCCACGATATGGACCAGTCTTACTCAAGGGCATGTAGATTCCAGAGAGTAAGAGTGGAGGATCAATCACCGCTCATACAGTGCCTACGATGCCTGGGGTATGGACACAGCAAGCGGGTATGCACGGAGACGACAGATGTGTGCAGTCACCGCGGAGGTCCACACCTCAGAGCAGAGTGCACTGAAATGCTCTCTGGAGAGATACCATCGTGCTGTAATCCGCTCGAAGGCAGGACTGGACAGGAGAAACCACAATGCATTCAGTTCGACTGCCCTGTCAGAAGGAAATGGAGACACTAGCGAGGTCCACCATAGCTCACTGCTAAGGGCGTCCCTACTGTACACACAGCGATCGTGGCCACCAATATCGCGTCATCCAAGTCAACATGCAGAGAGAAACTATGACAGCAGAGCTCATGACCGAGGCGGTCACTGCAAGTTGACCTTGGCAATGGTGCAAGAGCCTTATATCGGAGGATAGAGATGAAACAACATCGAGCAGGAGTACGGACAATACAATGCGCGAGGAGTCCTAACCCGAGCGTGGGTTATCAAAGCCGCCATTGTAGGGTGTTCGATGGAGTTATCCAGATCAATCTATAAAACCCGGACCTGACAACTGAGAATATCGCAGTTGCCAAGTTGAGGATTGGGGCCTGGGAGATCGGGGGTAGTCTCCCCGTATACCTTGAGGGTGATAGTTTTATCGCCCCTATCTTAACGATATAACGGCCGCGGTAGTAGGTATGGGCACCAGAGACGTTATTGGGTGGGATGTAAAACGCATGGAACACTGGTGGGGAAGCTGAAAAGACGGACAAGAGAGGAACAGAGGTGGCTTTAATGCTCGACGAGCTTGAGCTCCACCTACTCAACAGGGGGAACCGAACCCACTTTCGACACCATCAGGGGTGGCAGAAGATTTACCAGCTATGTGTGTGACGTGACAGCTTGCTCGGCGACCCCTTCTAGGGAGGATCGATGGCTGGCGCCTGGAAGATGGAGGACAACCCACCACAGGGCCATCCCATGTGAAATTAATATACACAAATAGAACCATGGAATTAAAGAACAACAGGACAAGGAAAAGCAATACCAGAAAGTTAACTGGAGCAGTCCGTAAGGGAACGCCCAATCTTTGGCAAAACAACGAAATAAATATAACCAAAATAGAAGAAATTAAAATACAGAAGACGGAAACAAAATAATAACAAAACTAACAAGCACCATACAGGAAACGTGTGAAAAACACTTAAAAAAGTCAGCAGTAAGAAATCATAGGATTGCCCTGGTGGACGGTGGAACCTACTAACCTCAAAAAGAGGTCCCAGGAAAAGCGCAGAATCTCTTGCGCTGCACCGGATCCGCCGAGAGTGGTTGTCGAGCAGCATCTTTGAGGCCAAGGAAACTATTTCCTTGAAGTAAAGAAAGCGCAAACCGCCAGCTGGAAGGCCTTCTGCGGCCAGCAAGATAGGAGTCGATGTGGGACGGTATACCGGGTGATTTCAGACGTACAGCGGTGAGACAAGAGACGTTCCTCTGGTACGAAATGGAGTAGTACTGAGGGCAGGAGTTTAATAAATTGTTGGCGGATACTGTTCTATCCAGAGGATAATCCCGCCAACGACGACGTGGAACACAAGCAAGTAAGAGAAATTCGCAGATGCCAATAAATGAGGGGTTGCGTGATGCACCCATGCAACCCACCATTCACCAAGAGCGAACTGCTGTGGGCCGCGTCGTTGTTCAATCCAAAAGGGCGCCTGGAATGGACGGTCTTATACTCTCCGATTATCTGCTGTGGCAATCACACTGGACCCTGACTTGTCTCCTCGCACTTATGAACAAGTGCCTAAGTCTGTCTTACTTCCTGCAAGGTGGAAGGAAGCTGTGGTAGTAGTCATACGGAAGCCGGGAAAGGACACATACGCGGACCCTCTAAGTCCCACAGACCCATAGGCCCCGTTTGGTACTGGGTAAAAGATCTGGTGAAAAGATATTGTCCAGAGAATCAGTGCGGCACATAGTGCCCCAGATCAGTGACAGCCAGCGGCTTCATGCCGCAACGTAAAATGGATAATAACGCGAGGATATAGGTGATTTCCTATAAAACAGGGCTTTACCAATATTGGTATAGACCACGGTTTCAAAAGAAAAAGTCGATTTTTCTAATTCTGTGTGTTTTTCTTACAGGTTTTACCTAGATTCGATGCTTAATAAACTGGGACGATATAGGTGAT
>JAGSMU010000346.1:0-33910 GCA_029286865.1 Teinopalpus imperialis
TTCCTATAAAACAGGGCTTTACCAATATTGGTATAGACCACGGTTTCAAAGAAAAAGTCGATTTTTTCTAATTCTGTGTGTTTTTCTTACAGGTTTTACCTAGATTCGATGCTTAATAAACTGGGACCCCACGACTGGCCGAGGCAAAAATAGCACGAAAAGGAAGAAACAAAATGTTTAGAATTCATTAAAATTGCGTAAATTATAAAACTGAAGGTGGCGTTATAACTAGAAATGGCCTGAATGCGTACGAGAACGGTGTCTAATAATTAGACTACACAAATACTACAAGAAAAACTGTTTGGAGATACTATGGACTTAATAACGAGGGATATGGGTGATTTCCTATAAGAAACGGGGCTGTACCACTATAGCGTTTCAAAGAAAAAGTCGATTTTTTCTAATTCTCAGTCTTTTCTTTCCAGGTTTCGCTTGATTAACGGTTGTGGACCGGGACTGACCTACCCAGAGCTAAAGCTGGCACGAAATACGAAGACACTTAAAATTTTTACAAGTGCAATTACGTAATTAAAAACTAAAAATAACAGATTAGAACTAGAAGCGGCGAAATGCGGCGCAAGAGATGGAGTATCTAACGATAAGGTTAAGCAGATATACAATAAAAACAAATTTAGACTGGCGAGATTCCTAATACACAAGATATCGGTGAATTCCTATAAAACAGGACATCACCACTACACCTCAGTTTCAAAGAAAAAGTCGATTTTTTCCTAATTCTGTGTGTTTTTCTTACAGGTTTTACCACAGTTCGATGCTTGTGAACTGGGACTGACCGGCCGAGAGCAAAAACAGCACGAAAAGGAAGAAACAAAATGTTTAGAATTCATTAAAATTACGTAAGTATAAAACTGAAGGTAAGCGATTATAACTAGAAATGGCCTAGATGCGTACGGGAGAACGGTGTCCCTAATAATTGGAGCTACACAAATACTACAAGAAAAAGCTTTGTTTTGGAGATACTATGGACTTAATAACGAGAGGATATAGGTGATTTCCTATAAAACAGGGCTGTACCACTTCTAACGCGTTTCAAGAAAAATTGATTTTTTCCTAATTCTCAGTCTTTTCTTTCCAGGTTTCGCTTGATTCAGCAGTTTGTGGACCAGGACTGACCTACCAAGAATAAGCCAGCACGAAATACGAAGAAATAAAAAGAAATTTTTACAAGTTACAATAAAATTACGTAATTATAAAACTAAAAATAACAGATTAGAACTAGAAATGGCCGAAATGGGCGCAGATGAGTATCTAACGATAAAGGTTAAATGCTACAGTAAAAAAACAAATTTGGACTGCTTGAAGTTCTAATGCACAAGATATCCGGTGAATTCCTATAAAACAGGACATCACCACTACCTCGGTTTCAAAGAAAAAGTCGATTTTTTCTAATTCTGTGTGTTTTTCTTACAGGATTTACCTGATTCGATGCTTGTGAACTGGGACTGACCTGCAGAGCTAAACCAGCACAAGGAAGCGAACATAAAATTTTTACAAGTGCAATAAAATTACGTAATTATAAAACTAAAAATAACAGATTAAGAACTAGAAATGGCCGAAATACGTACCAAGATGAGTATCTAACATTAAGGTTAAACGAATGCTACGGCAAAAACAAATTTGGACTGCTTGAGATTCCACAATACACAAAGATATCCGGTGAATTCTATATAAAACTGGGACATCACCACTACCTCGGTTTCAAAGAAAAAGTCGATTTTTTTCTAATTCTGTGTGTTTTTCTTACAGGTTTTACCTGATTCGATGCTTGTGAACTGGGACTGACCGGCCGAGAGCAAAAACAGCACGAAAAAAGAAGAAACAAAAATGTTTAGAATTCCATTAAAATTACGTAAGTATAAAACTGAAGGTAAGCGATTATAACTAGAAATGGCCTGAATGCGGCACGAGAACGGTGTCTAATAATTAGACTACACAAATACTACAAGAAAAAACTGTTTGGAGAGACTATGGACTTAATAACGAGAGGATATCCGTGATTTCCTATAAAACAGGACATCACCACTACACCTCGGTTTCAAAAGAAAAGTCGATTTTTCCTAATTCTCAGTCTTTTCTTTCCAGGTTTCGCTTGATTCAAAGGTTGTGGACCAGGACTGACCCATCAGAGCAAAACCAGCACGAAAAACGAAGAAATAAAATTTTTACAAGTGCAATAAAATTACGTAATTATAAAACTAAAACAACAGATTAGAACTAGAAATGGCCGAAATGCGGCGCAAGATGAGTATCTAACGATAAGGTTAAACGAATGCTAAAACAGGGCTTTACCACTAAAACTCGGTTTCAAAGAAAAGTCGATTTTTTTTCTAATTCTCAGTCTTTTCTTTCCAGGTTTCGCCTGATTCAACGGTTGTGGACCGGGACTGACCTACCAGAGCTAAACCAGCACGAAATACGAAGAAATAAAATTTTACAAGTGCAATAAAATTGCGTAATTATAAAACTAAAACAACAGATTAGAACTAGAAATGGCCGAAATGCGGCGCAAGATGAGTATCTAACGATAAGGTTAAACGAATGCTACAATAAAAACAAATTTGGACTGCTTGAGATTCTAATACACAAGATATCGGTGAATTCTATAAAACAGGACATCACCACTACACCACGGTTTCAAAGAAAAAAGTCAGTTTTCCTAATTCTCAGTCTTTTCTTTCCAGGTTTCGCCTGATTCAACGGTTTTGGACCGGGACTGACCGATTCAGAGCAAAACCAGCACGAAAAACGAAGAAATAAAATTTTACAAGTGCAATAAAATTGCGTAAATATAAAACTGAAGGTAAGCGATTATAACTAGAAATGGCCTGAATGCGGCACGAGAACGGTGTCTAATGATTAGACTACACAAATGCTACAAGAAAAACTGTTTGAGATACTATGGACTTAATAACGAGGAGGATATAGGTGATTTCCTATAAAACAGGGCTTTACCAATAGTGGTATAGACCACGGTTTCAAAGAAAAGTCGATTTTTCCTAATTCTGTGTGTTTTCTTGGAGTTTTACCTGATTCGATGCTTGTGAACTGGGACTGACCGGCCGAGAGCAAAAACAGCACGAAAAAGGAAGAAACAAAATGTTTAGAATTCCATTAAAATTACGTAAGTATAAAACTGAAGGTAAGCGATTATAACTAGAAATGGCCTGAATGCGGCACGAGAACGGTGTCTAATAATTAGACTACACAAATGCTACAAGAAAAACTGTTTGAGATACTATGGACTTAATAACGAGAGGATATAGGTGATTTCTATAAAACAGGGCTGTACCACTATAACGCGTTTCAAAGAAAAAGTCGATTTTTCCTAATTCTCAGTCTTTTCTTTCCAGGTTTCCTTGATTCAACGGTTGTGGACCGGGACTGACCTGCAAGAGCTAAACCAGCACGAAATACGAAAAGAAATAAAATTTTTTTACAAGTGCAATAAAATTACGTAATTATAAAACTAAAAATAATAACAGATTAGAACTAGAAATGGCGAAATGCGGCGCAAGATGAAGTATCGCGATAAGGTTAAACAGATGCTACAATAAAAACAAATTTGGACTACTTGAGATTCTAATACACAAGATATCGGTGAATTCCTATAAAACAGGACATCACCACTACACCTCGGATTCAAAAGAAAAAGTCGATTTTTCTAATTCTGTGTGTTTTTTCTTACAGGTTTTACCTGATTCGATGCTTGTGAACTGGGACTGACCGGCCGAGAGCAAAAACAGCACGAAAAAGGAAAGAAACAAAATGTTTAGAATTCCATTAAAATTACGTAAGTATAAAACTGAAGGTAAGCGATTATAACTAGAAATGGCCTGAATGCGGCACGAGAACGGTGTCTAATAATTAGACTACACAAATACTACAAGAAAAACTGTTTTTGGAATACTATGGACTTAATAGCAGAGAGGGATATAGGTGATTTCCTATAAAACAAGGGCTGTACCACTATAGCAACGTTTCAAAGAAAAAGTCGATTTTTCTAATTCTCAGTCTTTTCTTTCCAGGTTTCGCCTGATTCAACGGTTGTGGATTGGGACTGACCTACAGAGCTAAACCAGCACGAAATACGAAGAAATAAAAATTTTTACAAGTGCAATAAAATTGCGTAATTATAAAACTAAAAATAACAGATTAGAACTAGAAATGGCCGAAATGCGGCAAGATGAGTATCTAACGATAAGGTTAAACAGATGCTACAATAAAACAATTTGGACTGTGAGATTCTAATACACAAAGATATCGGTGAATTCCTATAAAACAGGACATCCTGCCACTACACCTCGGTTTTCAAAGAAAAAGTCGATTTTTCCTAATTCTCAGTCTTTTCTTTCAGGTTTCGCTTGATTCAACGGTTGTGGACCGGGACTGACCTACCCAGAGCAAAACCAGCACGAAAAACGAGGAAATAATTTTTTTTTACAATTGCAATAAAATTACGTAATTATAAAACTAAAAATAACAGATTAAGAACTAGAAATGGCCGAAATGCGGCGCAAGATGAGTATCTAACGATAAGGTTAAACAGATACTACAATAAAAACAAATTTGGACTGCTTGAGATTCTAATACACAAGATATCAGTGAATTCCTATAAAACAGGACATCACCACTACCTCGGTTTCAAAGAAAAAGTCGATTTTTCTAATTCTCAGTCTTTTCTTTCCACATTTCGCCTGATTCAAAGGTTGTGGACCAGGACTGACCACAGAGCAAAACCAGCACGAAAAACGAAGAAATAAAATTTTTACAAGTGCAATAAAATTGCGTAATTATAAAACTAAAAACAACAGATTAGAACTGAAATGAAATGGCCGAAATGCGGCGCAGATGAGTATCTAACGATAAGGTTAAACAGATGCTACAATAAAAACAAATTTGGACTGCTTGAGATTCTAATACACAAGATATCGGTGAATTCCTATAAAACAGGACATCACCACTACACCACGGTTTCAAAGAAAAAGTCGATTTTTTTTCTAATTCTCAGTCTTTTCTTTCCAGGTTTCGCTTGATTCAGCAGTTTGTGGACCGGGACTGACCTACCAGAGCTAAACCAGCACGAAATACGAAGACATAAAAATTTTTACAAGTGCAATAAAATTACGTAAATATAAAACTAAAAATAACAGATTAAGAACTAGAAATATGGCCGAAATGCGGCGCAAGATGAGTATCTAACGATAAGGTTAAACGAATGCTACAATAAAAACAAATTTGGACTGCTTGAGATTCTAATACACAAAGATATCGGTGAATTCCTATAAAACAGGACATCACCACTACCTCAGTTTCAAAGAAAAAGTCGATTTTTCTAATTCTGTGTGTTTTCTTACAGGTTTTACCTGATTCGATGCTTGTGAACTGGGACTGACCGGCCGAGAGCAAAAACAGCACGAAAAAGAAGAAACAAAATGTTTAGAATTCCATTAAAATTACGTAAGTATAAAACTGAAGGTAGCGATTATAACTAGAAATGGCCTGAATGCGGCTTTGAGAACGGTGTCTAATAATTAGACTACACAAATACTACAAGAAAAACTGTTTGGAGACTATGGACTTAATAACGAGAGGATATCCGTGATTTCCTATAAAACAGGACATCACCACTACACCTCGGTTTCAAAGAAAAGTCCGATTTTTCCTAATTCTCAGTCTTTTCTTTCCAGAGTTTCGCTTGATTCAAAGGTTGTGGACCGGGACTGACCCATCCAGAGCAAAACCAGCACGAAAAACGAAGAAATAAAAATTTTTACAAGTGCAATAAAATTACGTAATTATAAAACTAAAAACAACAGATTAGAACTAGAAATGGCCGAAATGCGGCGCAAGATGAGTATCTAACGATAAGGTTAAACGAATGCTAAAACAGGGCTTTACCACTAAAACTCGGTTTCAAAGAAAAAGTCGATTTTTCTAATTATCAGTCTTTTCTTTCCAGGTTTCGCTTGATTCAACGGTTGTGGACCAGGACTGACCTACCAGAGCTAAACCAGCACGAAATACGAAGAAATAAAATTTTTTACAAGTGCAATAAAATTACGTAATTATAAAACTAAAAACAACAGATTAGAACTAGAAATGGCCGAAATGCGGCGCAAGATGAGTATCTAACGATAAGGTTAAACGAATGCTACAATAAAAAACAAATTTGGACTGCTTGAAGTTCTAATACACAAAGATATCGGTGAATTCCTATAAAACAGGACATCACACCACTACACCACGGTTTCAAAGAAAAAGTCGATTTTTTCCTAATTCTCAGTCTTTTCTTTCCAGGTTTCGCCTGATTCAACGGTTTTGGACAGGGACTGACCGATTCAGAGCAAAACCAGCACGAAAAACGAGGAAATAAATTTTTTTACAAGTGCAATAAAATTACGTAAATATAAAACTGAAGGTAAGCGATTATAATAGAAATGGCCTGAATGCGGCTTTTGAGAACGGTGTCTAATGATTAGACTACACAAATACTACAAGAAAAACTGTTTGAGATACTATGGACTTAATAACGAGAGGATATAGGTGATTTCCTATAAAACAGGGCTTTACCAATAGTGGTATAGACCACGGTTTCAAAGAAAAAGTCGATTTTTCCTAATTCTGTGTGTTTTCTTACAGGTTTTACCTGATTCGATGCTTAATGAACTGGGACTGACCGGCCGAGAGCAAAAACAGCACGAAAAGGAAGAAACAAAATGTTTAGAATTCCATTAAAATTACGTAAGTATAAAACTGAAGATGGCGATTATAATAGAAATGGCCTGAATGCGGCTTTTGAGAACGGTGTCTAATAATAATTAGACTACACAAATACTACAAGAAAAACTGTTTGGAGATACTATGGACTTAATAACGAGAGGATATAGGTGATTTCCTATAAAACAGGACATCACCACTACACCTCAGTTTCAAAGAAAAAGTCGATTTTTTTCCTAATTCTCGATCTTTTCTTTCCAGGTTTCGCTTGATTCAACGGTTGTGGACCGGGACTGACCTACCAGAGCTAAACCAGCACGAAATACGAAGAAATAAAATTTTTACAAGTGCAATAAAATTACGTAATTATAAAACTAAAAATAACAGATTAGAACTAGAAATGGCCGAAATGCGGCGCAAGATGAGTATCTAACGATAAGGTTAAACGAATGCTACAATAAAAACAAATTTGGACTGCTTGAGATTCCTAATACACAAGATATCGGTGAATTCCTATAAATCAGGACATCACCACTACACCTCGGATTCAAAGAAAAAGTCGATTTTTTCTAATTCTGTGTGTTTTCTTACAGGTTTTACCTGATTCGATGCTTAATGAACTGGGACTGACCGGCCGAGAGCAAAAACAGCACGAAAAGGAAGAAACAAAATGTTTAGAATTCCATTAAAATTACGTAAGTATAAAACTGAAGGTAAGCGATTATAACTAGAAATGGCCTGAATGCGGCACGAGAACGGTGTCTAATAATTAGACTACACAAATACTACAAGAAAAACTGTTTGGAGATACTATGGACTTAATAACGAGAGGATATAGGTGATTTCCTATAAAACAGGGCTGTACCACTAAAACTCGGTTTCAAAGAAAAAGTCGATTTTTCCTAATTCTGTGTGTTTTCTTACAGGTTTTACCTTATTCGATGCTTGTGGACCAGGACTGACCTACCAGAGCTAAACCAGCACGAAATACGAAGAAATAAAATTTTTACAAGTGCAATAAAATTACGTAATTATAAAATTAAAAATAACAGATTAGAACTAGAAATGGCCGTAATGCGGCGCAAGATGAGTATCTAACGATAGGTTAAACGAATGCTACAATAAAAACAAATTTGGACTGCTTGAGATTCTAATACACAAAGATATCAGGTGAATTCCTATAAAACAGGACATCACCACTACACCTCGGATTCAAAGAAAAAGTCGATTTTTTCTAATTCTGTGTGTTTTTCTTACAGGTTTTACCTGATTCGATGCTTGTGAACTGGGACTGACCGGCCGAGAGCAAAAACAGCACGAAAAGGAAGAAACAAAATGTTTAGAATTCCATTAAAATTACGTAAGTATAAAACTGAAGGTAAGCGATTATAACTAGAAATGGCCTGAATGCGGCACGAGAACGGTGTCTAATAATTAGACTACACAAATACTACAAGAAAAACTGTTTGGAGATACTATGGACTTAATAACGAGAGGATATAGGTGATTTCCTATAAAACAGGGCTGTACCACTATAACGCGTTTCAAAGAAAAAGTCGATTTTTCCTAATTCTCAGTCTTTTCTTTCCAGGTTTCGCTTGATTCAACGGTTGTGGACCGGGACTGACCTACCAGAGCTAAACCAGCACGAGAAATACGAAGAAATAAGAATTTTTACAAGTGCAATAAAATTGCGTAATTATAAAACTAAAAATAACAGATTAGAACTAGAAATGGCCGTAATGCGGCGCAAGATGAAGTATCTAACGATAAGGTTAAACAGATGCTACAATAAAAACAAATTTGGACTGCTTGAGATTCTAATACACAAAGATATCAATTGAATTCCTATAAAACAGGACATCACCACTACCTCGGTTTCAAAGAAAAAGTCGATTTTTTCTAATTCTCAGTCTTTTCTTTCCACATTTCGCCTGATTCAAGGTTGTGGACCAGGACTGACCCATCAGAGCAAAACCAGCACGAAAAACGAAGAAATAAAAATTTTTACAAGTGCAATAAAATTACGTAATTATAAAACTAAAACAACAGATTAGAACTAGAAATGGCCGAAATGCGGCGCAAGATGAGTATCTAACGATAAGGTTAAACGAATGCTAAAACAGGGTTTACCACTAAAACTCGGTTTCAAAGAAAAAGTCGATTTTTTCTAATTCTCAGTCTTTTCTTTCAGATTTCGCCTGATTCAACGGTTTTGGACCGGGACTGACCTACAGAGCAAAACCAGCACGAAAAACGAGGAAATAATTTTTTTTACAAGTGCAATAAAATTACGTAATTATAAAACTAAAAATAACAGATTAGAACTAGAAATGGCCGAAATGCGGCGTAAGATGAGTATCTTACGATAAGATTAAACGAATGCAAGAATAAAAACAAATTTGGACTGTTTGAGATTCTAATACACAAAGATATCGGTGAATTCTATAAATCAGGACATCACCACTACACCTCGGTTTCAAAGAAAAAGTCGATTTTTCTAATTCTCAGTCTTTTCTTTCCAGATTTCGCCTGATTCAACGGTTTTGGACCGGGACTGACCTACAGAGCAAAACCAGCACGAAAAACGAAATAAAATTTTTTACAAGTGCAATAAAATTACGTAATTATAAAACTAAAAATAACAGATTAGAACTAGAAATGGCCGAAATGCGGCGCAAGATGAGTATCTAACGATAAGGTTAAACGAATGCTACAATAAAAACAAATTTGGATTGCTTGAGATTCTAATACACAAAGATATCGGTGAATTCCTATAAAACAGGACATCACCACTACACCTCAGTTTCAAAGAAAAAGTCGATTTTTCCTAATTCTGTGTGTTTTCTTACAGGTTTTACCTTATTCGATGCTTGTGAACTGGGACTGACCGGCCGAGAGCAAAAACAGCACGAAAAGGAAGAAACAAAATGTTTAGAATTCCATTAAAATTACGTAAGTATAAAACTGAAGGTAGCGATTATAACTAGAAATGGCCTGAATGCGGCACGAGAACGGTGTCTAATAATTAGACTACACAAATACTACAAAGAAAACACTGTTTGGAGATACTATGGACTTAATAACGAGAGGATATAGGTGATTTCCTATAAAACAGGGCTGTACCACTAAAACTCGGTTTCAAAGAAAAAGTCGATTTTTTCCTAATTCTCAGTCTTTTCTTTCCACATTTCGCCTGATTCAAAGGTTGTGGACCGGGACTGACCCATCCAGAGCAAAACCAGCACGAAAAACGAAGAAATAAAATTTTTACAAGTGCAATAAAATTACGTAATTATAAAATTAAAAATAACAGATTAGAACTAGAAATGGCCGAAATGCGGCGTAAGATGAGTATCTTACGATAAGATTAAACGAATGCAAGAATAAAAACAAATTTGGACTGTTTGAGATTCTAATACACAGAGATATCGGTGAATTCCTATAAATCAGGACATCACCACTACACCTCGGTTTCAAAAGAAAAAGTCGATTTTTCCTAATTCTCAGTCTTTTCTTTCCAGGTTTCGCCTGATTCAACGGTTTTGGACCAGGACTGACCTACAGAGCAAAACCAGCACGAAAAACGAAGAAATAAAATTTTTACAAGTGCAATAAAATTGCGTAATTATAAAACTAAAAATAACAGATTAGAACTAGAAATGGCGAAATGCGGCGCAAGATGAGTATCTAACGATAAGGTTAAACGAATGCTACAATAAAAACAAATTTGGACTGCTTGAGATTCTAATACACAAGATATCGGTGAATTCCTATAAAACAGGACATCACCACTACACCTCGGCTTCAAAGAAAAGATCGATTTTTCCTAATTCTGTGTGTTTTCTTACAGGTTTTACCTTATTCGATGCTTGTGAACTGGGACTGACCGGCCGAGCAAAAACAGCACGAAAAGGAAGAAACAAAATGTTTAGAATTCCATTAAAATTACGTAAGTATAAAACTGAAGGTAAGCGATTATAACTAGAAATGGCCTGAATGCGGCACGAGAACGGTGTATAATAATTAGACTACACAAATACTACAAAAAAACACTGTTTGGAGATACTATGGACTTAATAACGAGAGGATATAGGTGATTTCCTATAAAACAGGGCTGTACCACTAAAACACGGTTTCAAAGAAAAAGTCGATTTTTCCTAATTCTCAGTCTTTTCTTTCCAGGTTCGCTTGATTCAACGGTTGTGGACCGGGACTGACCTACCAGAGCTAAACCAGCACGAAAAACGAAGAAATAAAATTTTTACAAGTGCAATAAAATTACGTAATTATAAAACTAAAAATAACAGATTAGAACTAGAAATGGCCGAAATGCGGCACAAGATGAGTATCTAACGATAAGGTTAAACAGATGCTACAATAAAAACAAATTTGGACTGCTTGAGATTCTAATACACAAGATATCGGTGAATTCTATAAAACAGGACTACACCACTACACCTCGGTTTCAAAGAAAAAGTCGATTTTTTTCTAATTCTGTGTGTTTTTCTTACAGGTTTTACCTGATTCGATGCTTGTGGACCGAGACTGATCGGCCGAGAGCAAAAACAGCACGAAAAAGGAAGAAACAAAAATTTTTAGAATTCTATTAAAATTACGTAAGTATAAAACTGAAGACAAGCGATTATAACTAGAAATGGCCTGAATGCGGCACGAGAACGGTGTCTAATGATTAGACTACACAAATACTACAAGAAAAAACTGTTTGGAGATACTATGGACTTAATAACGCGAGGATATAGGTGATTTCCTATAAAACAGGGCTTTACCACTAAAACTCGGTTTCAAAGAAAAAGTCGATTTTTTCCTAATTCTCAGTCTTTTCTTTCCAGGTTTCGCTTGATTCAACAGTTTGTGGACCGGGACTGACCGATTCAGAGCAAAACCAGCACGAAAAACGAAGAAATAAAATTTTTACAAGTGCAATAAAATTACGTAATTATAAAACTAAAAACAACAGATTAGAACTAGAAATGGCCGAAATGCGGCGCAAGATGAGTATCTAACGATAAGGTTAAACGAATGCTAAAACAGGGCTTTACCACTAAAACTCGGTTTCAAAGAAAAAGTCGATTTTTCTAATTCTCAGTCTTTTCTTTCCAGGTTTCGCCTGATTCAACGGTTGTGGACCGGGACTGACCTACCAGAGCTAAACCAGCACGAAATACGAAGAAATAATTTTTACAAGTGCAATAAAATTACGTAATTATAAAACTAAAACAACAGATTAGAACTAGAAATGGCCGTAATGCGGCGCAAGATGAGTATCTAACGATAAGGTTAAACGAATGCTACAATAAAAACAAATTTGGACTGCTTGAGATTCTAATACACAAAGATATCGGTGAATTCCTATAAAACAGGACATCACCACTACACCTCGGTTTCAAAGAAAAAAGTCAATTTTTCCTAATTCTCCAGTCTTTTCTTTCCAGGTTTCGCCTGATTCAACGGTTATGGACCGGGACTGACCGATCCAGAGCAAAACCAGCACGAAAAACGAGGAAATATTTTTTTTACAGTGGCAATAAAATTACGTAATTATAAAACTAAAAACAACAGATTAGAACTAGAAATGGCCGAAATGCGGCGCAAGATGAGTATCTAACGATAAGGTTAAACGAATGCTAAAACAGGGCTTTACCACTAAAACTCGGTTTCAAAGAAAAAGTCGATTTTTTCCTAATTCTCAGTCTTTTCTTTCCAGGTTTCGCTTGATTCAACGGTTGTGGACCGGGACTGACGCATCCAGAGCAAAACCAGCACGAAAAACGAAGAAATAATTTTTTTTTTTTACAAGTGCAATAAAATTACGTAATTATAAAACTAAAAATAACAGATTAAGAACTAGAAATGGCCGAAATGCGGCGCAAGATGAGTATCTAACGATAAGGTTAAACGAATGCTACAATAAAAACAAATTTGGACTGCTTGAGATTCTAATACACAAGATATCGGTGAATTCCTATAAAACAGGACATCACCACTACACCTCGGTTTCAAAGAAAAAGTCGATTTTTTCCTAATTCTCAGTCTTTTCTTTCCAGGTTTCGCCTGATTCAACGGTTTTGGACCGGGACTGACCGATTCAGAGCAAAACCAGCACGAAAACGAGGAAATAATTTTTTTTACAGGTGCAATAAAATTACGTAAATATAAAACTGAAGGTAAGCGATTATAACTAGAAATGGCCTGAATGCGGCACGAGAACGGTGTCTAATGATTAGACTACACAAATACTACAAGAAAAAACTGTTTGAGATACTATGGACTTAATAACGCGAGGATATAGGTGATTTCCTATAAAACAGGGCTTTACCAATAGTGGTATAGACCACGGTTTCAAAGATAAAGTCGATTTTTTCCTAATTCTGTGTGTTTTTCTTACAGGTTTTACCTGATTCGATGCTTGTGAACTGGGACTGACCGGCCGAGAGCAAAAATAGCACGAAAAAGGAAGAAACAAAAATGTTTAGAATTCCATTAAAATTACGTAAGTATAAAACTGAAGGTAAGCGATTATAACTAGAAATGGCCTGAATGCGGCACGAGAACGGTGTCTAATAATTAGACTACACAAATACTACAAGGAAAAACTGTTTGGAGATACTATGGACTTAATAACGAGAGGATAGAGGTGATTTCCTATAAAACAGGGCTGTACCACTATAACGCGGTTTCAAAGACAAAAGTCGATTTTTTCCTAATTCTCAGTCTTTTCTTTCCAGGTTTCTCTTGATTCAACGGTTGTGGACCGGGACTGACCTACCCAGAGCTAAACCAGCACGAAATACGAAGACATAAAAATTTTTACAAGTGCAATAAAATTACGTAATTATAAAACTAAAACAACAGATTAGAACTAGAAATGGCCGTAATGCGGCGCAAGATGAAGTATCTAACGATAAGGTTAAACAGATGCTACAATAAAAACAAATTTGGACTGCTTGAGATTCTAATACACAAGATATCGGTGAATTCCTATAAAACAGGACATCACCACTACCTCGGTTTCAAAGAAAAAGTCGATTTTTCCTAATTCTCAGTCTTTTCTTTCCAGGTTTCGCCTGATTCAACGGTTTTGGACCGGGACTGACCGATTCAGAGCAAAACCAGCACGAAAACGAGGAAATAATTTTTTACAAGTGCAATAAAATTACGTAAATATAAAACTGAAGGTAAGCGATTATAACTAGAAATGGCCTGAATGCGGCACGAGAACGGTGTCTAATAATTAGACTACACAAATACTACAAGAAAAACTGTTTGAGATACTATGGACTTAATAACGCGAGGATATAGGTGATTTCCTATAAAACAGGGCTTTACCAATAGTGGTATAGACCACGGTTTCAAAGATAAAGTCGATTTTTCCTAATTCTGTGTGTTTTTCTTACAGGTTTTACCTGATTCGATGCTTAATGAACTGGGACTGACCGGCCGAGAGCAAAAATAGCACGAAAAAGGAAGAAACAAAATGTTTAGAATTCCATTAAAATTACGTAAGTATAAAACTGAAGGTAAGCGATTATAACTAGAAATGGCCTGAATGCGGCACGAGAACGGTGTCTAATAATTAGACTACACAAATACTACAGAAAAACTGTTTGGAGATACTATGGACTTAATAACGAGAGGATAGAGGTGATTTCCTATAAAACAGGGCTGTACCACTATAACGCGGTTTCAAAGACAAAGTCGATTTTTTCTAATTCTCAGTCTTTTCTTTCCAGGTTTCTCTTGATTCAACGGTTGTGGACCGGGACTGACCTACCAGAGCTAAACCAGCACGAAATACGAAGACATAAAAATTTTTACAAGTGCAATAAAATTACGTAATTATAAAACTAAAAATAACAGATTAGAACTAGAAATGGCCGTAATGCGGCGCAAGATGAGTATCTAACGATAAGGTTAAACAGATGCTACAATAAAAACAAATTTGGACTGCTTGAGATTCTAATACACAAGATATCAGTGAATTCCTATAAAACAGGACATCACCACTACACCTCGGTTTCAAAGAAAAGACGATTTTTTCTAATTCTGTGTGTTTTTCTTACAGGTTTTACCTGATTCGATGCTAGTGAACTGGGACTGACCGGCCGAGAGCAAAAATAGCACGAAAAAGGAAGAAACAAAATGTTTAAATTCCATTAAAATTACGTAAGTATAAAACTGAAGGTAAGCGATTATAACCAGAAATGGCCTGAATGCGGCACGAGAACGGTGTCTAATAATTAGACTACACAAATACTACAAGAAAAAACTGTTTGGAGATACTATGGACTTAATAACGAGAGGATAGAGGTGATTTCCTATAAAACAGGGCTGTACCACTATAACGCGGTTTCAAAGACAAAAGTCGATTTTTTCCTAATTCTCAGTCTTTTCTTTCCAGGTTTCGCTTGATTCAACGGTTGTGGACCGGGACTGACCTAACCAGAGCTAAACCAGCACGAAATACGAAGACAAAAATTTTTACAAGTGCAATAAAATTACGTAATTATAAAACTAAAAATAACAGATTAGAACTAGAAAGGTTTCATTCCACTCGGATCCCTCGAGTGGAGCAGTCGTCCCGGAAGTGCTCTCCATGCGCCTCCAGCCAGACGAAGATACTACTAATACTTACAGTGTGTTAATTAGTGTCTGTATCATCATCGGTGGTAGTAGTAGTACCAAGTGCCAAGGAAAACCGACCAGTGCATGTGTGTGTGACCAAGTGCGGGCGGACTACCGCCCTGTGAAGTGAGTGCGTCACCGCGCACCTGCAAGGGCACCTGCGCGCGCCTACCTGCGCGCCCACCGGATCCAGCGACCCCGTAAGTTGCCACACCCGCTCGCCTCAGAGGCGGCTATTGTATTTCTTTTGTTCTGTCGCATTAGGCGACCGACGGAATACTCACCTAAGCGTACCCAAGACGCTAGGATTTTATTGTATAGTTTTTAGGTTTTACACCCCACCGCAAGGCGGGACAATAAAATCGTTTTCTTCCCGCGATCGGGCGTTAAGCCTAAGCAATTACTCTGGACGCCAACCGCTTCATGGCGTTCATCCGCGCGACGTGTCCCAGCGTATGGGACGAATACATGCGCGAAATAGAATCTCCGCGGGTCGCCATCAGCGACAGCCCGCAGTCTCCGGACCCGACACCCGCCGACACCGAAATCGCAGCGCCTTCCGCGCGCCTTGCCACCTCCGCCTCTCCCCGATCACGGTCGACCTCCGACTCAGACTCGGAGTCCTCCGCATCGGACATGGAGGTAGGGCCTGATCAACCGGACGAGGGCTTCACCCTCGTCACCAACAGAGGAAACGCCCTGCTCAGCCGGCCGTCATAAATACGGCCACGTTTTCCAGGCCGGGTTCAGTCTCGCCGACCGCCACACCGGCAAAAAAGGCAGCCCCTCAGGCTCGCCAAGCGCCCCCTGCGGAGCGCAAAACCAAGCCCCGCCCTGTGATCCTACAGGAAAAGTCCAAATGGACTGACGTCTCCAGGTGGTTCGCCACTCTAAAATATCGTGCCCTAAGGCCCAAAACACGCCACAAGGCATACGTTTAAACCTACAGACAGTAGGTGACTTCCGCGCGGCCACGAAACTGCTGCGCGAGAAAAACATAGGTTTCCACACCTATGCCCTCCCGGAAGAACGGAAACTCGGGTCGTTATTCGCGGTCTCCCATTTGAGACAGAACTGGAGAGTGATCCGATCCCTTAAGGATCAAGACCTCCCGGTGTAGATGCGCGCAGGATGACAGATCCGCGCACTAAAACAATGCCCTAATTCTGGCCACCCTGGACCTGACTCCAGAAGGCAAGGCCATTTTCAATCTCAAAACCCTTTGCGGCCTCTCCGGCATATCTGTGGAGGCCCCCTCAAACGCGGACTCGTAGGACAGTGTCATCGCTGTCGATTTTACGGCCACTCGGCCAGAAACTGTTCGCCAGGCCCAGATGCGTCAAATGCATCAGGGACCATGGCACCCGGACTGTTCGCGCCCCTCCGGGCGACAGAGCCCCAGCGTGCTGCCTATGCGAGGCAGAGGGCCACCCAGCGAGTTATCGCGGGTGTCCCAAAGCGCCGCAGAGGCAACGCGGCGGGACTGCTCAAAATGGCAAAAAAGCCAAATCAAAAAAAGCGACACCAATTCCAGCCATCCCCGTAAGGGCCGCGCCTGCTCCCAGGCCCGCCCCCACTCCAGCTGCAGCTCCAGCTCCAGCCCCCAAACCCGCTGCCCCTTGCAAGCCCCTAAGGCCCTGCAAAGCCAGCCTGGGCAATGCCTCCTGCTATGGCGCGCAAACAAGTCGCGCCTATCACTAGGCCAAACCCCTCCCCCGAGCAGCCTGCCACCTCAGCGCAGGCCACACCTCAACCTCTGGGTATGCAAAACCCAATTACCTACTCGCTTAACTTCATCAGCTCGCTCGATTTTAACGCCCTGGAGGACCTCACCAACATGGGGATCCGCCTCCAGCAGGCCAAAACGCCCTTCGAAATGCTGCAGATCACTGCAGAACACATGGGCACCATACGCTCCTTCTGGGCTCTCCAAAATGGTCCCATGCCCGGTAGGGCAACCCTAGTTCTGTCTCCAATGGCTAACACACCATTAGGTCGAGTCAAACCCGCTCTCTGACTGTCTCGTATTTCAACGCGGACGGACTCAGGTCTCAAAAGACGAAGTAGCGATCCATTTAAAGAAACACAACGTCGACGTTATGCTGGTGCAAGAAACCTTCTTAAAACCTAGCTACAGCGATCCCAAGATCGCAAATTACAGAGTCATCCGTGGTGACAGGTTGTCCGACCGTAAAGGCGGCACCCTGATCTACTACAAAGGTGCTTGCACTGCGTACCGCTCGAGGTTCCGCGATTAACAAACATAGAAGCCACCGCGTTTAGGGTGGCTATGACCGATCATAGCCCGATAGTTATCGCCTCGGTTTATCTATCACCGACGAAAACAGTTCTAGAATCGGACATCAGGACCTAATCAACCTAGGGCCGTCGGTCGTCTTAGCAGGCGACCTAAACAGCAAACATGCCTCCTGGCATTCGATAAGGAGAACAAAAACGGCAAGGCGCTTCACGCCCTCATGGGCTCTTATGGCTTCGACGTTATAGCCCCGTCTCCCCGACACGTTACGCTCTAAACTTTACGTCAAACACCCGACGTTTTAGATATTGCGTTAATCAAAATATCACCTAGCGGTCGACTCCATCGAACCGCTACACGAATTATCATCGGATCATAGGCCGGTGCTCCTCAAGCTGGGCCAATCGACAGGCGAGGTCCCTCAGACCAAAACCGTAGTCAACTGGCGTGCTCTCGAAGGTAAACTCAGAGCCACGACAACCCAGCAGCTAGATATTTCGACTAACGAGATCGACTCACCTGACAAGGCGTTTTGGGCGATCGACTCCTTAACTTCACACATTAGCTCGGCCGTCGAAGACTCGAAAAGGACGGCCCCCGCGTCGACCGATCAATTCGGGGTCCTTCCCTCGAGTCTCCGTCGACTGATAAGATCAAAAAATCGCGCGGCAAAGCTTCACGATAGATACCCGACGGATGTTAATCGCGTTAGACTGCGCCACCTCCAAAGGGAGGTCAAAGAGCGCATAAAATCATATAACGATCAAAAATGGGGCGACCTGCTAGCAGACCTGGAGCCTTCGAATACCGCCTACCGGCGTGTGGCGCAGGGTCTCAAAGCAGACACCATCACACCAATGCCTCCTCTAATTTTACCGGACAACGCTACTCTCGCTTTCGATGACACGGAGAAAGCCGAATATCTCGCGGACAGTCTAGAGAGCCAATGCTCCCCGTCGAACTCCCCCGCGGACCAAGACCACCTCCTAAAGGTGAACGCCGACGTGGCGCTTAGGGCGTCGTTACCACCAGCGGGCGAACCGTTAGAACCCGTGACCACCGACGAGGTTACAAATATTATAAAAAACCTCAAAAAGAGGTCAGCTCCCGGTCCCGACGGGATTAACAATAAAATAATTAAAGCGCTTCCCGCTAATATCATCTGCCTCCTTGTGGCAATATTCAACACGCTCCTCTCCAGCTGCTCCTTCCCGGATGCCTGGAAGGAAGCGGACGTCATCGGGATCCCCAAACCGCACAAACCGCGGAACCTCCCCACCAGCTATCGCCCAATCAGTCTTTTAAACTCCGTGGGCAAGATATACGAAAGGATTATTCTTAGGCGACTTAAAGAACACGTCCTAGCTAATAGATTACTTCCCGACGAACAGTTCGGGTTTAGGAATACGCACTCTTGCGTTCAACACGCCTTCCGCTTAACGGAACACATTCTTGCAGGGCTAACCCTGAAAAACCCCATCGGTACTGGTGCACTATTCTTCGATGTCGCAAAGGCATTCGACAAAGTCTGGCATAACGGTTTAATTTACAAACTGCACTCTATCAACATACCAGACAGGCTCGTGCACATCATACGAGCCTTCTTGTCGAATCGCACTTTTCGATATCGAGTCGACGGCACGCGCTCCTCTAGCCGGCCACTCCTGGCAGGTGTCCTCAGGGCTCCGTTCTTTCCCCTCTTATTCTCACTTTACACAAGTGATGTCGAAAGATCCGCAGGTCAGTCTTGCGCTTTTCGCAGACGATACCGCCCTATACTATTCAAACTTACACAAGGGCCGTATCACCATCCGACTCCAAGCCGCAGCCAACCGCCTCGCCGAGTGGTTTCGGTTATGGAGAATCGAAGTTAACCCGGATAAAAGTGCAGCAGTCTTTTTCTGGAGAGGCTCATCCGATCCATTCTGCACCGCATCAGTACCTAGTCGTAGAAAGCTGGGACCTATCACGATCTTCGACCGACCCATTCCCTGGGTAGAAACGGTCAAATACCTAGGGTCACCTTTGACCGTAAACTAAGTTTCCGCCCGCATATTAAAAATGCGAGAAACAAGGCCGCGTTTGTCATGAGCCGGCTTCACCTGCTCATCTGCGCTAAAGCAAAATGTCCTAAGACATAAACTCCTTCTGTACAAGACCTGTATAAGGCCTATTATGACCTACGCCAGCGTCGTCTTCGCCCACGTAGCCGAAATCAAAATCAAACAACTCCAGACGGTTCAAAACCGTTTCACTAGAATCGCAACCGGAGCAGAACCGTACCAACGCGACGTCGATCTGCACAGTGACTTACATCTCGTCACCATTCCGGAATACCTCAAATCCATCTCGCAGCGCTTCTTCGAAAGCGCTTTCGCACTCTAACCCGCTAGTGGTAAACGCCGCAACCTACGAGCCGGATCCGAATCCGGTAACTATAAATCGTAGACCCCGTCACGTCCTCGACGACCCCCACTTCATGGGGGAACCCAACGCCAGTCCGTCCTCAACGGACCCCGGACCCACACACAATACCTACACCTCGTCGCGTCGCCCTCGCCTCCGAGCGCGACGCAATCTTCGCGACACCGCGTACACTCGCTACACCCGCGTATCAGGGCGGTTCTCACCGCCCACAGTCTCCGATTGATATGACAACAGGTGGCGTCCGTCAGAGGCTAGGTTCGCATACCGAAACCTCGGACGGTCATTAGTCATCACCATCCATTCTCCACTCGGGAGAATCGCAATATAGCTAGGGAACTGGCAACTTGGGTGGCATCATCAGATAGGTATGAGATCAAGAGTAGACCGACACGCTCAGTTATGAGCGCTTTGTGTAAGTAAGAGAACCACAGTAGGCAAAACACGGTTAAAATAAAACCAGCTCACGGACCCCTCAGTTCCGTGAGCCCTGTATCCGATGAAGCTGTAAGAGCCGCATAGGCTAACAGCATAAACATCAACAGAATCTAGAGAACTAGAAATGGCCGTAATGCGGCGCAAGATGAGTATCTAACGATAAGGTTAAACGAATGCTACAATAAAAAACAAATTTGGACTGCTTGAGATTCTAATACACAAAGATATCGGTGAATTACTATAAAACAGGACATCACCACTACACCTCGGTTTCAAAGAAAAAGTCGATTTTTTTCTAATTCTCAATCTTTTCTTTCCACATTTCGCCTGATTCAAAGGTTGTGGACCGGGACTGACTCATCCAGAGCAAAACCAGCACGAAAAACGAAGAAATAAAATTTTTACAAGTGCAATAAAATGACGTAATTATAAAACTAAAAACAACAGATTAGAACTAGAAATGGCCGAAATGCGGCGCAAGATGAGTATCTAACGATAAGGTTAAACGAATGCTACAATAAAAAACAAATTTGGACTGCTTGAGATTCTAATACACAAAGATATCGGTGAATTCCTATAAAACAGGACATCACCACTACACCTCGGTTTCAAAGAAAAAGTCGATTTTTTTCTAATTCTGTGTGTTTTTCTTACAGGTTTTACCTGATTCGATGCTTGTGAACTGGGACTGACCGGCCGAGAGCAAAAACAGCACGAAAAACGAAGAAATAAAATTTTTACAAGTGCAATAAAATTACGTAATTATAAAACTAAAAACAACAGATTAGAACTAGAAATGGCCGAAATGCGGCGCAAGATGAGTATCTAACGATAAGGTTAAACGAATGCTAAAACAGGGCTTTACCACTAAAACTCGGTTTCAAAGAAAAAGTCGATTTTTCTAATTCTCAGTCTTTTCTTTCCAGGTTTCGCTTGATTCAACGGTTGTGGACCGGGACTGACCTACCAGAGCTAAACCAGCACGAAATACGAAGACATAAAATTTTTACAAGTGCAATAAAATTACGTAATTATAAAACTAAAAATAACAGATTAGAACTAGAAATGGCGAAATGCGGCGCAAGATGAGTATCTAACAATAAGGTTAAACAGATGCTACAATAAAAACAAATTTGGACTGCTTGAGATTCTAATACACAAAGATATCGGTGAATTCCTATAAAACAGGACATCACCACTACACCTCGGTTTCAAAGAAAAGTCGATTTTTCTAATTCTGTGTGTTTTCTTACAGGTTTTACCTGATTCGATGCTTGTGAACTGGGACTGACCGGCCGAGAGCAAAAACAGCACGAAAAGGAAGAAACAAAATGTTTAGAATTCCATTAAAATTACGTAAGTATAAAACTGAAGGTAAGCGATAATAACTAGAAATGGCCTGAATGCGGCACGAGAACGGTGTCTAATAATTAGACTACACAAATACTACAAGAAAAACTGTTTGGAGATACTATGGACTTAATAACGAGAGGATATAGGTGATTTCCTATAAAACAGGGCTGTACCACTATAACGCGTTTCAAAGAAAAAGTCGACTTTTTCTAATTCTCAGTCTTTTCTTTCCAGGTTTCGCTTGATTCAACGGTTGTGGACCGGGACTGACCACAGAGCTAAACCAGCACGAAATACGAAGACATAAAATTTTTACAAGTGCAATAAAATTGCGTAATTATAAAACTAAAAATAACAGATTAGAACAGAAATGGCCGTAATGCGGCGCAAGATGAAGTATCTAACGATAAGGTTAAACGAATGCTACAATAAAAACAAATTTGGACTGCTTGAGATTCTAATACACAAGATATCGGTGAATTCCTATAAAACAGGACATCACCACTACACCTCAGTTTCAAAGAAAAAGTCGATTTTTTCTAATACTGTGTGTTTTCTTACAGGTTTTACCTGATTCGATGCTTGTGAACTGGGACTGACCGGCCGAGAGCAAAAACAGCACGAAAAGGAAGAAACAAAATGTTTAAATTCCATTAAAATTACGTAAGTATAAAACTGAAGGTAAGCGATTATAACTAGAAATGGCCTGAATGCGGCACGAGAACGGTGTCTAATAATTAGACTACACAAATACTACAAGAAAAAACTGTTTGGAGATACTATGGACTTAATAACGAGAGGATACAGGTGATTTCCTATAAAACAGGGCTGTACCACTATAAGGCGTTTCAAAGAAAAAGTCGATTTTTTCCTAATTCTCAGTCTTTTCTTTCCAGGTTTCGCTTGATTCAACGGTTGTGGACCGGGACTGACCTACCCAGAGCTAAACCAGCACGAAATACGAAGAAATAAAAATTTTTACAAGTGCAATAAAATTACGTAATTATAAAACTAAAAATAACAGATTAGAACTAGAAATGGCCGTAATGCGGCGCAAGATGAGTATGTAACGATAAGGTTAAACGAATGCTACAATAAAAAACAAATTTGGACTGCTTGAGATTCTAATACACAAAGATATCGGTGAATTCCTATAAAACAGGACATCACCACTACACCTCGGTTTCAAAGAAAAAGTCGATTTTTATCTAATTCTCAGTCTTTTCTTTCCACATTTCGCCTGATTCAAAGGTTGTGGACCGGGACTGACCCATCCAGAGCAAAACCAGCACGAAAAACGAAGAAATAAAATTTTTACAAGTGCAATAAAATTGCGTAATTATAAAACTAAAACAACAGATTAGAACTAGAAATGGCCGAAATGCGGCGCAAGATGAGTATCTAACGATAAGGTTAAACGAATGCTAAAACAGGGCTTTACCACTAAAACTCGGTTTCAAAGAAAAAGTCGTTTTTTTCCTAATTCTCAGTCTTTTCTTTCCAGGTTTCGCTTGATTCAACGGTTGTGGACCGGGACTGACCTACCCAGAGCTAAACCAGCACGAAAAACGAAGAAATAAAAATTTTTACAAGTGCAATAAAATTACGTAATTATAAAACTAAAAATAACAGATTAGAACTAGAAATGGCCGAAATGCGGCGCAAGATGAGTATCTGACGATAAGGTTAAACGAATGCTACAATAAAAAACAAATTTGGACTGCTTGAGATTCTAATACACAAAGATATCAATTGAATTCCTATAAAACAGGACATCACCACTACACCTCGGTTTCAAAGAAAAAGTCGATTTTTTTCTAATTCTGTGTGTTTTTCTTACAGGATTTACCTGATTCGATGCTTGTGAACTGGGACTGACCGGCCGAGAGCAAAAACAGCACGAAAAACGAAGAAATAAAATTTTTACAAGTGCAATAAAATTACGTAATTATAAAACTAAAAACAACAGATTAGAACTAGAAATGGCCGAAATGCGGCGCAAGATGAGTATCTAACGATAAGGTTAAACGAATGCTTAAACAGGGCTTTACCACTAAAACTCGGTTTCAAAGAAAAAGTCGAATTTTTCCTAATTCTCAGTCTTTTCTTTCCAGGTTTTGCTTGATTCAACGGTTGTGGACCGGGACTGACCTACCCAGAGCAAAACCAGCACGAAAAACGAGGAAATAAATTTTTTTACAAGTGCAATAAAATTACGTAAATATAAAACTAAAAATAACAGATTAGAACTAGAAATGGCCGAAATGCGGCGCAAGATGAGTATCTAACGATAAGGTTAAACGAATGCTACAATAAAAAACAAATTTGGACTGCTTGCGATTCTAATACACAAAGATATCGGTGAATTCCTATAAAACAGGACATCACCACTACACCTCGGTTTCAAAGAAAAAGTCGATTTTTTTCTAATTCTGTGTGTTTTTCTTAAAGGGTTTACCTGATTCGATGCTTGTGAACTGGGACTGACCGGCCGAGAGCAAAAACAGCACGAAAAAGGAAGAAACAAAAATGTTTAGAATTCCATTAAAATTACGTAAGTATAAAACTGAAGGTAAGCGATTATAACTAGAAATAGCCTGAATGCGGCACGAGAACGGTGTCTAATGATTAGACTCCACAAAACCTACAAGAAAAAACTGTTTGGAGATACTATGGACTTAATAACGCGAGGATATAGGTGATTTCCTAAAAAACAGGGCTTTACCACTAAAACTCGGTTTCAAAGAAAAAGTCGATTTTTTCCTAATTCTCAGTCTTTTCTTTCCACATTTCGCCTGATTCAAAGGTTGTGGACCGGGACTGACCCATCAGAGCAAAACCAGCACGAAAACCGAAGAAATAAAATTTTTACAAGTGCAATAAAATTACGTAATTATAAAATTAAAAATAACAGATTAGAACTAGAAATGGCCGAAATGCGGCGTAAGATGAGTATCTTACGATAAGATTAAACGAATGCAAGAATAAAAACAAATTTGGACTGTTTGAGATTCTAATACACAGAGATATCGGTGAATTCTATAAATCAGGACATTACCACTACACCTCGGTTTCAAAGAAAAAGTCGATTTTTCCTAATTCTCCAGTCTTTTCTTTCAGATTTCGCCTGATTCAACGGTTTTGGACCGGGACTGACCTACCAGAGCAAAACCAGCACGAAAAACGAAATAAATTTTTACAAGTGCAATAAAATTACGTAATTATAAAACTAAAAATAACAGATTAGAACTAGAAATGGCCGAAATGCGGCGTAGATGAGTATCTTACGATAAGATTAAACGAATGCAAGAATAAAAAACAAATTTGGACTGTTTGAGATTCTAATACACAGAGATATCGGTGAATTCCTATAAATCAGGACATCACCACTACACCTCGGTTTCAAAGAAAAAGTCGATTTTTTCCTAATTTTCAGTCTTTTCTTTCAGATTTCGCCTGATTCAACGGTTTTGGACCGGGACTGACCTACCCAGAGCAAAACCAGCACGAAAAACGAGGAAATAAATTTTTTTACAAGTGCAATAAAATTACGTAATTATAAAACTAAAAATAACAGATTAGAACTAGAAATGGCCGAAATGCGGCGCAAGATGAGTATCTAACGATAAGGTTAAACGAATGCTACAATAAAAAACAAATTTGGATTGCTTGAGATTCTAATACACAAGATATCGGTGAATTCTATAAAACAGGACATCACCACTACACCTCGGTTTCAAAGAAAAAGTCGATTTTTCCTAATTCTGTGTGTTTTCTTACAGGTTTTACCTTATTCGATGCTTGTGAACTGGGACTGACCGGCCGAGAGCAAAAACAGCACGAAAAGGAAGAAACAAAATGTTTAGAATTCCATTAAAATTACGTAAGTATAAAACTGAAGGTAAGCGATTATAACTAGAAATGGCCTGAATGCGGCACGAGAACGGTGTCTAATAATTAGACTACACAAATACTACAAGAAAAACTGTTTGGAGATACTATGGACTTAATAACGCGAGGATATAGGTGATTTCCTATAAAACGGGGCTGTACCACTAAAACTCGGTTTCAAAGAAAAAGTCGATTTTTCCTAATTCTGTGTGTTTTTCTTACAGGTTTTACCTTATTCGATGCTTGTGGACCGGGACTGATCGGCCGAGAGCAAAAACAGCACGAAAAGGAAGAAACAAAATGTTTAGAATTCCATTAAAATTACGTAATTATAAAACTGAAGGTAAGCGATTATAACTAGAAATGGCCTGAATGCGGCACGAGAACGGTGTCTAATAATTAGACTACACAAATACTACAAAGAAAACACTGTTTGGAGATACTATGGACTTAATAACGAGAGGATATAGGTGATTTCCTATAAAACGGGGCTGTACCACTAAAACTCGGTTTCAAAGAAAAAGTCGATTTTTCCTAATTCTGTGTGTTTTCTTACAGGTTTTACCTTATTCGATGCTTGTGGACCGGGACTGATCGGCCGAGAGCAAAAACAGCACGAAAAGGAAGAAACAAAATGTTTAGAATTCCATTAAAATTACGTAAGTATAAAACTGAAGCTAAGCGATTATAACTAGAAATGGCCTGAATGCGGCACGAGAACGGTGTCTAATGATTAGACTCCACAAAACCTACAAGAAAAACTGTTTGGAGATACTATGGACTTAATAACGAGAGGATATAGGTGATTTCCTATAAAACAGGGCTTTACCACTAAAACTCGGTTTCAAAGAAAAAGTCGATTTTTCCTAATTCTCAGTCTTTTCTTTCCAGATTTCGCCTGATTCAAAGGTTGTGGACCGGGACTGACCCATCAGAGCAAAACCAGCACGAAAAACGAAGAAATAAAAATTTTTACAAGTGCAATAAAATTACGTAATTATAAAATTAAAATAACAGATTAGAACTAGAAATGGCCAGAAATGCGGCGTAAGATGAGTATCTTACGATAAGATTAAACGAATGCAAGAATAAAAACAAATTTGGACTGTTTGAGATTCTAATACACAGAGATATCGGTGAATTCCTATAAATCAGGACATCACCACTACACCTCGGTTTCAAAGAAAAAGTCGATTTTTTCTAATTCTCAGTCTTTTCTTTCCAGGTTTCGCCTGATTCAACGGTTTTGGACCGGGACTGATCGGCCGAGAGCAAAAACAGCACGAAAAACGAGGAAATAATTTTTTTTACAAGTGCAATAAAATTACGTAATTATAAAACTAAAAATAACAGATTAGAACTAGAAATATGGCCGAAATGCGGCGCAAGATGAGTATCTAACGATAAAGGTTAAACGAATGCTACAATAAAAACAAATTTGGACTGCTTGAGATTCTAATACACAAGATATCGGTGAATTCCTATAAATCAGGACATCACCACTACACCTCGGTTTCAAAGAAAAAGTCGATTTTTTCTAATTCTCAGTCTTTTCTTTCCAGGTTTCGCTTGATTCAACGGTTGTGGACCGGGACTGACCTACCAGAGCTAAACCAGCACGAAATACGAAGAAATAAAGAATTTTTACAAGTGCAATAAAATTACGTAATTATAAAACTAAAAACAACAGATTAGAACTAGAAATGGCGAAATGCGGCGTAAGATGAGTATCTTACGATAAGATTAAACGAATGCAAGAATAAAAACAAATTTGGACTGCTTGAGATTCCTAATACACAAAGATATCGGTGAATTCTATAAAACAGGACATCACCACTACACCTCGGTTTCAAAGAAAAAGTCGATTTTTTTCTAATTCTCAGTCTTTTCTTTCCACATTTCGCCTGATTCAAAGGTTGTGGACCGGGACTGACCCATCCAGAGCAAAACCAGCACGAAAAACGAAGAAATAAAATTTTTACAAGTGCAATTAAATTACGTAATTGTAAAACTAAAAACAACAGATTAGAACTAGAAATGGCCGAAATGCGGCGCAAGATGAGTATCTAACGATAAGGTTAAACGAATGCTAAAACAGGGCTTTACCACTAAAACTCGGTTTCAAAGAAAAAGTCGATTTTTTCCTAATTCTCAGTCTTTTCTTTCAGGTTTCGCTTGATTCAACGGTTGTGGACCGGGACTGACCTACCAGAGCTAAACCAGCACGAAATACGAAGAAATAAAATTTTTACAAGTGCAATAAAATTACGTAATTATAAAACTAAAAATAACAGATTAGAACTAGAAATGGCCGAAATGCGGCGCAAGATGAGTATCTAACGATAAGGTTAAACGAATGCTACAATAAAAAACAAATTTGGACTGCTTGAGATTCTAATACACAAAGATATCGGTGAATTCCTATAAAACAGGACATCACCACTACACCTCGGTTTCAAAGAAAAAGTCGATTTTTTCCTAATTCTCAGTCTTTTCTTTCCAGGTTTCGCCTGATTCAACGCTTTTGGACCGGGACTGACCGATTCAGAGCAAAACCAGCACGAAAAACGAGGAATTAAATTTTTTTACAAGTGCAATAAAATTACGTAAATATAAAACTGAAGGTAAGCGATTATAACTAGAAATGGCCTGAATGCGGCACGAGAACGGTGTCTAATGATTAGACTACACAAATACTACAAGAAAAAACTGTTTGAGATACTATGGACTTAATAACGCGTGGATATAGGTGATTTCCTATAAAACAGGGCTTTACCAATAGTGGTATAGACCACGGTTTCAAAGAAAAAGTCGATTTTTTCCTAATTCTGTGTGTTTTTCTTACAGCTTTTACCTGATTCGATGCTTGTGAACTGGGACTGACCGGCCGAGATTAAAAATAGCACGAAAAAGGAAGAAACAAAAATGTTTAGAATTCCATTAAAATTACGTAAGTATAAAACTGAAGGTAAGCGATTATAACTAGAAATGGCCTGAATGCGGCACGAGAACGGTGTCTAATAATTAGACTACACAAATACTACAAGAAAAAACTGTTTGGAGATACTATGGACTTAATAACGAGAGGATATCGGTGAATTCCTATAAAACAGGACATCACCACTACACCTCGGTTTCAAAGAAAAAGTCGATTTTTTTCTAATTCTCAGTCTTTTCTTTCCACATTTCGCCTGATTCAAAGGTTGTGGACCGGGACTGACCCATCCAGAGCAAAACCAGCACGAAAAACGAAGAAATAAAATTTTTACAAGTGCAATAAAATTACGTAATTATAAAACTAAAAACAACAGATTAGTACTAGAAATGGCCGAAATGCGGCGCAAGATGAGTATCTAACGATAAGGTTAAACGAATGCTAAAACAGGGCTTTACCACTAAAACTCGGTTTCAAAGAAAAAGTCGATTTTTTCCTAATTCTCATTCTTTTCTTTCCAGGTTTCGCTTGATTCAACAGTTTGTGGACCGGGACTGACCTACCAGAGCTAAACCAGCACGAAATACGAAGAAATAAAATTTTTACAAGTGCAATAAAATTACGTAATTATAAAACTAAAAATAACAGATTAGAACTAGAAATGGCCGAAATGCGGCGCAAGATGAGAGTATCTAACGATAAGGTTAAACAGATGCTACAATAAAAACAAATTTGGACTGCTTGAGATTCTAATACACAAAGATATCGGTGAATTCTATAAAACAGGATATCACCACTACACCTCGGTTTCAAAGAAAAAGTCGATTTTTTCTAATTCTCCTCTTTTCTTTCCACATTTCGCCTGATTCAAGGTTGTGGACCAGGACTGACCCATCAGAGCAAAACCAGCACGAAAAACGAAGAAATAAAATTTTTACAAGTGCAATAAAATTACGTAATTATAAATCTAAAAACAACAGATTAGAACTAGAAATGGCGAAATGCGGCACAAGATGAGTATCTAACGATAAAGGTTAAACGAATGCTAAAACAGGGCTTTACCACTAAAACTCGGTTTCAAAGAAAAGTCGATTTTTCCTAATTCTCAGTCTTTTCTTTCCAGGTTTCGCTTGATTCAACGGTTGTGGACCGGGACTGACGTACCCAGGGCTAAACCAGCACGAAATACGAAGAAATAAAATTTTTTACAAGTGCAATAAAATTACGTAATTATAAAACTAAAAATAACAGATTAGAACTAGAAATGGCCGAAATGCGGCGCAAGATGAGTATCTAACGATAAGGTTAAACGAATGCTACAATAAAAAACAAATTTGGACTGCTTGAGATTCTAATACACAAAGATATCGGTGAATTCCTATAAAACAGGACATCACCACTACACCTCGGTTTCAAAGAAAAGTCGATTTTTCCTAATTCTCAGTCTTTTCTTTCCAGGTTTCGCCTGATTCAACGGTTTTGGACCGGGACTGACCGATTCAGAGCAAAACCAGCACGAAAAACGAGGAAATAAAATTTTTACAAGTGCAATAAAATTACGTAAATATAAAACTGAAGGTAAGCGATTATAACTAGAAATGGCTGAATGCGGCACGAGAACGGTGTCTAATGATTAGACTACACAAATACTACAAGAAAAACTGTTTGAGATACTATGGACTTAATAACGAGAGGATATAGGTGATTTCCTATAAAACGGGGCTTTACCAATAGTGGTATAGACCACGGTTTCAAAGAAAAAGTCGATTTTTTCTAATTCTGTGTGTTTTCTTACAGCTTTTACCTGATTCGATGCTTGTGAACTGGGACTGACCGGCCGAGATTAAAAATAGCACGAAAAGGAAGAAACAAAATGTTTAGAATTCCATTAAAATTACGTAAGTATAAAACTGAAGGTAAGCGATTATAACTAGAAATGGCCTGAATGCGGCACGAGAACGGTGTCTAATAATTGGAGCTACACAAATACTACAAGAAAAACTGTTTGGAGATACTATGGACTTAATAACGCGAGGATATAGGTGATTTCCTATAAAACAGGGCTGTACCACTATAACGCGTTTCAAAGAAAAGTCGATTTTTCCTAATTCTCAGTCTTTTCTTTCCAGGTTTCGCTTGATTCATCGGTTGTGGACCGGGACTGACCTGCAGAGCTAAACCAGCACGAAATACGAAGACATAAAATTTTTACCAGTGCAATAAAATTACGTAATTATAAAACTAAAAATAACAGATTAGAACTAGAAATGGCTGAAATGCGGCGCAAGATGAGTATCTAACGATAAGGTTAAACAGATGCTACAATAAAAAACAAATTTGGACTGCTTGAGATTCTAATACACAAAGATATCGGTGAATTCCTATAAAACAGGACATCACCACTACACCTCAGTTTCAAAGAAAAGTCGATTTTTCTAATTCTGTGTGTTTTCTTACAGGTTTTACCTGATTCGATGCTTGTGAACTGGGACTGACCGGCCGAGAGCAAAAACAGCACGAAAAGGAAGAAACAAAATGTTTAGAATTCCATTAAAATTACGTAAGTATAAAACTGAAGGTAAGCGATTATAACTAGAAATGGCCTGAATGCGGCACGAGAACGGTGTCTAATGATTAGACTACACAAATACTACAAAAGAAAAACTGTTTGGAGATACTATGGACTTAATAACGCGAGGATATAGGTGATTTCCTATAAAACAGGGCTTTACCAATAGTGGTATAGACCACGGTTTCAAAGAAAAGTCGATTTTTCTAATTCTGTGTGTTTTCTTACAGCTTTTACCTGATTCGATGCTTGTGAACTGGGACTGACCGGCCGAGATTAAAAATAGCACGAAAAGGAAGAAACAAAAATGTTTAGAATTCCATTAAAATTACGTAAGTATAAAACTGAAGGTAAGCGATTATAACTAGAAATGGCCTGAATGCGGCACGAGAACGGTGTCTAATGATTAGACTACACAAATACTACAAGAAAAACTGTTTGAGATACTATGGACTTAATAACGAGAGGATATAGGTGATTTCCTATAAAACGGGGCTGTACCACTATAACGCGTTTCAAAGAAAAGTCGATTTTTCCTAATTCTCAGTCTTTTCTTTCCAGGTTTCGCTTGATTCATCGGTTGTGGACCGGGACTGACCTACCAGAGCTAAACCAGCACGAAATACGAAGACATAAAATTTTTACCAGTGCAATAAAATTACGTAATTATAAAACTAAAAATAACAGATTAGAACTAGAAATGGCTGAAATGCGGCGCAAGATGAGTATCTAACGATAAGGTTAAACAGATGCTACAATAAAAACAAATTTGGACTGCTTGAGATTCTAATACACAAAGATATCGGTGAATTCCTATAAAACAGGACATCACCACTACACCTCAGTTTCAAAGAAAAAGTCGATTTTTCTAATTCTGTGTGTTTTCTTACAGGTTTTACCTGATTCGATGCTTGTGAACTGGGACTGACCGGCCGAGAGCAAAAACAGCACGAAAAGGAAGAAACAAAAATGTTTAGAATTCCATTAAAATTACGTAAGTATAAAACTGAAGGTAAGCGATTATAACTAGAAATGGCCTGAATGCGGCACGAGAACGGTGTCTAATAATTAGACTACACAAATACTACAAAGAAAAACTGTTTGGAGATACTATGGACTTAATAACGCGAGGATATAGGTGATTTCCTATAAAACAGGGCTGTACCACTATAACACTGTTTCAAAGAAAAAAGTCGATTTTTCCTAATTCTCAGTCTTTTCTTTCCAGGTTTCGCTTGATTCAACGGTTGTGGACCGGGACTGACCTACAGAGCTAAACCAGCACGAAATACGAAGAAATAAAATTTTTTACAAGTGCAATAAAATTACGTAATTATAAAACTAAAAATAACAGATTAGAACTAGAAATGGCCGTAATGCGGCGCAAGATGAGTATCTAACGATAAGGTTAAACGAATGCTACAATAAAAAACAAATTTGGACTGCTTGAGATTCTAATACACAAAGATATCGGTGAATTCTTATAAAACAGGGCTTTACCACTAAAACTCGGTTTCAAAGAAAAAGTCGATTTTTTCCTAATTCTCAGTCTTTTCTTTCCAGGTTTCGCTTGATTCAACGGTTGTTGACCGGGACTGACCCATCCAGAGCAAAACCAGCACGAAAAACGAAGAAATAAAATTTTTACAAGTGCAATAAAATTACGTAATTATAAAACTAAAAACAACAGATTAGAACTAGAAATGGCCGAAATGCGGCGCAAGATGAGTATCTAACGATAAGGTTAAACGAATGCTAAAACAGGGCTTTACCACTAAAACTCGGTTTCAAAGAAAAAGTCGATTTTTCTAATTCTCAGTCTTTTCTTTCAGGTTTCGCTTGATTCAACGGTTGTGGACCGGGACTGACCTGCAGAGCTAAACCAGCACGAAATACGAAAGAAATAAAGAATTTTTACAAGTGCAATAAAATTACGTAATTATAAAACTAAAAATAACAGATTAGAACTAGAAATGGCCGAAATGCGGCGTAAGATGAGTATCTTACGATAAGATTAAACAGATACAAGAATAAAAACAAATTTGGACTGTTTGAGATTCTAATACACAGAGATATCGGTGAATTCCTATAAAACAGGACATCACCACTACACCTCGGTTTCAAAGAAGAAGTCGATTTTTCTAATTCTCAGTCTTTTCTTTCCACATTTCGCCTGATTCAAGGTTGTGGACCGGGACTGAACCATCCAGAGCAAAACCAGCACGAAAAACGAAGAAATAAAATTTTTACCAGTGCAATAAAATTACGTAATTATAAAACTAAAAATAACAGATTAGAACTAGAAATGGCCGTAATGCGGCGCAAGATGAGTATCTAACGATAAGGTTAAACAGATGCTACAATAAAAACAAATTTGGACTGTTTGAGATTCTAATACACAAGATATCGGTGAATTCCTATAAAACAGGACATCACCACTACACCTCGGTTTCAAAGAAAAGTCGATTTTTTCTAATTCTCAGTCTTTTCTTTCCACATTTCGCCTGATTCAACGGTTGTGGACCGGGACTGACCCATCAGAGCAAAACCAGCACGAAAAACGAAGAAATAAAATTTTTACCAGTGCAATAAAATTACGTAAGTATAAAACTGAAGGTAAGCGATTATAACTAGAAATGGCCGTAATGCGGCGCAAGAT